>JAQFVV010000017.1:12260828-12723328 GCA_028023455.1 Epiperipatus broadwayi
TCTTCACCTCTATAAAACTATAATTTTTGTAATGGTGTCTTAAACATCCATTACAATATATATATATAAAGTATAATATTTGTATTATTTTATATATTGTTATGTTATATCATTAATTTTTTAATGTTATATTTGATCTCTATATGAAGCTTTTATTCTATTTTACTATTTTATTTTATTATTGTTGTTATTTTACTTCCATTATGGAACACTAGGTGGTGTTCTATCTGCAATAAATGGTTAATGTTAAAATAGATTATTAACATTTGAAAAGGGCACAAAACCATATGCTGAAAAGGTTTTTTATACGTAATTATTATTAATATATATATAACTGTTGTATATGATTTTTATTATTTGTTATAATTTATATGAAAGAACAGCATATTTGATTTCAATATTTCCATTTTTGTTGACATACATATATTAAATCAAAGATTTTCATGGGCTACATATATATTATCTGTGTTCATTTATACATCCGTGTATAATTGATTGAAAAATATACATATGAATATTATATATATTTAATAAATTACATACTGATATACCCAGATATTTAATTTATATATATACGTAGTAAAACTTAAATGTATTCTTCTGGTTATATGAATACATATTTATTTTCATTATTTAGCAGTTCTTATAAGAATAATGATAATAAAGTACGGGGGCTAATTGTCCTGTTTAAAATTCACAAATTAATTAAACAAAATTCACTTACAGTACAGATAAGTGTCTTTAAAGTATTATTTGCATATTTCTTTTTTGAATGGCCGTTTTGCAAGAGATCGTATTATCTTGATCATTAAAGAAAAAAATTAATAACAATAAACGAAGCATCAGAAACATATAAAATTATATGTGTGGATATTTCAAACATTAAAATACTTGTTTATGCATATAGCATTCATCCCAGAAGATAAAAAAAATTGAAAAAATAATTAACGGCAGTAAATCATATCCTGTGTATTATGATAGATGATGTTAATTGTTAAATGCAAAACTTTCCTAGGGACTTAAAAATAACATTATCTAATAATATATATATACTTCAATAAGCGTTCCATCATCAGATTTTCAATTGGATGAACGGTTGAAAAGTTAGAGTGAGGAGTGGATTGAAGCCTGTCCATTAAAGTATGATGATTTACTATCTTAATAAATATCTGAGCACTTATTGCATATATGTGTAGAGATGATAATTTGGGCCAACTGATGATTGCTGGTTGATTATTTATCTTTTCAACATATATGTGTTCAAGTGTATCAGTGGTACAAGATAGAGTGGAGCGTGGTGAATTGTGTAAAAGTCTGTGCTCATATACCCTATATATTACATCGGTATTTTCTAAAAAAGGTGTTTCGTTTTCAAATAACAATTCATCATTACTGATTAATCACATTGTCTTTTCTTTTAATTTGTGGCTAATCTCTAAAGGCACTATCACATTGTTGTTTTTCACTGACTATAATATTATTATTATTCCAAAACTTTATTAACAGATTATGTGCATGTTTACATTTGATACATTGATAAAATAATACAAGGTTATATGTGACAAAAGGAAAAAGGCATGAAATTATTGAATTACAATAGGAGGGTATAAAACCCAAAATTGAGTAGGAACTTAGGAAACATAATAAGATTACATTTGACAGAAGGTATGCATTTAATGTCAATAAATGACAAGTATTGCTAAATAAGTAATCAATACATTATAAAAAGGTGGACTGAAATCAGTTATATTAATACACAAGTATTACTACACCAGTATGTATAACCCACTTGCATTTGATGTATTATGGTATAATACAAGAGTACTTTTAACAGGGTATACACCCAATGTCTATCACAGAGCTAGAGCTGATTTAATAAGTCAAGATTACATTTGTGGTACAAACAATGGTCATCTCATATATTTTCCTCATGTCTGCTTTAAATGAGTTCACTAAGATGTCTAATATAATCTAGTATCGTGAGAATTATACACACACTGCATCATTGATTAATACATGAAAAGAAAATGAACAAAACATGAAACAGCATGATAAAACCAAAATATATTGAAACATTGAATAGTGTTTATATAATTATTAGTAAGGCTGTGACTATTTAGGGAAACTAAAAGGTAACCAGGTCAGTTCAAACAAAAATTTAGACGAAAAAGTTCTGTCTTTATCCTTAAGTTTCTTTAGTGTTTGTAGAAAGAAAATATCTATATCTGGCTGTGGTACAGTGAATAGTCTTTTACACCTAGACAGCCACACGGAATAGGTTAAAAAAGTAGATAATCTAATAGTAGGAATGTCTCTAGTAGCTACGCAGTCTTTGATGGACATAATTTTGTAAAAGTCTACTCTGCAGTTCTGGTAAATGATCAATTTGATCTTGCCAAGTCCATTGCATGAGCAGATTATATGCTCAAAGGTCTCGTCCTGCTGGTGGCAATTTAGACAAAGTGGATCAATGGAACCAATCTGTCTCCTGTAATTTAGGAACCAACTAGTCAGCATAGCCTGGAGATTTATTTTGACTAAGTAGTCTACATATTTAGGCTTCAAAGCCCAGAATTTGAATAAGCTTATCAGCTTCTGATTGGTTATTCTAAGTGTTGGCTTACTAGTGCTAACTTGTGGGTTAATAAGCTGATTTGCTTCCCACAGAGACAGCTTGGACTTTAATGCGTTGTTTGATATGTTGTAATGAACATTTGAGTTTGATGAGAAACATCACAAAAGAAACAAACCTCAGTATAGATGGTAAAGGAAAAAAAAATACTATTTAATTTACAATCGAATACTGATGGTCTGTCAAAAGTTATTATTAATAACTTTAAGATTGTCAACAAATATATATCCGTTAAACAGAATTTTGACATTTTTACAATCCACCAAAGAAATCTATCTAAGAAAAATTATCAAATCACACTTCACTAAACCATACAAGATATTTTATGAAAGAATTGTCAAAAATGTAAAAGATTTCTCTATCAGTTACTAATAGTCAAAAAATTACCATACCATTCAAGAAGATAAGTGGACACTGAAATTTAAAAATATAATTGGGTCATCTAATAAGAATGCTCATATAACTGAAATATGTCCAGATAAGATTATATTACAAGAGAGTAATTCATATATTAAAGGAACAAGATAGTAATATTCTAATGGGAAGTTAGATAAATATTGCAATCTGGAAATATTTCAAACATATGTATACTGATAATAAACCACCATCATCACACTGGCTTATAAACCTGTATTTACCACAATCATCTTTGATTTCCCTTGAAGTATAATTTAACAAATAAACAATCGAAAATGTGGAATATCATTAGGGTTTTCAAATATGACATCATACTTATAAAAAAATCAGTAAAGTATGTGATATGAATCGATTGATGGATGTCTTTATTTCATTAACTAAGGAATATATGAATAAGTCAATTATTAACAAGAAATTATTTTTAATGATGATGAAGATCCCTAAAATCATCAGACCACCTATAACTCCATACTTATAACAATTGAAGATTTATATATATGTTAAAATATTTGCTAGAATTTTCTTAGATAAACTTTTGCTCTCCTTAGCAATTAAACTATTGTCTGTCCACTATTCTATTTCTGGAAGCAAATTCATCCTATATTTTTGGCAAATCGTGAAATTGTAACATAAAGAAAATGATTTGTCAGATCTTATCAAAATAAATAATGATTTCAGAAGTGCTTTTGACCATGTGGACTTTTATTATCAAGCTAAACAGATATCTAATATTATCTAAGACAACCATCTTATACATTGTCTAATAAATTACATTAAAAAAATAAGTCAGGAGCAACAAAGAACTTCATAAGACTTCCCCCAATATTTCATATTACAAAAGGCATTACTCAAGGATTTTCTTTTTCCTCCTGCTTTATTTGCTATCTACATCAATTCACTCTTAAGAGAGGTCAATGGTCTTCTGCTTAAAATATTTGACCCAAATCTAAAAAGAAAGAGATAAATGTAATTACTTATATTGATAATGTTATGATAACTAACAGGGGAATCTGTAATGTTTTTACTATTAAGAAAGTTTTAAAAAATTTCAAGAATAACTGGATTAAACCGTTAAACATTATATGATCTCCATTCTTTATGTGTACACCAGTTGTTTTCACAGATGCAAAACTCTCAATATGGTAGCACCACTCAGTGCAAGCCAGAATAATCGGTGGATAGAGGAAGGTTTGTGCATAAAATCCCTATCAATTGCTTGCTCATCCAATATCCCCAGACTAGTTTCTAGCTTGTGGCCTTCAAGGCTCCTCACTGATGAAAGCCAAGCTAGAAACTAGTCTGAGGATATTGGATGAGTAGGCACTAGATAGTGATTTTATGTAAAACTGTCCTTCATCCATTTATTACTCTAGCTTGCACTTAATGGTGCTACTCTATGGATAGTTTTTCCTCTATGAATAACTGGATTAATTATATCATTAATATGAAAAAAATATTCTGTCAATATTCAAATTAAATTCCTTTGTATTATAGTATGGATTTCAATGACTACAACCAATTTAACAATTAATAAATTAATCATCAATACATTTTCAACTAAATTAATGTTATACAATCCAATTAAATGCTACTTCAGAAGAAAAATTAAAATAGTTAATTCTATTCTCAAATATATTTTGGAATACTATTCACCTGGGAGTTATATAACCAATATAACAATAGTCGAAATGAATAAATATAAATTATTAACAGGTATTAAGATCAAAGATTTTATCATACAAGAAGTTAAATTGTTTTGTCAGTTCATAAAAGCAAAGTCATTTGGTAGATAATGAATCTTTATTTGGCACCAATTGTGAAAAAATGGTACTGATTAAAATGGGGACTGACCTATCTAAATACAAAAAAAATCAGATGAATATATCTAATATAACTCAAATAATATGTAATGGAATAACAATGATGATACATTCAAAAATTCGACCATGAGGCCAATTGGGAATCCATTCATCTATAACAGTGTTAGAAATTATGAATACATCATCATATTCTTTATGATATTTTTCCCAACTACAAAATTTCTCAACAGATATTCCTTTGATATAATTTGTAAATTATGTGGATTCGATGAATAAACTTTTTTTCTTTACCTATTATTGATTACTGATTATTGTTCTTTTTTAAAATAATTTAAAATCACATTTAATTCTCTCTAATAACTCACTAAGAAACATTTTGACTTAAGATTTTCTGATTTGTGACAAAAGAATAATAAAAGATGGGTTATTTCTACTAAGATTTATATAACTAATATGATAGAAGGCAATTTTTTAAAACAAACATAATGGTCAGAAGTAGTATTATAAAGAGTTAAGATATCTGTCAAAAACATTTGTAATGTGCCCACAGTGTAATCTCTAGGCTCCACTTTGAATTTAATGAAGGACCACAAAATTATCAACTAAGACCTGTTTAATAAAGTTCTTATGTTGACAGACATGCAAGAAAAATATCAATTGATAAAATATATTGTAACGATATATAAATATGTCGTTACATTAATTTAAAATAAAAACTTAAAAGTTCGCAAATAAAAGTAAAAAACTAAACGCTAAAATTAAAATGTTTGTTATATTCGCACAGATGCTAAACTTTAAAAATATTTTTTTTTTAATAAATAAAAAAAGGTATTTGAATGTATTTTTTTTATAAAAAAAGATTTAAATATAAAAATAGTTTAAAAAAGAAATAACATAAGTAAAAATAAAAACAGGTATTAATTAATTCCTTTAATCTGTAAATGGAAATGATTGTTTATTAATTATCCAAAACCTGTCTAATTAAAAAGTCAGAGAGTAAATTAGATAAGAGAATAAAGAGATTTTAGCTTGACCAATGGAAGCACCAAGCCTCAGCCCGGACCCGAATGAAAATTTGGATTAGTGACGTCTTTGTTCAGTCAATCTGGAGATTTACTATAAAAAGAGAAATATTGAGTTCCAGACAGGTTTTTTTTCGGACTTGATTTGATGAGAACGGTAAGACGCACTTGCCGTTCTCTCTCATTTTTTTTTTGTTTTTAAAAAAATATAAAATGAAAAGACTGTGATACAAGAATGGAACCAGCTAATGCTACCTCCAGAATTATTATCTTCCAATGGAGACGTCGCGGGAATTAAAAGCAGAAACCTGGACTCTTCTACCGTAAGCTATATTGACATGAACTCTAAATTTAAAAATAATTAAGAACTTTCGTTCAAGCTTATGAACTTCTATCTGACTTTTTTAAGTTTAAAATCAAATTAATAATGTTTAATTTTATATGTTTTCCGATTGATAAAAATCTTTTCCATTTTTTTTTTCTCTTATTGGATAAATTATTTGTTGTTTGAATTTTAAATGATGAAATTTAGGTTGGGTATAGACGTTGCATAGATTCGTTAGTGGTTGATTATGTTGTGGTTTCCACAGTCGATTAGAATATATAAGTCAATGATGTTAATGCGGGCATCTTACGATGAATGCCATGGGGCCTTGTGTATTCCCTTTTTGCAATTGACGTTATCGATGATTTTGTATTTTGATCGATTGTGTTTAATTTAGATGTTTTTGACCGTGGAATCTGTGCAGCCGATCTATACTCAACATTTTAAAAAACAAATTGTATAAAAATAATCTGTGCGAATGTATTTAAATGTTAAATTTAAGTCGGGCATGAATGGCTATATAGTTTTGTAAAGTTATATTTAAGGGAGGGTAATCTTAGGTTATTCATTTCATAGTTGAATTGGTTCAATGGATTAGATATATTTGTGTAATTGTAGATGTAGTATGAGATCCGCTATGGGCAGGATTATAGATATACGCCACATACCCTCTGCTTGCCTATAGATGGATTTGTAAGACGGCAAAGGACCGCAGTCCATTCCTATGGAGTTTTATGTTTATTGTTCTACTCACCAACAGATGTCACATTCCTGTTGGTGGAGAGACAATGTCTTCTCTAATCTACTTACTGATCAGATGTCCATTCCTGACAGTATAGTATTTTGTGTTGTCGTATCATGCTACATTGAATACATGAATGTATCAGATGGATTGGCGCCAGTTGATTGCGAAATTTGTTGCCTAAGGTTAAATCAGGGAAGAATATTTTCTTTTCAAATGCAGATCTATGTAGTCTATTCATACTTGACTATCTAAATAAAATATTAAACTCATTGAAACTTAGTTAAATGTAAAATTAAAAGTTAATATAAAAATCTAAAATGTTAAACTTATTCCTCAAAATTTAAATGTTATTTTATATGTGCATAAATAAATATTTTTATGTGTTAATTTCTGGCAGTGGCTTTTATTTATTGGTATTTAAGATATAAATTAAGATATCGATTTTTATCTCTGCGTCTCCGCTGAGCTAGTGACTTGGGCTAACGATCGGAATATTTAAATAAAGTGGAATCTTAATAGCGCGTATCTGCCTACTCTATAAATTTTTCTAGGTTTAAATGCCTAGATGGCGCCTTGTAGAGCAGATATCGTAGTTTGCGGTTAGATTCGATCTTCACTTTCATTTCGATCGTTATAAAATTAATGTCTTTATTCTTGAGTATAACATAATGAATCCTTATTTTAGTTTTAAATCATATTGTTTTTAATTGTTATATATAAATTTATTGTATATAGTAAAATAAATTCACTTTTAAAATAATGACTTCTTTTAATTTAGAGAGTAATCACTTCAGCTGGTCAATGGGTATTCACATGCCAACATGGTCCACATGAATGCAATGGTAATATGATTCAGGTAAACAAACTAAATGCTACAATTACATTGAAATTTCCATTCTTCATATTGATTGTTTTATATGATTCAACATGAGTTATGGTTTTTCTGTGAATCTAATCATTAATTCAAATCCAAAGGCAAACACATTTTACTTATCCCAATGTGTCATTTCAAGATTACTGATATTCGTAGTAATGTCTATTTAAATAAAAATTAAATCTCTATTATTGATAAATACATATTGTTTGATATTTACACACAAACATTGAAAGGTTCTTTTTTAGAAGCTTCATAGTCTGTTATTTTTTACTAGTTATTAATTTTGTAAATGTTTATAATTTTCAGTCTCAAGGGTCGAAATCTGTTATTTATTTCAACAAATGTTGATCCAATTTATAAATTAAGTTTCTCTATTTATAATTTTTGTGCATCATTCCAGAAAATTTTATTATTTTATTTATATTTCTTATGTAATTTGCCTTTAGATGTTTTAGGATCCAGTGTAAGACTTCAGTTGTCCATCCTAACATTATCTTTTCTAGAAACAATCCATGATAGTAATACCTGTTAAATGCCCTTATCTAAAATCTTAAGTAAATGCTGTTAGCGCATATTTACTTTCTTTTAAATTATAACAGCATACAATATTTTCTTTTAATATTATTTCTAATAAAAGCATTTTGTTTAAATTTAATTTTGTGATTACTTTTATCCATTGTTTTAATCTACACTAATCATTTAACCAATGTATTTGTAATTGCTGTTAAAATTGATCTCCTCCCCTCCCTCCCGAAATCCATTATACAATGCTTTAGGTTTCGTTTTTTAGGATTTATCTTTAGTCCTACTTTTTTTTTCTTTCATGTAACAAATTTAAAGCATTGATTGTATAAATATTGTATTTAAATAACTTGAGAAATCACTATTTATTACCCCCATTAATTAATATAATCTACAAATTATTCATAGACTGGAATATTTGGTGTTTGTGCAAATATACGACTTATTTTTCTTTACAAAAACAAAACAATATCTGTTTGAATTATTGCAAAATGAATAATATAAGTATGTATCAGTGAGAGTCAATTTGTTAGAACAAATAATATTTGAAGATACAATATCACATCTGTGCCATTTCGTTTTCAGTCCTCACACAATTATTATAATTCACAAATAGTGCTCCCCATTTAACATATCTTATTATTGCATTACATATAATAAAGAAGGGTACTTATGTATTATACCTGTAGCACATATTAGACAAGTGCCTTTTCACATTCATATTAATCTGCTGACATCTTTCTAATCTTTTGATCTGACCAAAATAACATGTACACATGGATCTTTTACAAACTTAAAATGATAAATTCACCAAAATGGACCATGTGTATATGATATTTTCACAAGATTTACAAAGTTAGCAGCATGTGAAAAGACACTGCAGGTCTAATATGTGTTGCAAACCTAATACTAAAGCAATACTCTAAAATACTACCAAAAAATCCTAAAATATACATATACGGTACTTACCATTGTAATATATAAAAATCACATGATCACTATCCATTGATTGCTCTTGTTAGCACAAGATGGCACTACTATATGGAGAGTTTTGCTTTGTTTTGGATTGTTTAATATATAAAAATGTGATTGTCAATTTTTAACAATACTGAAAATATGACTTTGACACAAAAAATATAAAATATGATGTGGAATATTAATTTCTAACAATACTAAAAATATGAATTTCATCAAAATATGCAATCTTAAAAAGTACATTTTTAACAACAGTAAAAATATTGATTTACCATACAAAAATATGTAAAATATGACAAGCCAATTATGCAATCCCCAAATATTACTACAAAACAATCACTAAATTACAAAAATAGTCTAAAATATTATTAAAAAACTGTAAAATATACACATATGGTACTTATTGTGTAATATTAAACAGGAATTTTCATGACAAAACAATCAATTTTCCAGTTCTACTTTATTTTAAGTGGATAAATTTTTTTTCCCAAAATAGAGACTAAAAGTAAAAATTTTACTTTTCCCAAAATGCACACTTACTTAACACGTGATTGTATTTGTGGTTCACCTGAAAATGATCGTAATTGACAGTTAGTAATTCAACACTTTTATAGGCCTTCCAAGAGTCAGAATATACCACAAAATATTACAAAAAATTATAAAATATACATATATGGTACTTATCATGTAATATATAACAGGAATTGTCACGATGAAACAATAAATTTGCTGTTTGTACTTTATTTTAAGTGAATAAATTTTTTTCCCCAAAATGAAAACTAAAATTAAAATGTATATATTTTCCCAAACTTAACACATGATTGTATTTGTGGTTTACCTGAAAATGATCATAATTGGCATTTCACGATTCATCACTTTTATAGGCCTTCCAAGAGTCGGAATAAATCATTGAATCAAAACTACGAATACAAATGAAGTAAGAAATAGTTTAAAAATGCAATTGACAGCACTAAACACATTGTTGGAATGAAATCTGGACTATAACTGAGTGTAAAATTACCACAAAACCAAAACAAAACATGGTAGTGATACAAATTTCCTGCATATAGTTATTCCAATCAATTATGGTTTTATCTGCTAAGCTGAGCTCTAGTTTTCCTCATTCTATAGAGCTTAATTTGTGAGCCCAACTGTAAATAAAGTGGATCACAGTTTAGAAATGAAATTGGCAAATCCTCCAACCACATTCCTTTATGAATGCCAATTTTACTGTTACACATTTTGATATGGGATCGGATAATATTGCAGAGTTTATTTAATAAGATCTCAAGTTTGCAGGGTTTATTTGATGAGATCTCAAGTTTGCAGATTTATTGGGATGTGAAAGGGCCTACCATGTTCTCAACATTGCAGGTCTAATACATAAGGTCTAATTTGTAAGTACCCTAATTATCAATAAGTGGATAATTCAATTCTATTATTATTTTTTAAAAAGTTTAAAATTTATTGTAAATAAAATGATTCAAGCAATAATGTAATCAGGCTATTTGAAATCTGCTTAATATAAAACAGATTTTAAAACTACATTTTTAATAACATTTACTGAAAAAGTGTGCAATTAAATTAAAATCTAATGTCCAGAATTAGATTTATCTTAAAATTATGTGACTTTCTTTTTTTTCCTAAATCATTAATAAATAAAAAAATGACATGAAGGTCAAAATATATTTTGACCACAAAAAACAATTGTACTTTAAAATCATAAATTTTAAAATAAAACTAGTACTATATATATGATGTATATAAAATCAACATTACTTCTTTTTCTTTTTAAAACTTGTTTATTCAAATTATAATTTTATTTTTATTCCATACAAAGTATCAACTACATTCTGTAGTCATTGTCAAGTTTCCTTAAACAAAAAAATAAAAAAACATAAAAATAATAACACAAATAAATAAAATATTAATACATCACAAATATATATAATACTCAAATAAGACCACAATATTATTACATCTACAAATATAATTATTTACCTCCTTCCCTATATTTAACTATTTCTTTTAAAATACCTTTATAATTTAATATTCTTCTTATATAATTTTATTATCTATTCTCTAAATCTTTACCCATTAACATTTTTTTAAATACCTTTTTTTTTTTTTTCATATGTCATAGCATCTGCCGGGACGCGAACCCACACCCGTCTGCAACCAACTACTTGCTTGCATGGTAGCTGCGATACCTCTCGGCTAACAACGCAAGATATATTTTTTTTTTTTATCTTTATTTATTAACATTCTATTTAATACTGGTTTATACTGATCAATATATGCTTCCTCTTTTTTTATACTCTCTTTAAATTTTTTAACACATTCCAATGGCCTTATATCAAAATTTTCATGTTTAAATTTCTTTTTATGGATATATATAGCAGATTTTTTATCATTTAAATGCTGCCTTAATCTAGTCTTTAATTTTGAAATGTGTTAAAAAATTTAAAGAGAGTATAAAAAAAGAAAGAGCATATACTGACCAGTATAAACCAGTATTAAATAGAATGTTAATAAATAAAGATAAAAAAGTAAGATAATATAGGAATAAAAAGGGTATTAAAAGGGATGTTAATGGGTAAAGATTTAGAGAATAGATAATAAAATTATTTAAGAAGAGTATTAAATTATAAAGGTATTTTAAAAGAAATAGTTAAATATAAGGAAGGAGGTAAATAATTATATTTGTAGATGTAATAATATTGTGGTTTTATTTGAATATTATATATATTTGTGATGTATTAATATTTTATTTATTTGTGTTATTATTTTTATGTTTTTTATTTAAGAAAACTTGATAATGACTACATTATAGTTTGAATAAACAAGTTTTAAAAAGAAAAAGGAGGAATGTTGATTTTATATATTTACTATCATGGAGCTATAATTTAAAAAGAAAAAGAAGTGAAAAGTTGTGTATATAATTATATTTATATATGATGTATGTGTGCATTTGAATTTTGGTCAGATCAGAAGATGAGCAAGTTGTCAGCAGATTGATATGAATGTGAAAAGGTGCTGCAGATCTAATAGATGTTGCAGCTATAATAAGCAAGTAGCTAAAGAAGTATTTCAAGTGTCAAATCCATTTACTTCTGTTTAAAATCCTCTAATCACCACTCCATCCTTTTTTTCTTTTCAAAATATACATTACATATAACCATATAATTATATTTAAAGTGTATGTATTATAAAATAAACAACTATGATGCAATTTAAAAATTATTCACATTGAAGAGGTAGGTTTTGATCCCCTGCTGTTTCACTTAAACTTTTGTCACTAACTTTATCTGTGCTGGGTATAAACCACTCAGAATAACTCAATAAGGGCACTATCATGGCTATATGCATCACAATATAGATATACATATGAACAGATGCTGGTAATATCAATTATATTAAAATATTACAGTAGATAAATTTCGATTTGTGATTAAAAATATTTACATCATAAATTTAATTACGTAAATGTCAATTTATTAATTTGTTTACTATAAATTTGTATGTATATGTATAATTCATACTATGTCATGATACATATATAGGATGACGTAATTTAGATTTTATTTAAAGGTTTTAGCTCTTTTAGATTTAAGTAAAATAGTTGTAATCAAATTAACATTAAGCCACTGCACCTGCAGGAAAATAAATTTAAATTTAATAAATTTCGTAAAATAATGTGTTTGCAACAAAATATTGTATAAGTAAAGTCAATAGACCAGCACTATTCAAATTTCCGGTGGGATTTGGATACCTGGCAGAAAAATTGAACAAACATTTAAATCAATTTTAAAATCTGAAATTTTAAGTTAACATCTAATGCTAATGGGTTCTGTTGTCAATAAGCAGGTGGCTGAGATGAATATTGTATAAATAGATCATATTTTAAACTAGACACACACACACACCAAATTTTTAAAGAGAAATTGCCACCAGAACCCACATTGCTTAAAATCGTGACATGTCTAGCTAGGGTGGACATATTTTGCTGCTTCTCTGTGGGAGGATGGCAAATTTACTGCCATCCTATGTGCCTGACAACATGACCACCCCATGGGTGAAATTCTCCAGCAACATCCTGCCACCAGAAGAAGAAAACACTGTGAACCTGTCCGGAATAGAATGCTGCCACATCTGAAGTCTAAGTGCCTACATCACCAGCTGAAACGAAAATCAGTAATATCATTCCAGAACTGCAGAGCTTTAACTCAATTAATATTTAATTTTCAAAACTCTTAAGTTTAAAAGCTAGCTAAATGTAAAAAAAGAAATAATTGAACTGTGTCTAAATTAATTAACCTTTTATTTATATAACTTGCCTACTTACACTTGTAATTTCTATATTATTTAAATCAAATCAATGTCTTATATAATTCTATTTCTCTATTGCTGCTGTTGTGCCTATATCTTTCCTTATATTTATTTTTAAAATGTATTTTATATATTACTGTATGCCAATGCTTTGAAACAGCGAGCACCCCAAATTCACTAAACTTTAGTGATATCTTCAATTAATTATTTTTATTAATGTTGCCATTATGTAACACACTGTTTCAAAATCCTACATTGTAATAATAATGAAACACCATATGCGCATTATTATTGATTATTTGTGTTATAAAAATGCATAATGTGGTTTGCTTTTATATTTGATTTATATTTTAAAATATTTGTTGTAATATATAATAGCTTAGCCTTAAGGACAGTTATAAAGTATATTTATTAATCTATTATTAAACCTCTCCAAATATACGTTTCCCTCTTTAATTAATTATTAAGATGTAGATTAAAGTGTATTAAACAATATTGATAATATGATTCTATCTATTAATTAGCTAAGTATAACACTATTTAAGAATTAGCTTCTATTGGCCAAACAGATAGATACTATCTGTTTAAGCACAGTTAACTATAAATATATTCGTTTTATCATTTATTGCAGTGTGGATGTATTTTATTAAGTACAATGTACTCAATGTTTTGCTGCATCTTTTAAATGGGACCACAGTTAGGCCATCCCATTCTACTATTTTGGGTCTGTGATCAAGATTATTCCTGAGTTTAAGGTCCAGTCATTTGAGTAAACCACCCATTCTTGAATTTCTATATTCTTATCATTAGCAGCAAGACTCTCGGTCCCAGAGTACCATGCATTTGTTGCAAGAACCCTTGAAGAATTATCCATTCACAAGGCAGCTTTATGTTAGTATTTTGCCACTCCTATAATACATATTGGTGGTCTAAAGCAGCTAATTCTTCTCCCTATCAGTTAGATATTCAGCATTGATCTGAAGCCGTATCTTGGCTACTAGGTTAAATCTACATCAGCGTGAGCTTATTTATGCACTCATACTTTAGATAGAAATATATACATTTGTATAATACTATAATGATCTATCCAGAGCTAATGAATTTACTTATAAAATAGCAACCCAAAATATTAAGATAGGATTTGGAATCTCAATTATAGGCATAATCTAAGTGACCGCATACACACATGTTGATTTTAATATGTAAAGTGAGATTGATATAATGATTGTCTCATTTACTGTGATGCCTGTGTATGTTCACACACACATTGGAAATTGCTCTTTGTTATTTTTTTGCCTTTATTAATTAATAAGAAGAGGAGGGATAATACTCCTCAAAACATTGTGCCTGTGTGCTATTATTAATAGTTGAATGTATTTGGAATATTTAAATAAAGTTAATTTTTTCTAGAGATATTCAATACTCATATTAGATGATGGAAATAGTCCATATATTGTACTACTAGTGAATATATACATTAACAAACACACATATATTCTGCAGTACATATGTTATTATTTAAAAATAAATGAAAACATTTATTTATTTTTTTAGTAAAATAGTAAGAAAATATATGTTTAAGAATTAGATGTTAAAATGCAAACTTGCAAAACTAAAAGTATTGTGTCATTTTCTTGTCTTTTAAAACAAAAGAAAGTTTAGTATTAAAAAGAGGGTAGGGAAGAATAATTGGTAATCATCTGAAATCCGGGCACAGCCGCTTGGGGCATTGATACTATACAAAAATCAATCAAATGTAACATTACCGGGCTGCCACAAGTTTTTTTTATAGAACATGAGCTTTTTTTTTTGATTAAACAAATTTTTATTTCATTTATAACATGATTTCTTTTTTATTAAACAAATTTTTATATTCATTTTCGTTGTTTTTTTTTAACCCGACATTTTTCTTTATTCAACAAATTTTGGTAATTTAATTTTGTGTTTATTTTTCTAATTTTAACTACTTTTTTTTTTTAAATGTCATAGCATCAACCGGGACACGAACCTGCAACCCGGGCAACTACCTGCAAGTGCAAGGCAGTCGCGCTGACCTCTCGACCACCAATGCAAGACAATTTTAACTACTTTGGACTGTTTCATGATGAAAAAACTTGTTTTAACCCCGCTGAAAAAATATAATGGTACAATTATTTGGGATTTGTTTCGACTTTGTTCTACCTTTTTTTTTTTGGTTGGCTAAATTGTTTTTCTTCTTATTAAATCAAAAGTAACTTTTGTGTTGTTGGGGGTTCAAAAATTGTTTTGAAACAGCCACCCCCACCATCGGATCAATAATTGTAACAAAAAGTCAATAATTTTTCTTTTTTTTAAACAACTTTTTTTTTCACTTTTTAATTTTATTTATATTTTTTTTGAATTAACCTTTTTTTTTTTGCCTTCTACAATCAACATCTTTTTGAGGGGCTTTCCTACTGTTATTATTAACAAAAAGTAAACAAAAATAGTTATTTATTTTAACCCCACTTGTTTTAACCCTGCTGAAAAAATATAATGCAATTATTTGGGAATTGTTTCGAATTTTTTCTATCTTTTTTTTTGATTGACCAAATTGTTTTTCTTCTTATTAAATCAAAAGTAACTTTTGTGTTTTTTGGGAGTAAAAAACTGTTTTCAAACCCCATCGCCACACTCGGAAAAATAATTGTAACAAAAAGTCAATAATTCTTTTTTTTTCAACAACTTTTTCTCACTTCTTACTTTTATTTATATTTCGTTTGAATTACCATTTTTTTTTTTTTGCCTTCTACAATAAACTGCTTTTTTGGTGGGGTGTGTGTGAGGGTTCATACTTTGTTATTATTAACAAAAAGTCAACAGAAATAGTCATTTATTTTAATCCCGCTGAAAAAAGATAATCCAAATCCTTGTTAATTTCTAATGAAATAAAAAAAAAGTACACAAACTTTGGACTTATTATTTTATTGCTGTAATAAAACAGTCTGGTATTTGGGAGGACATTATGTGCCTGAAAAAAGAACACAGTCTCCTTCACTTTCTGTACTCAGCAATTCTGAAAAGTTGAAAAATTGCACGTTCTTTTCAGACCTTTTATTGGTCTTGTATATTTTCCATGCTGAAACGTGACTTAGCGTGCAAGCTTTGTCGAAGCGTGTTTGAACATACCCTTTGCCAATTTTTTACATATTAAAATTTTTTTTGGGAAGGGTGGGGACCATATGACAATTATTAGTAATTAACAACATTATTTAAATATAAATGACATTACTCTATTATGGAGATTTGAAAAGTTGTACCAACTTGAAATTAAAATACCCTCAAGCGATACAGTAATCGGCTATGAATAGAGTAAATACATGTAAATAATTTCGAAGCACAAAACAGGCTGTAATATTTTTGTGCAATGTCATGTAAAGTGGCCTGCAATGGGTTAATACAATATACATGTTGTATTTAGCCGTAAGGCCACGGCCACAGAAACGGCATTTTTATGTGTTTTGATACATAAATAACGCTATCAGGTGGCTGTGCCCAGATTTAAGATGATTACTGAATAATTTTTAAGTATAAGTTAAAACTAGCTCTTCCTTTTTATAAATTACAGGAAAAAAAAAATATATGGATGAAAAAAAAAAGAAAATAATAACAAATGAAAGCAAAGACAAATTAGACTAAAAATTAATTTGTAAAAAAAAAAACTTTTAAAAATGCAATTCTTTAAAGATTACTTAGCGGATAAAAGAAAATTATAATCAACAGTTGAATTAATTTTAAGAAAGTTAGATAGATTTAATATATGATAAATTAAAACAATGAGAGAAAAAAGTATATAATCAGGACTGCAATCTGTAAATCAGTCCAGTGTTATTCATTCAATTCAGAGTCTAGTTGTACAGTATGCAGAAGAATACAGATTCAGAGTTTTGGAGAAATTTAAATGCCATAACAAGCTAGTCATTACTGCTGCAGTCAACATCAATGCAAAAGCTGTGGATCTAACAAAATGCATTGTTAAATCATTTTAGAAGTGTTCAATGGGCTTCCGGCCCAAAGCCCTCTGAAAATGAAATAAAGCCTCACCTGGAACAAACACTCAATTCAAATGCCTAGATTATAAATAGATAAGCCACAAACTCTCTCTCTTCCATTGTCAACATAAACAATGGAAAACAAGCCCTGGAACCATCGATGCAGATCAAAAAGCCAACCAGTTGGAAACTAACAATCATGAAAATTTTGGTAGACCTTTTGATACTTGTCTATGGACATTTTATATCTATTTTAAATAAACATTAACAAAGGACTATGATAATTTTAGCCTGAGCAATCATTTATATTTATATGTAAATTTCCATGCAAGTATGTTATATTATATATGTGTGCTAATAAATAATGTTTGCTTAATTGTTATTTTGTCTATTTTCTCTCCCTCTCTTGTCACTGCATCACCAATAAATTAGTGTAGAGTTATTTTAGGTGTTAGTAAATGTGCTGGACTCTGAGACAGAGTATGAGCTAATCATGGGATATTTCAAGTACTGGATTATGTGCCTGTCATCCAAGGCATGCTGACTATATAACCTATGGTTGGCTGGTGCTGGAGGGAGATCCTCAAAACAAATAAAGTGCTTTAGTTGGCCAGAGTTTGAATCTAGCAGTCTAGGTGGGTCATGGTCTGGAAACGTGATTGTTATGTTTTTCATAGCTTGATCTGGCTGTGGGTATCATTGATGGTTTATGCTAGCAATGATATTCTTCCCTCTGATTGAAGGGCCGGCCCATTCCCATAGTATTAAAGCTAAATGTTTAAACTTATTAAAGTTATATGTTTAAAAGAATTTCAAATCTATAAGAATAAGCTTTTCCCCTTTCTTTTTAGACTCAGTTCAATATAAATATATATGTGGAAACTAAAAAATTTTTCCCCATTTTTTTTTAGATATTTTATAGTGCCTTAATACTAATATTTTATATGTTTTTTAAATTCTTGAAAAATACTGTAGGATGTTTTTTATTGTTCATAATTTTTATTTATTTGTTTAATTTTTTTAATTACATATTTTTCTCTATTATTTTTCATTTCTTTTTTCAGCAGGTCATTTTAAATAATTTTTTTTATAATAACTAGCCCACTGAAGAACAAAAGCCTCTCAAATGGTTTTTCATAGAAAAACAGCCAAAAGAGATGTTAGCATATAATTACGTTTCCAATTTCTGGATAAGAAAGTTGAATGGGTCTACATCCTTGTTTAAACTCTATTTAAGAGTAACTAGATATCCATTTATTGACTAATGTTAGATATTTAGCTAAGTTTGTTATTTGTTATAAGTCACTTACCTGAAAAAAAATATTTCTAACTCATCTGAAAAGAATTTCATTTGGACAAAATTTGAGTCCGGAACATAGTTCTAATATGTGGATATGCTATCTCTGTATCACAGGGTTTTTCTAAATAATTTTAAAAGATTGAGATTTACGACTTATTTAAGTGACAAAATTCATTGGCCAGCATTGCCTGTATCAAATATTAGTAAACTTGTTTTATTTGACATATTTTCTTATTTTTTAATATAATTCTAAATTACAACTTTTTAAAATCCAGATTCATTTTTTCTAGCTCTATTTTTTTCTTTACAAAACCAATCTATCCTCCTTTCCCAGGCTTCATAATTATGCACCTGAAATATATTTCTACCCATTTATTCCATTTCTTATATGAACACATACAAATACAATTTTTATTAGCTCTACATACATTTAATACCTTTTTTTCTAGTATACTATGCTTGTTGACTTAATTCACATTTAATTAAAGACTATTTTTTTACTAATCTGTTTTCCCTCATGTATTGTAGCCATTGAAAGATTTTTAATTTCTCTCATCAAAAAATATATACCATTTTTCCTTGAATAGTCTCATTTGCTGTCCACATTTTACCAATCAATGCCTATTTACGTACTTTTTAAAAAATTTTATCCAAAAGTTTTCGAATCCATTGGTTATAAATTGCCTTATTTCTAGATATTAAAGCAGATCAATATTCCTGTCCAAATTATTCTATATATCCAAATTATTCTATATATCTCATGTTTGTAATATGAAAGGCATGACAGATGTCTTGACAGTTCCATTTTACTTTTTATCTTCTTGTCTTGACACTAATTTTCATTTATCAAACATCACATTGTCACCATTCTTTATGCTTACACAAGTTGTTTTCACAGAGGCAAAACTCTTCATACAACAGCACCACTCAATGCAAGTCAAAATAACCAGGAAGGTTTGTGAATAAAATCCTTATCTAGTGCCTACTCATCCAATATCCCCAGACTAGTTTCTAGCTTGTGGCTGTTATCAGCAAGGAACCTTGGATTAGAGAGGACTGCACCTAGATCTTAGGATCCAATGCAACACTCCAGCAGCCACCTTTTACTTTTTTAGCTAACTATAAAGCTTTGAGTCCAAAATAAAAACACAATAATGTTTTCAAGCTAAGCTCATTAGCTTGTGTAGTTGTATAAATCTGAACTCAGTTCAGCATCTATACTTTTTGGTGTCTTTAATAACCAATCATCATAATTCATTTGGGCAGGATTGGTCTTAAACCATCAAACATCACATGATCACCATTCTTTATGCTTATACAAGCTGTTTTTACAGAGGCAAAACTCTCCATACAGTAGCGCCACTCAGTGCAAGCCAAAGTAATCAATGGATGCAGGAAGGTTTGCACATAAAATCCTCTCTAGTGCTGTGATTCCAACTCTCATTTAAAAAGTATCTAAATGCTTCAAAATAAATATCTTCCATTTTCTGGACTGCAGTTTTAGGCCTTCTATTAATTACTAATACCTTGGATTATTCCTCACTGAATTTAACTTTTATATTCTCCACACATTGCTAATAATTCTTCGTCATTAAAATTTATATTAAAAAATGGTCCATCATTTGTACAAACATCAGCAATAAAGCCATCATATTATATATTCTCCTAATAAATGAATAAATATTAGATAGTTTATGAAATTCAAAATGGCGGAGATCGTACTAAAAGAGCACCAGTTATTTTATATAATATTTGTTAGCCTTATATAAAAGTAACAATAGACAGCTCAAGTTTAAATAAAATTTATTTGCATTACCAAACTAGTTTTCCTTCTTTCCTATAAGGAAGAAAAACTAGTTTGTTTTTGCAAATAAATTTGTCTGCTGTCACTTTTAAGTAAAGTTGATCAATATTACATAATTATAAAGAAAACACCATTAAGGACAATTTGAAGCTTGAAAATTGACAGTCAGAAATAAATTATTTTATATATTAGTATTCATAAATGATCCTATCTATCATTTCCTTTGTTTTTAATGTAATATTTTATATAATATAATTTATACACTTTATAGCAATTTTTTATTATATACATATAGGCACCCACAACCCAACATTTTGACTATTATGCTGTCTTCCTCAGAGCTAATACTGTAAGGAATTGAAATAGTATTAACTCTGAGAAAGACTGCAGGACAGTCAAAATGCCAGGTTGAGTGTGCATATATATATATATATATTGCTATAAAGTGTTTGAAGAAGTACTAATTGTATTGATATCAGTATTATCATTGTTTTAAAGGGTAATGAAAAAATTTAACAAGTTTTTGCTTAAAAGTAGTAATATTTTGAATTTATTTATATAACTTGCTGTTATTAAACCACTAAACACCACATGATCACCATTTCTTATGCTTGCTCAAGCTGTTAAAACAGGTAAAAATCTCCATATAGTAGTGCCACTCAGAGCAAACTAGAGTAATCAATAGATGCAAGAAGGTTTGTGCACAAAATCCCTATCTAGTGTCTACTTATCCAACATCCCCAAACTAGTTTCTAGCTTGCGGCTTTCATCAGTGAAGAGCCTTGGATCTGAGAGCACTGCATCTATATCTTAGGTTCTAATGCAACCCTCCAGCAGTCACCTTTTTAACTACAAAACTACGAGTCTAAAATTGAAAGCATAATATTTTCAATCCAAGCTCATTAGCATATATAGTCATATAGGTCTGAATTACTGTATTGAGAGTTTTGCCTGTTTTAACAGCTTGTTTTTAATACTGTATCTTCATTTTCAGTTCCATTATTTAGTTTACTTCGTAATATCTTTTTGTAGTTAGTTCTGAAGATGAGCAATATTAATTGTTGCTGTGAATAAATGTTTCCATTACAAAAAGGCAATACGTTGGATAACCTTTATATTTATGATTTATAATTCTTGTAAATAGAAAAACTATAATAGGTCTTTTTTCCCGGAATCTTGGCTATAACTTAAGAAAGTAATGTTAATTATCTCAACAGCTGGATAATCTGTTTGAAGATTAATTATTCTCATGCTATAGATCTTGATATTGTCAATTAAATCTTTCAATGACCTGATCTTTATTTCACAGCACATCATAAATAAAAGCTCTTAGAAGGAATAAACTTTTAAAATCTTACATGAGAAATTAATCTTGTTAAATTATCTAATGAGAAAGCAGATAGTTTTGATACTGATTTGCTACCAAATATGATAAATATTTATTAGAATAAGCAAAGATTAATAAGTACATTAAAATGTCTGCCCCACTTTAGGGCAAAATCTTTTCCAGTATGTTTGCAAAACGAACTGTGATAGAGAAGATAAAACAATTAAGTTAATTCTATTGGCTGAGAATTTTTCCAAATGTTTTACTAAGAATAATTATATATTCATTTACTGATCGGTAATTGAATGCATGATAAAATATTATTGGTTAATATTTACCCTTGAAACTATTAAGATATCTACATTTAACTTGTAAATGAGATTTACATATGTATTTGATAGCAAATGCAAAGTCCATATAAATTAAACGGTTATGTTAGTTTGGGTTCATCCATTTGCTTGAATAATTCAATTTAAGTTAAAAACAATTGCTGGATATGTATAATGCTGTAGTTTTTCCTACTGAAGAAGACTAATAAAGGCTGAAACTACTCCAGGGATATTTTCTGCCATTATTATCTCATATTTATAGACAAAAATGATAAAGACATGAAAATAGAATTACTGCTGTCATTATTATAGTAACAAATTTATTTAAGAAATCTAAATAATCAGATATTAGTTTTAATTTTTGTTCCATTTTTTATTAGAACTGTGTTATAGACCTTTGTAGCAATAATATGACTGCCATGGATTATATGATTTGTACCATGGATATCAATTCAATCCGCAGTATACTTGAAGGAAAAATTTATAAAGAGGTGAGTTTTTCCCATTAAATTTTAATACATTTTTTTATATGTTTATGGTGATTATAATAAATTATTTGTATTAATTGTTGATAAGTTTTTCTCAGATTATTTGATTGTTCTTTTTATTGATTTCATTACATATGTCTTACATAACTTAGAATTTTTTAATATATCTAATCTAAATTTATCAATATCATTTGTTGTTCTTTATTATAAATAGGATATGAAGTTGTACATAAGTGCCTATATGTTAATACATATTTAATCTCACTTTTTTAACATTTCCCAAGAAGCTTGATATTGGAATTGAGATGAGGAATTGTAGGTTTTGCATATTGATTTGAATATAGTATTTAGTTGAGATCATGTGTAATATTATCTATTAATGCCAGATATTATGATTGCTATTCTAATGTGTTTAATGGGTGATTAAGTCTCAGCATGGCAGATAATATTCAATCTGAAATATATATATATATATATATATATATATATATATATATATATATATATAGATAGATATATGTGTATATATATATATATATATATAGCATGAGAGATTAGTCTGTTTTACAACAACATTTATCAATATTTAATAATCTCACTACATAAGAGTAATGAGATTTATTATAATAATTTTGCAATTTAAAAATTATAATTGATTATTTGTTAATCTGCTTTCAAAACAGGTTATATTTATCTGTCTAATGAGGTTTATTTGAACTTCTTTGAATTAATAATTTCATTCTTTATAGTCAAGTTGCAATCTTTAGTGTCTATATAAACATGTTAGACCATTGATAAATGAAGATTTCCACTTTTATTGATTAAAGGAGGTTGCCTTGACAACAAATTGAGATTGTTAATGATATTAGTATTGTTTAAGAGTTGACTACTTTCATGTATTTACATTGAATACCTGTCTAGTCTTGAGCATTATTAGGTGTTTTTATATAAGTTATATATAATTGAAGTGCAATTTGAAAGTTATAGTTGACTTTATTAGTCTGCTTTCAAAACAGGTTATATGGTATTTACCTGTTTAATGAGATTTATTTAAACTTCTTTGAATTAATGATTTCACTCTATGTAGTCAAGTTGCAATCTTTAATGTCTATATAAATATATTAGAATATAGATAAAGGTGAATTTCCACCTTGATTGTTAAATGGAGTTGCCTTGACAACTGATTAGATTGTTATTGATAATAGAGTATTGTTTAAGTGTGGACTGTTTTCATGTATTTACATTAATACCTATCTAGAACTTGATCATTATTAGCTTTATTATATAATATATATATAAATTAAAGTCTATAATTTAAACTGTAAATAACAAAACATATGTTTATCAGTATATTTAACACTCTACTCTTTTTTGAACTAAATTGTGCATTATTTTGTTTAAATTTCCAATATTTTGATGAAAATCATTCATCATTGTTGAGGTTAAGGACTTATGTAGAAATGAGATTGAGCTTGAAATAACGAACAATCTTTATATTATAGTTTTATGGTGATTATGTTAAAGTAGTCCCTGATTAGGAAAAGTATGATTTGAGAATCATGAGTCTATTGAAATATTTGAAAAACCATATGGTGTAAATAAATCTGATGAAAGACAGCTTATTCCAGCCTTGTGGAAATTCCACTTATTTTATATCTTTCTTCGAAACTCAACTTGAAATCAATTGTAAAATGGAAGGAAATTAAAATGTTGTTAATCCACCTATTATAAATAATCAGCCATAAAATATATAAAAGAATGATTGATCTTTACTTCATGCTTAACCTTGTTATTATTTTAAGGCCTAAGAGTTTTCCATTAAGACTTTAACCCAGACAATGATGAATGATATTTCATCAAAACTTCGGGAATTTAAACAAAATAACATACAATTTAACTCAAAAAAGACTTTATTGACATCATATAATTGTAAAAATATCTTAAGTCACATTTATCTATGTGTATTATCATTGTTATACACAAAAATCTAATTGTTTCATCAGCATCAACCATTATCAATTCACTGCAGGATAAAGGTTTCTCTAAGTTCAATTCATCTTCTCTGATCTTTAGCTTCTTTTCTCCACATCACCCCTGCACACTTTCTTATTTCATCCATCCATATCAAATGTGGGCTTTTTCTGGTCTTTTACAATCTCTTGGAATCCAGTTTAAGATTTCAATTGCCCATCTATTATCATCTCTTCTAGCAATATGTCCAGCCCAACTCCAGTCTTTTAATTTTTTCAATGAGATCAGTAACACCTGTTTGTTCTCATACCCATATATTGCATTTTTGATCTCTTCTTGTTACTCCCAACATGCATCACTCCATATTTCTTTGAGTGGTCTGAAGTCTCTGTATTGCTCTTCTATTAAGTGTCCAAGTCTCGGATCCATAAGTAAGAACTGGTAAAACATATTTATTAAAAATCTTCCTTTTCAAACCCATAGGCATATTTCCTTTTAGTATCAAGTTATTTCTACCAAAAGCATTCCAATCAAATTCTATGATTAATTTCATCCATTATGCTTCCATCTGTATTAATAATCTGACCAAGATATTTGTAATTGTTAACTTCTTCTAACTCATCATGATCAACCTTTATTTTCATATTTTGAAAAAATACATTAAACATTACTTTAGTCTTTTTAACATTTATCTTTAGTCCTACTTTCATCTCATAACTCTTGCAACATTTCCTGCAGCTCTGAAGCATTATTTGCAAAAACAACTACATTATCTGCAAAATTTAAATGACTTAAATAATCTCCATTTATTTTCACCTGCAAAATTTAAATGACTTAAATAATCTCCATTTACTTTCACTCCTTTAGCTTCGCATTTTAATTCACAAAATACTTCTTGCAGCACTGCTATAAAAGTTTTGGATATGGAGTCACCCTGTCTTACATCCTTCTCAATGTTGACTTTCCCAGTATCATTATGTAATCTAATTGCTGCTATTGCATTTTTATATTCTTTAAAATATGACAATATCCTGGATCTATACCTTGATGATCCAATGCTTTAATCACTGAAGAAATGATTATAGAATCAAATGTCTTTTCATAATCTACAAATCCAAAGCATAATGGCAACTCATATTCATTTATCCTTTCTATAACTTCTCTCAATACCTGGATATAATCTACTGTACTAAAACCACTTTTAAATCCAGCTTGTTCTCTTGGTTGGTGAAAATACAGTGTTCTCTGTAGATGAGTTGTAATTATCTTGGTAAAAAATTTGTATAAAACTGATAAAAGGCTGATAGGTCTGTAATTTCTAATATCTTCTTTATCATCTTTTTTAAATATTAATACTGCATTCTTCCAATCATCTAGTACATCTTTATCATTTAGACATTTGGTATATAACTTCACTAAAAATTTTTCTATTTCTTCACCTGCTTCTTTTAATATATCAATTATAATTCCATCATTATCTGGGATCTTTCCTTTCTTCATACATTTAATTGCATATCTCACTTCTTCATTTAAAATTCTGGGCCATTCAGAAGATGTAATAGATATAGGAGATACTTGTTCTTTATTACTATATAATTCTTGATAGAAGTCTTCTACACATTTTATGATGTCATCTTTCTTTTTAGTAATAATTCCATCTTTTTTTCTTATTGCTGATATAAATTTCCTACCAATACCAAAATGTTGTTTTACACTCTTTAGACTTTTATTTTCTTCTACAGCTTTCCTTGCTAGTTCACAGTTCTACTTTCTTATATCATTTTCAACTCTATATACAATTAGATAAATTATCTAATTGTGTACAGTATTATATATAATAAAGTATGATTTGATAAAAATTATAAATATAAAGGCATTGATATTAAATTTTTAACTGCTTTTATTTCCTTTACAATAATAATTTATATGGTCAGGTGCTTGGGAGCTCATGTGACATTTATGCACCAGCACTCAGACTGAGCACAACAGTTCCATTTAATTGATGGGAGTTTTGTTCCTTTTTTTATTTTCCTCGGCTAGGACTTGATTCAAAAACCTTTTGGCCCATAATTCTAGCACTTACCTGGCCTTAGTGGTTGAACGTATACTTATCAAGTTGTAAAGAGTTTAAAACTGAATAATCTTTTCTTTTTCAAACATGATATATATATACACTGCATTAAAAAGTAAAAGGTCTTTTTCTTGAATGACATATAAATAAATCAAATTATTATTATTTACATGTTTACTATTATTATTACAAAATATTTCATCTGCATTAAACACTTATCATCACTATTCTTTTAAACTATTTTGTTCAATGGCAAACTGATGATGTAGGATAGATGCTAATTTTATTTATAAAACTAATAATAAGGAGTGTAAACCATCAAACATTACATGATCACCATTCTTTATGTTTACACAAGCTGTTTTTCACAGAAGCAAAATTCTTCATACAGTAGCGCCACTCAGTGCAAGCCAGAGTAATCAATGGATGCAGAAAGGTTTGTGCATAAAATCCCTATCTAGTGCATTATATCCTAGTGCTCTCAAATTCAAGGTTCCTCACTGATGAAAGCCACAAGCTAGAAACTAGTACTAGATGGGGATTTTACGCACAAATGTTCCTGCATCCATTGATTATTCTGACTTGCACTAAGTGACTCTACTATATGGAGAATTTTGCCTCTGTGAAAAATAAGGAGTTTGTAGTATTCTAAAATAATATTTATGTCCACCATTATAAATTTATATTTAAGTAAATTTATTAGATGATTGACAATAAGGGGATAAACATAAGATTGCATATTAGTAAAATGACATAGCACAGATATAGGCACACACGTATTAGAGATAAAGAATTTTAGTTGTGTTTAAATAAAAATATACTTATTTTAAGTTAAATAAAAATGCTTTTATTTTATTTTAGACAGTAAATAAAAAGAAAATTTTCTTTTATATGAGTTTAACCCTTTATTGAAATAAAAGATTTATTTAAACAAAGTTTTTAATTAACGAATTCAAGGAAATTTACTTAAAATAAATTGAAAACCACAAGTAAAATGCATTTTATATTATGTTATCAGAATTAATTATTTTTAAAATGATCTGTTATCTTTGATTTGTGATTAAGCTTTGCTAAGCATTTTATTTCCTTGTGTCAATAATTTATTTTTAAAATAGAAAGTTCATCTGATAATTATGTTGATAATCATGAAAGTAAAATTCGTTAGAGACAAACTTTTAGTATAAAAAGCAGGCATCAGTTTGTATTCTCTTTCATCCTTTTCCTTCATCATGACTGCTGATCATCAGTCTAGGAGTCATCTTCCAACTAATGTGTAACTGACAGAGAAATCTCTCTAGGCACCAATAAATCTTCCATGCATTGTTCGCAATAAATCTTCCATGCATTGTTCGTTTACATCTAGAAACTCTTTGCTAAGTGTATAGAATCAGTAAACATCACATGATCACCATATCTTATGCTAGCACATAACTCACTCACTGACGAATGCCACCAGCCAGAAACTAGTCTGGGGATATTGGATGAGTAGGCACCAGATGAGCATTTTATGCACTAGCCTTCTGGCATCCATTGATTACGCTGGTTGGCACAGGGTGGCACTATTGTATGGAGAGTTTTGCCTGTATAGAATCAGCTTACCAGAGTGATCTTAATTCTTGAAATAGCTAAATTAAATCAGGCAAGTGCCAAACATATAAAAACCTACAAAAACTAATGATGACTAAATAAACATATGTAGAAACTGATTGTGGCTGAATGTTTACATTCAAGCTGCAGAAAAAACTGGTTCTTTGTGATGCCAATTTAAACTTTGAATTTCAATACAAAGCGCTTTTAAGTAAGGTCAGAAAAAAATGTAGGTAAAAAAAATAAATACCCTTCTTATCACAAATAGGCTTTGCTAACTACTACTTAAAAACTGATCTGAAGTAATTATACGAAAGCCATCTTAATTTATAGACATTTCATGAACTTAATTTAAATTATTTTATTCATTTTTAAACTAACAAATAATGTAGATTAAAGTTAATGATTAAATTATATTATATTGTTAATCTTAAGAGTTTAAAGAAAAGAAGAGAGCAACTCCACAGCTAATTGCTTATTTACAAATGTTTAATTAGAATCAATAGTTTGGCTTGCGTACATCCTCCTAATAATTATTTAAGTTCTTAGAAAGTCATCTTGTCAAGTGTTGGTAGCCGAGAGGTCAGCGCAGTTGTCGCGGGTTCGCTTCCCGGTCGCTGATTTGACATATGGAAAAAAAAGTCATATTATTTATGTAAAACGATATAAAATATAAAACAGACCACATACATCAATGAGAATTATTATTTGAAATTAATATCTCTGAATGTTATCAGATTTTAAATATTTTATTAAGACTAATTTGTTTTTTTTTTTAAAAAAAAAAAAAAAGGGGACGAGATTTATTGAAAGCCTGTTGAAGTGGTGCTGGAATATGTCTTTTTTGCACTGATTTGTTAAGATAGGCTTGACTTGTTTTAAACAGAATTTGATTATATAAAAATATATAGGTCACAGATTTATTTATTTATTTTTTTCGCATGTGTCATAGCATCAGCCGGGAAGCGAACCCGCTATCCCGGGACAACTGCTTGTAAAGCTGCTGTCACTGACATCTCGACCACCAATGCTTGACTAGGTCACAGATTTATATTTTGGCAGATTTATATATATATAGTAAAATATTTTCAAAAATTAATGCACTTTATTTTATAGTTTTGAAGTATGCCCACCATTTACCGTACCTATTCTTTAGATATTGAAGTAAAAGTTTATTAGAAGTAATTATTATTTGCACGATTATATTTTTTGTAAGCATTTCAAATATTATTTTAGGTGACACATTTTATTTCTTAAAATTCTAAACTGTTTTGAACCTATCAAATCACTGACTATATTTTAAAATTTCTCCAGGCATCTCATCGTTATCTACAAACTTTTTGTTAAAGATTAAAAAAGAGTTATTTAAATTTAATTAAACTGAATATATCTGTCCATTTAAAAAATTGAACAGAAATGATATTAAATTATATCATCATCATCATCATCATTATCAACCATTATCAACCCACTGCAGGATGAAGGTCTCTCCAAGTTTAATCCATCTTCTCCGATCTTCAGCTTCTCTTCTCCACATCACCCCTGCACACTTTCTTATTTCATCCATCCATCTCACAAGTGGTCTCTTTCTGGGTCTTTTACAATCTCTTGGAATCCAGTTTAAAATTTCAATTGTCCATCTATTATCATCTCTCCTAGCAATATGTCCAGCCCAACTCCACTTCAATCTTTTAATTTTTTCAATGAGGTCAGTAACACCCGTTTGTTTTCTTACCCATACATTAAATTATATATGAATTTTTATATTATCGGTGAAAATCATAATTTTTTCAGAATGTCATCAATCTTACAAAAAAAGTTAAATTTAATACAATTGTGATATTTTATCTAAATCCATATGCTATATGAAATATACTAAAAAAAGAATTCATTATAGAATTATCTACAATCAAACCGTGGCTAGTTGTTACATCTCAATTTTTTATCCAAAACTGTAGTAATAAAAGTACAACCTGATTTAGTTTCTCCAGCGGATTATATTTATTGTAAAAGGTCATAGATTTAAATGAAGTAATCTGACTGGTTGTATTGTAATTAAGACAAGATAGTCAAATGTTACCCCTTTTATAAAAGTATATGTATTTACATAAATAGAAGATGCTCTTATCATAATGGATAATGTATTTGATTGTCACAGCCACAATATGGGTTTAAAATCGCGATCAGTAAAATTTGGAAATTTTTTTCGATTAAATACTTGGGATTTTTTTAGATAGCTGACTCATAACTACTCAATACTATTGTTAAATGGACATCTAGTGCCATTCTTAGCTAGAGGGTGAAATAGAGATGAAAAAAACCTCATTACTCAATGACTGGCAAGCCTGATAAATAATTGCCTTTTTCAATGTTACTCTATGAGTAAGAAATTTCTAAAGTGAGCTTTCTACTGCAATCAGTTATTTAAAAATTTGTATTATATACATTGATGACATCTTAACTATTGGTTAAAGCAAGAGATAGTTCTACTAATAAAATAAGAAAATATATAAGTTATGAAGTTTACAGAGGCTAAACTGTCCATACAGTAGCGCCACCAGTGCAAGCTAGAGTAATCAATAGATGCAAGAAGGTTTGTGCATAAAATCCCTATCTAGTGCCTACTCATCCAATATCACTAGACTAGTTTCTAGCTTGTGGCTTTCATCAGTGAGGAGCCTTGGATCTGAGAGCACTGCACCTAGATCTTAGGATCTGATGCAAACCTCCAGCAGCCACCTTTTATCTTATTAGCTAACTATAAAGCTTTGAGCTTGTATAGCCATATATGAACTCAGTTCAGCACCCATACATTTTGGTGTTTTTGGAGAGTTTTGCTTCTGTGTTAAATGGCTTGTGTAAGCATAAAGACTGATGATCATGCAATGTTTAGTGGTTTAACACCAGTCCTGCCTAATAGTATAGTGGTGGCTATGGTTGTTAAAGAGCCAAAGACATCAAAATGTATGGGTACTGAACTGAGTTCAGAATCATATGGCTATATGAGCTTAGATTGAAAATATTACTGTTTTCAAATTTCATTCTCATAGTTTTATAGTTAAGTAGAGATAAAAGGTGGCTGCTGGAGGGTTGCATTAGATCCCAAGATCTAGATGCAATGCTCTCAGACCCAAAGTTCCTCACTGACAAAGGCCACAAACCAGAACTAGTCTGGAGATATTGGATGAATAGGCACTAGATGGGGATTTTATGTACAAGCCTTCTGGCATCCATTGATTACTCTGGTTTGCATTGAGTGGCATTATGTATAGAGAGTTTTGCCTGTTTTAATAAGTTATAAGTAAGCATAAGAAATGGTGATCATGTGATATTTATTGGTTTAAAAGCAATCTATATGTAAAGAATTTGAGTTTTTTTCTTTGATTGTGTGAGGTTCTATATGTAAAGAATTTGATTGTTTTTCTTCAAGAAATAAACATGACATTATTCAAATATTTTATAAGCTCATCAGATATAAGCTACTCTTATTGGAAACGTTACCATACATACTTTTAATAATGGTATCACAGAATTGTCATTGTGTAATTACTTTAATTGCTATCATGGTAAGTTTAAAACGAAGGATCAATAATATAAATTGTAAAACTTTTTTTATAAAACTGTAATTATTGGCAAATTTACTTTCAAATAAAATTGAATAAAACTAATATTGGGAATACTCTCCATGTCTTTAAGGGAATTGAAAGTCTATAAGCATGATAGGAAATTATGATTTTGAAAACGACTATTAAATATATATATAACAAGAACAAAACAACAAAAATAAATAAATATCTGATTAGATTAAATGTTAAAAATGATAATACAATTCTTATTTTGAGCATGATAAGAGTTATTTAATTTACTAACGAAGATCCATGTTTAAAGCAGTTTGAGATTAAGAGTGCGATTAGCATTAAGATGAATTATCAAAGATGTAAAAGAATTTAGACAGTTGAAATATAATTTAGAGTTTAAATTCTTGTAATTTAATCTTTATTCTAGTTTTTTTTTTTTAAAAAAAACTTGGTTCATTTCCATCCACCGTATTTGAATAATTAATGAGACAAACAGTTTTTTTTTTTGTTTTAAAGTTTAAAATAAAAACCAAAAAAAGAAAAGAAATGAGAAAGATTAATTTTTTATTGTTTGTAAAAACAATGAATTTCATTCTGTTGAATAAAGTATCTGAATTTAAAATAGTCAATCAAAACTATTCATGTAAAAGTATTTACTAAATAAATCGTCCGTAATAATTAACAAACTGCCATAATTATTTTGGCAAAGTAAATGTTTGAGGTATTTGGTAGTTGTAATTAACAAATTCTTTTTATGCAATTTTTTTTTCTCATCAGCTAAATTGATAAAGCAAAAACTGACCTGCAAAGTACTTCAGTCGTGCAGAAATAGTAATTGCTATATATAAAAGAATATATACTGTTTATGAATGGAAGCAGAACGGAGATGGAGTAGGGGGAGCCACCTTTTTTATTAAAAAAATAATGATAGTAATATCAATCTATTCTCCAGAAATTTCTGAGTTTAAAAATAAATTAGTCATTTATAAAATCTTCAGAAAACGTAATTTCAAGTTGAGTAAATTTAGGCTGAGAAAATTTATCATATATATTCTTTAATCATTGTAAAATGTTTCTTAAGGAGTTGGAAGTAACTTCTTTGAACAGTGAGAGGCTGAAATATATTCTGTTACGTTAGTCTAAAAAGAAAAACAAATTACCACCAGCCACGAATAAGTGTTAACACTTGGTTATAGCTCTTCACTCTGCTCTCAGGCAGAAAACTTGATAAAAATACTATTATTGGACCTTGTGTGATCTTTGAGCTGAAAGTTCATAGATCGCAGCTCAACGCTATCACTTCCGGTACTGAAATTTGTTATGTATAGTCCGAGGAATAAACCTTTGGATTACTTATTTTTATGAAATTATTAAATATAATTATATACACAACTTTTCACTTCTTCTTGTTCTTTTTAAATTATAGCTCCAACATATAAAATATACATTCTTCCTTTTTCTTTTTAAAACTTGTTTATTGAAACTATAATTTTATTTTTCTTCCATAACAACGTTTCAACTACATTCTGTAGTCATTATCAAGTTTCCTTAAATAAAAAATAAACATAAAAATAATAACACAAATAAATAAAATATTAATAAAACCACAATATTATCACATCTACAAATATAATTATTTACCTCCTTCCCTATATTTAACTATTTCTTTTAAAATACCTTTATAATTTAATATTCTTATATAATTTTATTATCTATTCTCTAAATCTTTACCCATTAACATTTTTTTAAACACCTTTTTATTCCTATATTATCTTATTTTTTATCTTTATTTATTAACATTCTATTTAATACTGGTTTATACTGATCAATATATGCTTCCTCTTTTTTTATTCTCTCTTTAAATTTTTTAACACATTCCAATGGCCTTATATCAAAATTTTCATGTTTAAATTTCTTTTTATGAATATATATAGCAGATTTTTTATCATATAAATGCTGCCTTAATCTAGTCTTTAATTTATTCTTATTTGTTCCTATATAAGTCATATTTACATTACTTTTATAACAATCCATATATACTGAATTCATATATTCTAAAATATCAATCTTATCATAATAATTTATTAAGTCACCAAAACATTATTTCCTTTTATAAACCGGGCAAATTAATGTATTATATCTCCTATTAAAATACCTAAAATATTTTTTAATTTTAAAAAATAAATACCTTGATACACTAAATCCTATATAAATTATTTTCCCCATTTTTATTCAATTTAATTTTTCTTTTTATATTTTCAATATTATAATTAGATATCAATCTTTTTACAATATATTCAGTATAATCATTCTTAATACATTCCTCCCTAATATTATTTCTTTTTTAAAAAACATTTCATTTGAACACACCTTAATAGCCCTAATAATCTTATTTTTAACAATAGTAATATTAAGAATTTTTTAATAATGGTAAAAATAAGCCAATTTTTTATAATAGATATGTAGATGATTATTTTTTGATTTTTAATGGGAATGTTAGAAAAGCAAATAATTTTTTAGGGTGTATAAATACAAAAAAATGATAAAATAAAGTTTATGATGGAAAAAGAAAATAACAATGTAATTGATTATATGGATATAAGAATTTTTAAAAAATTTGAAATGGATGGAATAATTTATATTGATACAACAGTATTTAGAAAGAATACATATTTTGGATTAACTAATAATTGTACTCTGATATTGAAAAGCACTGTAAGATTAATATTGTTAAAAATAAGATTATTAGGACTATTAAGGTGTGTTCAAATGAAATGTTTTTTAAAAATGAAATAAATAATATTAGGGAGGAATGTATTAAAAATGATTATCCTGAATATATTGTAAAAAGATTGATATCTAATTATAATATTGAAAATATAAAAAGAAAAATTAAATTGAATAAAAATGGGGAAAATAAGAAAATAATTTATATAGGATTTAGTGTATCAAGGTATTTATTTTTTAGAATTAGGAAATTTTTTAGGTATTTTAATAGGAGATATAATACATTAATTTGCCCAGTTTATAAAAGGAAACAATGTTTGGGTGACTTAATAAATTATTATGATAAAATTGATATTTTAGAATGTATGAATTCAGTATATATAATTAAATGTATGGATTGTTATAAAAGTAATGTAAATATGACTTATATAGGAACAAGTAAGAATAAATTAAAGACTAGATTAAGGCAGCATTTATATGATAAAAAATCTGCTATATATATTTATAAAAAGGAATTTAAACATGAAAATTTTGATATAAGTCCATTGGAATGTGTTAAAAAATTTAAAGAGAGAATAAAAAAAGAAGAAGCATATATTGATCAGTATAAACCAGTATTAAATAGAATGTTAATAAATAAAGATAAAAAAGTAAGATAATATAGGAATAAAAAGGTATTAAAAGGAATGTTAATGGGTAAAGATTTAGGAGAATAGATAATAAAATTATATAAGAAGAATATTAAATTATAAAGGTATTTTAAAAGAAATAGTTAAAATATAGGGAAGGAGGTAAATAGTTATATATGTAGATGTGATAATATTGTGGTTTTATTTGAATATTATATATATTTGTGGTGTATTAATATTTTATTTATTTGTGTTATTATTTTTGTTTTTTATTTTTTGGTTAAGGAAACTTGATAATGACTACAGAATGTAATTGAAACGTTGTATGGAGGAAAAATAAAATTAGTTTGAATAAACAAGTTTTTTTTTAAAAAAGGAAGAATGTATATTTTATAGATTTATTTATGAAATTATTAAACAAACATTTGGGAATTCATTTTTCAAGCTATAATATTCATAATCCATGTTAATTAAAAACCAGTTTAACAACGTATCTTAATTATGAGCATGGTAAATAACGTTGTGAGTAATAAATAAAAGGAAAAAAAAAATCACATTTGTTCAGGATTATCACAACCTTTTGGGTACCTGGAGTCTTAAGGCCATTTTGAAATCTAAAGACCGCCCAAAACCAATGCTGACATATTCAAGCAATAAATGACATAGAATATGATATGACCATTCATTACAAAATCGCAATTAACATCAATAATTAAAAAATGAAAGCGCTATTATATTATAAATTAAAAAAAAAACAAAGCGCAAATTCGTAGAACTATGCTTGATCAAATCACGTGACTAAAATATACAAAATTTAAAAAATGCTTTCATCTATTGTTTGTACTAATCAATAAATTGGAGAACATTTTTACTAGCATTTATTTAACGTTGCAATATGCATTTTGGCCTATTGTTTAACAAATGACATCTATCTTTCTATACTTACAATAATTATATCAGCATTGAGAATATGCTTCCAATCTTCAATGTCTCATTACCAGAATAATTGACATTTATTCATTTTGGAAACTTGCTAAACAAAAAGTTATATCTACTTATATGATACTTTTATTATGTTATATAAACTTATGACTAAGATTTCAAACACAGGCTATTTATTTGTCAAGCTAAAGTAATATGTAAAATATGAAACAATCATTTAATAGAATATTGTAGAACAAATATCATTCCATCAGCTCTATCTAGGAACAGTGAAAGAAAAGGTGTTGCTCATTAGAGTTGCCACTTATTTGACAGTGAAGGTTTGAATATATCTTTCTTGGGTTTATCTTAATACCCAAGATTAGATAGATATCAATTTTATAATGAGTAGGTGTGTTGATTATTAACCATTGCCTGAAAGAAAAATTGTAAGCTTGATTTGAAAGTGCAATTTTTTTTTACAGCTTCTGTTAGCCATATTTCTTAACCTGGCTGTGAATATGGCAAGTAGATAGACTACTACCAAGGTATGTCTTTACATAAAGGTAAAATAGTTGTATAATCCACTGCAAGAGCAAAGCTTGTTCAACATCTCTGAAGAGAAAGAATGAAGAAGATATTATTCACCCGGGTTATTGATTACTAGTTAGTGACAGTTTTTAATTTTTCTCCCTTTTAATCTCTTGCTAAGTACAAGTTTATCCCAGACAGTGAGCTCAATTGGTTCTTACAAATAATTCACATTCATTACTTAAAATTTTTTAAGTCCTACCTAAAATTGAAACTACAATTAAGGATGTGGTGTGTAGCTGTACTAATCACAATAGTTTATTGTAAATGGATTTTTAATTGAATACCAAATTGTGTACGATAGAATTTCTCTTAGCTGAGGTTCGCTTACATCTGCTTTTGAATCTACAAATGATATTCGTTAAGAATTCTAATATTTTGAACGTGGATATTTAAATAAACACAACATAATAATTCTATTCCCAGAAGTTTTTTGATTCAAGAAGTATAAACTTTTATATGATTTGTTAAACATATCACTGAAATTGTTCACTTGATGATGTACATCATGGATGGCCAATCCGTGGTACATGTCTCATACTTGGGAGTATTGTTGCATTAATTTTAGTATATTGAACTCTGATTATAGAAATAAAAACTAAAACTAGATCTTATAAAATACTGCAACCAAAAAATATTTATTATCATTGATAATTAGAAAATATAATATATAACGAAAGTTCAAATTCAATAAGTTAACTTTAAAAAATTGTTTTGCACTTATTCCGAAAGTAGATATTTTTCCCATTCATCTAATTTTTAAGAACTAATTCAGAGGATTCCTAAATGGTGTTTAACTTTTATTTTACAATTCGGTGTCCTTAAAACCACAGTCACCACCATACCATAGGCAGGAATGGTATAAAACCACCAAAACATCACTTGATAAATCTTTTCTAAGCTTACACAAGCTATTGTCACCAGGAGCAAATTCCCCATATAGTAGTGCTGCCACCTAGTATAAGACTCCTCACTGATGAAAGCCACAAGTTAGAAACTAGTCTGGAGATATTGGATGAGTAGGCACTAGATGGAGATTTTATGCACAGACCTTCCTGCATCTATTGATTATTAAGGCTTGTACTGGGGAGCACTATGGTTATGGAGTTTGCTATTGTTAATAATAGCTTGTGTAAGTGTAGGAAAAGGTGATCATGTGATATTTTGGCAGAATCATTGCTCTTATAATGAATCTTTTACATGAGATGGCAGAATAGTTTTTTTTGTTAAATTTAACAAAAACAATGTCATGCTATACTTAGGATAATAAAAAATTATTCTTAAATCACATTATTAATTACCAATGGATTTTTTAGTTCAAGCTTCAGTTATCAAATTAAAAAAAAGTATGACTACAAAACATATCTAAAACAAAGATATTCATTTGCCATTGATCTTTATACGTGAGAAAAATGAAATGTAACCATGTGCAAAACAAACATGGGATTCAAAATATTCATCATTAAAGCTGATATTATAATCAAATATTCAATTGTGCAAATCTATTTAACCCATTGCAGGAGAAAGACAGTGTCTCATTTTTGACCACCTACGATTAGACAAACATGACTTATAAATGTAAACTTATTATTATAAAGCGCTGAAAATTTTGAGATTATTCAAGCAGAAGTCAATCTCTGATTCTTAAATATTATAAATCTCTGCTCTCCCGCTGGTAAGAATTTAAAAAACATAAGTGAATCACTTAAGTTTAGAGCATACATTCAATATACACCAACTCTTACAGACCATGCTTAAATCAGGGCTTGAGTCTATTGTGTGACTGTAAGTTTTTTAAACTCGTATTGGTGGGAGAGTGTGCAATTTGTAATATTTAAGAAATAGCACATTATCGGAGATTGACTTACGTTTGAATAATTTTAAAGTTTTCAGCACTTTATAATAATAGGTTTACATTTATACGTCATGTTTGTCTAATCATAGGTGGTTAAAAAATAGATTTGTACAATTGAATATTTGATTATAACATCAGGCACACAATGTACACTCTAAACTTAAGTGATTCACTTAAGTTTTTTAAACTCTTACCAGCGGAAGAGTGCATGGAGATTTATATTTAAGACATAATGGATTATTGGAGATTGACTTCCGTTTGAATAATTTCAAAATTTTCAGCACTGTATAATAAGATTTAAATATAACAGATAATATATTATGCTCTGGTAATTTGTTTTTAATCATTTATCTAAGTATGCAGACAATATACACTTCAAAAGTCAGAGTTATCTAATGTACAGATAAGCTACCGAAGTCATGATAATTAATTTGGTAAATATGCCATATTTCATCATTTTGCTTTAGAAAATCTGTTGGTATTGCTTCTATCTAAATTCTATTTTCTTTTATTGTGTTTTATATTTCTTGGATTTTTTGTGTGCTCATTACCTTGTTTAATCTATGAACTCACTATTTCTTGATTTTTATTTTGTTTATCAATTGGTCTTTGTTTCATTTTAATCTATTTTCATAATTCTTCGTGTTTGGTCATTCTCTCTATATCTTTTATTATTATTTAAAGTACAGTATACTCGTTTGTTGCTCAGTGTCTAATTTCTAATTCAATCTGCCTCTAATCCCAAAACTTTTGGTCCACAAAATTAAATATTGTTTCATGTATATTTTGTTTCTATTTATTGCTATACTCAAAAATATTCTATTTATGCAAGCTGTTCTCTTTTTTTGTTACTACTTGGGTGTTCATCTCTTAATCTTCAGTACCTCCTTGATTAAATATTCATTATGTATAACTTAGTTGTAAAAAAAACAGTTCTTATTGTTAGTTTGTAAATGGCTAATGTAATTAGAGATGCATTGATCATCAACATTGTGTGTGAATATATATATATATATTGTAACAGTTACATCAACAGTAAGGAGGTTAGATCAATGATGGGTTTGAAACTGGATATATAAGATATCCAAAGAAATTCACACATAATGATATATATATATACACACACACATATAATGATCTATCCATTGTGTCCCATAAATTTTGATGCAAATAAATATGAAGATCAAATGGTTAACAAAATTGAAATAAAACTTTTTTAATTCAAATATATAATAATATTAACCAATGTGATGATGATTTATAACTTAAAGGACACTGAACCTTCTAAAAAAGAAAGGTTACTTTTGGAAAACTTTTAAAAGAATGATCATAATCTATTATTACTGCAATCCCTGCATGCCTCCCCCCTGTGGTCCTCCATATGAGGGGTCAATTTGACTTAAGATCAACATGGGTATGACAGAAATATTTGGCATTAATAGAGGCTTTGAGTATTCCATCTTCAGATTTTCAAAGATATGGATGGTTGAAGAATTGAAGCCAGTCCATTAAAGTTTTGCTATCTTAATATAAAGCCAAGCACTGATTATATATATGTGTGGGAGATGATAATCCAGACCAACAGATGAGTACTGGTTCAGTATGAATTACTTATAGTGGAGATCATTTATCTTTTTCACATGTATGTGGTCATGTGTATCAGGGAGTGGATGACTGAAGGAGCTTGAAAGTCTGTTCAAATCCTCTCTAATTAAACAACATAAAGTAAAAACTAATTATTGGTTGATCCAAAAATGATAAATTTAATATATTTCAAGGATCATTTGTTTACTATTCTGATGATATAATTTTGATTTGACTTCAAAATGAACAGTAACAGTATTTATCAGTGATTATGGATTCTAATTATAATGTAAAATGCCATTTAATTTTTTCATCTCAATATATTTTTAAATAAAATATGAATCTAAAGCCATTTTTAATTCTATTTGTTTTAGTGTGCTGAAAAATTATTTTTGGATTATGATAAAATCCTAGAATGCAAAGATGGACCACAAGGTATTGAACTTATGAATAAAGTTGCAGAGAAGACAGAAAGGTTGCAGCCACCATTGAATTACGTACCATGGATTGTTATTAATGATGTAAGTTGTATTGAAATAGGTAATCTTTTATAACAGTTACATGTATCAAATTGTTTGAAATTAATTTAATTATAACATGCCAATAAATTATGGTTTATTGAATATGTAATGCTGATATGAACCTATTTGCAAAATAATTAAGTCTGAAAATGTTACTATGATAAATGATAAGTCTAAATAAACTTGTAAATAATTCCTACTATGCCAATTTATTTATCAGGTAAAAAATAATCATCTCCACTTTATTATATAGTAATACACCAAACAGTGATGTGCAAAAAGTCCGAAATCATTTTATTAGCAATGACTTAACAGCTCAGATATAGTTGTTTCATGAACAGGTTTATAGAATTGTTAGCTATATATAACTATTTCATTAAATATATATCTAATTTCTAAAATCATATAAACTGAACATTACAGAAATACGTATTTATTAAAATATATATTTTTTATTATGGTATCTAGTGTGTGTCCATTTTAACTTGCCTCTTTTTATTTTATATAGTATGAAATATGATTATATTTGTATTTAAATATTGAACTATTTCCATCATCTAATATTAATTATTGAATGTGTCTTTAGAAAAATTTAATTATATTTAAATTTTCAAATTGCATTCAACTGTTAGTAATATCACCCATTAGTATTATTCTCATATTCTTAAGGTGTTTCTGGCCTGACCAGTGTCAGTAGTAGCATGGGAGTCAAACCTGGACTCATATTCTTGAATAGTGAATTTTAAGGTAACACTCTAACCAACTGAGCCATTCTCTCAAAGGGAATAGTTGATAGAAATTTCATATGGTTATCTATGAGGTTTCTTCTGATTTCCCAATTTTACCTAAAAGCAGGGTTGATTAGTGATTTCCATAATATATAGTCATACTAGGTTGACTTATGTGATTATTCACCATTATCATGTGACAGCTTCTTTGTACTTTTTCCACTCTATCCAATATTTTTGCATTTTCCCATTTGAACATATGTTCATTGGTACATACATAGTCTGCTACCTTAGATATAACTGTTTTCTCTCTTCTAATCATCAGTTTATATTCTTGCAATAACTTTTCAATGGGATGACTGGTTTCATCAATATAGATTCTTCCACATTCATAAATGCAGTTTTTTCTTTTCTGCATTTGAAGTTTAGGTTTTGAAGGATGTTAGAATTTCTCATAGGGTGGTATGGCCCTGGAAAGCTATTCTGCTATTACACTGATTGTAGATTTACCTTAATTTGTCTGATATTTTTTGTACGTATGAATACACTGCAATACCAACAATTGTTTTTTCTCAAACAAGGCAAAACTCCCCATACAGTAGTGCCACTCTGTACCAACCGGAGTAATCAATGAATGCTAGAAGGCTTGTGCATAAAATCCCTTCTAGCATTCATTGATTACTTTGATTGGCACAAGTTGGCACTACTGTATGGAGAGTTTTGCCTTGTTTGATAAGAATTATATGCTAATATAAGAGTTGGTGATCATGTGATGTTGAATTGTTTTTTCTTTTGATGATTCTTTTTGTTGTCTATTTAAGGTTTTCTTAATAAACAGCTGATGGATATCCATTTTTCATAAGAGTTTGTTCTACATAGATCTTTTCTTTTTTCAAATCACTGGTTTCTGAACAAACTTCTTTTGCTCTGTTTCATAGTGATAGTATAACTCTGTGTTTCTGGTATGATTAGATGCATGTAGATTTTCTGTAAACTGAAGTTTTGATTTTGCCATGAGGGAGTCTTATCACAAGAATATCTAAGAATGACAATTTTTGTTCTTGTTTGATTCTATTGTGAGTTTAATTGAAGGGGATTTGTTGTTGACATATTTCCAGAAAGTTTACAACAGTGCTTCCCCATGTGGCCATACAATAAATATATCATCAACATAGCAAAACCAAACTTAAGGTGGATATGGAGTAGTCTTTATGTCTGTGGTTTCAAGTTCTTCCATGCAAATAATGATAATCAGGGGTGACAATGGTAAACCCATAGCCGTTACTTAATTTTGTTGGAAGAAGAATGTTAATAGTTCCATTATACTATCTGAAAAATCTTCCTATTGATAAAAATAAAAATCGTGCCAACTTTATCTTCTAAGTCTCTCCTTTTCCAATGTATTTTTCTTAACATCTTTACTTTTGAATACATACTCTAATGTCTATCAATTTCTTAAATTTTTCTCATTCTTTCCCATCTATCATATACAATCTTTTATATTTTCAATTATATCCTTTGGATCTACATTTCTAAATTCTATGATTTTTCTCTTTTCTTAATAATCTACATCTCTGCTCTTTACATAAAGCTATTCTTCAGTCAGAGTGTGAATAACAAAGCAATCTTTTATCTTAAGTTATCATAATGGAGAATTGAAGGTTAAGTTTCTGCATCTTTTTGGTGAAAGCACTGATACTCTGCAACCCAAAGCCCTTACAAAAAATCAAGAACATCTCCAATTAACCTATAACTGAATTCCATAATATATAGTTAGTGAACCAATTTCAAAACTTGTAGCTAGCTAAATCAGAGGGTGGATTAAAAACTTGAAATTTTCAAATCATTAGATTAAATAGCATAAATGAATAAAATGATAGTGATTTAACATAGTGTTGAAAATAAAGAATTAATTGTTGAAGTTTGTTTGACATTGGTTTCCATTGCTCTTTGAATAAATCAAGATATATATATAAGTTTAACAATAAATCAAAAAAGAAAAAAATCATTGGCATATACCAAGAATTAAACCAACGGATTTATACAAGATTTATTTATGCTTTTGTCTATACAGATAACAATATTATCTATGTTTTTTATTATTTCTTACAACCCACTATTGATGTTTTTGATTGCCCCAGCAATCTCCTTCAAAACTATAAATTTTAAAAGCTTGAATTTAGCAGCTAAGATTTGGAAATATAAGTAGAAATTCTGAAGAAGATTGCTGGGACAATCGAAAACGTCAATAGTGAGTTGTAAAAAAGCTTTGTAAAAAGTAATAAAGAACATAGATAATATTAATATTATATGGATTTGGCAATGCAATAAGAAAATTAAAGTTAGATAAAATGTTAATTGCTTTTCTTACAGTTTATTTTACCTATATCTAATTGTTTTGTTTTGTTCTAGATATACACTGTACCACCGGGAACGGAAGCCAAAACTGACTTTTTAAAACTAATGTGTAATATTTACAAGGCAAGAAATGCTAATAGTATAAGTAATACTTGTAGTTCAAACTGTATAATAATGTAATAATTTAATTATATCATAATTTGAAATAAAAGTTTATTTTTATTTCAATATATTTTAAATGAGAATTTCAAAATTATTTAGATCATGCTTTAGCTTATTAATATGGTATTTCCTGTCTCCTTAGTCTTTAACAGATAATTTTTAAAAATATATATCAATTTATAAATCACAAATACATTCATCTATCATATGCTTATCCTTTAGTCAGTTTATTTGTCATTTTGTGATACTGTCTTTTAATTACATCTGGAACATTTTTTTCATTTTGATAGACTTCTTACACCTTGCTTAGTTATAGCTTTCCATTATATTCTATCCAAGCTACCCGTATTCTCCTATTACCAGGCAATCAATATTACATCTTTTTAGAAAAATGTTAATGTTAAAATAAATTTTTTTATGATGAAATTTATTACTTTTCATCTAACAGAGATATAATTTTATAATTGTAAAATATATTTTTTATTAAGCACAAATGAGTATATGTAAATACTTATGAAATATCTTAACTTTTGGCACTGTGCTCTTCTGAATATATTTTAATGCTAGAGGGACCTCGCCAAATCTAGACGCAAGATTACGACTTTATAAAGATAAAAATGGCCGTCTTATCTTTAACCTAACTTTCTAATTAAATAGGCAAATATTATAATTTCAGATTTAATATAACATCCAGAAAATTTAAGAAAATACTAATTGGATCTTATGGTCTTACCAACATATTTTCAAAATATTCTTGAACATTTTTAAATGGAATTTTTTCAGTGTCTTTATATTGAATCAATAAGGGGTCCATGTTTCTTTTCCATATAGAAAATTCTGCAGACAATGGAATTCTATTATGTAGTTATGCCATATATAGTGATTGTTTTTAAAACATTGTCTCTTAATTGTAATATATTTTAATTACTTAATTTGTTTTCTTTGTCTATTTGTTTATACATCGCATAGCATTGCAGTCATTTATATAGACTAGCTTTCTTTATTCACTTGCATTTTCCATATTTAGAAGATAAAATAATTATCTATATAATATTAAATGATATCTTGAGTCCAATAGTTTTGGATTTTCTGCCAGAAAATGTTAAAATTAAATGAGATTAAATTGATTCTAAATATATAGTGATTGTTTTTAAAACATTGTCTCTTAATTGTAATATATTTTAATTACTTAATTTGTTTTCTTTGTCTATTTGTTTATACATCGCATAGTGTTGCAGTCATTTATATAGACTAGCTTTCTTTATTCACTTGCATTTTCCATATTTAGAAGATAAAATAATTATCTATATAATATTAAATGATATCTTGAGTCCAATAGTTTTGGATTTTCTGCCAGAAAATATTAAAATTAAATGAGATTAAATTGATTCTAAATTAATTAGTTAAGAAACAGTCAGACATAGTTTGGAAATTTGTTTTCAATTTTCCATATATCGGATCAAATATATAATAATAATAGTAATAATAATAATAGCAACAACAGCAACAGTAATAATAATAATGATGATGATGATTAGTTTGCTCAAACATTAGCTAAAATGAAGGTTTATTCTATATGTTACTTTTGCTAACTGTACCTGAGCATGTTTTCAGCTGGTGAAGATTGCCGAAAGTCCACTCATCTACAGCTAACAAAAGTAACATACAGAATATATCTTTACTTAGTTAATGTCTAAAACATTTAAGCAAACTAATTACAAATAGGATAAGGAAAAGAAGAATTATCTAAATGATAAATGAAAAGATTATGGAAGTACCATCATCATTTATAGGGGGTTCGAAAATGAATGAGTGATCAGCTAACTACTTCCATGGAGAATTTTTCGACATCAGTGAAGCGGAGTTGCTTAATATGTAAAAACCTGATCTATTTGATTCAGAGACAACGAGAAATTCTCATCACTAAAAATGTGGGGTTCTCATGTGCATGATCTTGGGTTCAGTAGAGCTTGTAAAATTTTTCAGCTAAATAATTTAGATAACCATCTAGTCATTAGTTGCAACAATAGTAGCTAGAAAATCAATATTATGAAAGTCCCCAGAATCTGAAGTTGACTACATAATGAGGAAATATACCTCTAATATTTTTAATTTTTGTAAAAAGTTGCTGGATAATTGATTAATATGCAACAGTCCATTTATATTTTTAAATAATAAAAAGTTAAAATAGTTTTAAATAGTAACAGTTTTAAAAACGAAATTGTTTTTGAAATGGTGTTACAAATTTTAATAAATAAGAAGAAAGAAAGATGGCTGCTCAATGTACAAAAATATTGAAATATAGATTGAATATCATTTATTTGGTTGTCTCTAAATCATCGATTTCTATTTTCCTGGTGCTTACATTATTTATCATGAATGCAAAAATAAACATAACGACAGTAGTGTATGTTGCACATGAATGCTACAATGAAAATATACCATATACATTAACATATTTTTTTTGCAATTATTATATTTATATTATGGAGGAGGAAAATTCTACATCAGTATTATATTCTGTATATATGCAAGTATAAGTATCCAGTCAGGCACATTTTTTTAATAATTCTCAAAACAATTGATTTGTTTAGAAAAATGTATGTGTTTTCATCTGTAAACTGTCTACAATATAAAAATAATATTGAAAAAAATTTTTTTTAAATAATGCTTTTATATAAATAGCTGACTAAAAGGTAGAAAAATAACAAAGTAATCAGCCTCCCCATTAATTTGCCATTCTTGGATATCAGAGAACTTAAGAATATAGACTTTGTGAACTATTATAACATTATCTTTCTTATTGCATTGCCAAATCCATATAATATTAATATCATTTACATTCTTTATTACTTTTACAACGCCCCAGCAATCTTCTTCAGAACTTCTACTTAAGTTCTGAAGATGATTGCTGGGATAATCGAAACTGTCAATAATGGGTTATAAAAAGCATTGTAAAAATAATAAAGAATGTAAATGATATTAATATTACATTAGAATCTAGACTTGTTATAAAACAATTGGAAATTGCAGGAATATTGTAAATTCATAAAAGCATTTGAAGTCTTTTTGATTTTTATGATTTATTTAAGCCTCAAATGCTTTTATGAAATGAAAATATTCCTGAAATTTCCAATTATTTTATAAGTCTAAATTCTTAAGATCTGATATTTTCAAAGAATGGCAAATTAATCAAGAGACAGATTACTTTATTATTTTTCTACTTTTTAGCCAGCTATGTACATAAAAGCATTTTTTTTTTAAAAAAAAAATTATATATTATTTTTTAATTTTGGGTTATATTTACATATTATTTTAAAAAATCATTAAAACTACAAAAAAAATCTAACTAAAATTATAATTTAATGATAAGATGTGAAAATAAAAAATACAAAAAACTAATTCTAAATTTAAATATCATGTGGTTGTCTACTGTATAAAAAATATTTATGTATTGCCTTTTTAATTAATGTAATTAATTAAGTATGAGTTAAATCAATATTAACAAAATTTTATTGTACAAATGTAATATTTCCTTTGGCTCAATTAAGGAATTTTCTTCTGAGGCGTAACAATGTGAATTACAGTTCTAAACATGAATGGATTTTTTTCATTGTTAAAAATTAAAAAAATGTGGATGTACAGACAGAACTATACACAGACAGGACAAGTTAATATAAAAGCATTTAAAAAAAAGAAATTCACTATTGACAATTTAATTGAGTTATTAAGCTTTTTAATCAAAGAGACAAAGAGACATACATTTGGAATTGATGTATTTGTATTATTATATTTATAGTATGAAGAATAAGCATTTATTTTTATAGTGCTATAAAAATAAATGCCTATTTACATATGTTTAAGTTTCATTTGAGAGTGACGTTTAGTAAATTCTAGATAATTTCGTCGACGTCATTCATTCAGACATCGTAAACAGTAATTTAAAGTGAGTGGTCTATCCTCATGCTTTCATTTCCAGTACTTAAGATTTGCCCATATATAAGCATTTGGGTTGGAAAGAATAAGTGGATTCATTTTATTCTTTCATAAATACTATATCTTATGTTGGGAATGAAAGTATTCATTTATTATTAACACTCATAAAAAGCGCATGCACAATAGCTTAAAAAGGCTGATCTTTAATGTAGTATGAAGAATGAAAATTCTAGATCAGTATTATATTTTTGCATTTGCGAAAGAATTTGCTTCAGTAGAGAACAAAATATAAGATGCTTCCCTTCGATGAAATATTTAACAAAAATGATGAAGAGCAACATTCTTCATAAACAATAATTAAAATTTTTATGTTAATTAATAACTTTTTGTAAGCAATATTCATTAATAAATTACCATTTAGTGTTTAATTAATATTATATCATATGGAAGCAACATTCTATCACAAGCGCAATAAACAGGCAAAAATCTCCATTTAGTACAAACCAGAGTAATCAATAGATGCAATAAGGTTTGTGCATAAAATCCCTAACTAGTATTTACTCATCCAATATCCCCAGTCAAATTTCTAGCTTGTGACTTTCATCAGTGAGGAGCCTTCGATCTGAAAACACCTAGAAACTAGTCTGGGGATATTGGATGAGTAGGCACTAGATAGGAATTTTATGCACAAACCTTCTTGCATCCATTGATTACTCTGGCTTGCACTGAGTGGCACTATGTTTTGCCTGTTTTAACAGCTTGAGCAAGCATAAGAAATGGAGATCATGTGATGTTTAGTGGTTAAGCACAAACAATAAATTATTGGAATAATTTATTAGAAATCACAGATTTATTAGTCTTCTTTCAGATTTATATGAAATCTTTACTTTTTATTTATTATTTTTAATTAAAGACTTTATGGTAGTTTTGCAGAAAGTATTTTATGGATTAAAATGTGAAGCTAAAGGAATATAAATACAAGTAGATTAACACGTGATCACATTTCCTATACTAGCACATTAATTGTTGATAAACAGAGCAAAACTCTCCATACAGTATTGCCACCTGTGCTAAACAGAGTAATCAATGGATGCCAGAAGGCTTGTGCATAAAATCCCTATCTAATGCCTACTCATCCAATATCCCCAGACTAGTTTCTGGCTTGTGGCCTTCGTCAGTGAGGAGCTTTGGATCTGAGAGCACTGCATCTAGATCTTGATTACTCTGTTTAACACAGGTGGCAATACTGTATGGAGATTTTTGCTCTGTTTACATGGAGATTACTTAAGTTATCTAGACTTTGCAAGTGATATGGGTTTGTTTGGGCTAATAATTATTCAAAACTTAACAAAAGGCTACAAGATTTTATTAGATGAAAGTAAATAAAAAAAAAATGAAGATAAATATTATATAGACTAATGTTCAATGTTTTTCAAAAATAATAATAACTATTGATAGAAATAAATTAGAAAATAACAATTATAAATCCATTATCGTAGTATTAATATGGATAGAATCCTAATAAATTAAATTCATCACAGAACTAAATTTGAATGTAATGCTTTAATTAAAGATAATATATAAATAAAATCACATAAAATAAATATAATAATAAAAATACTCTGCAACAAACTCTATACTATTCAATATACCAATAAAAAATCAATGATAGCTAAGTGTGATGCCCTGTGACTTCTCCTTATATGGAGTCAGGAATCTCAGCAACTATGCCCAGAGAAACCTGTTAGCCACTTTGAACCCCTTTCTATTCCCCACCCAAGTTTTCCCATATTCTTTTTTACCCTGCTCCATCCCATTTCCACAACATAAATTTGTCAACTCCGTAGCCTTTAGATCTAAAACTCCCTTATCTTTTCCCAAATCCAGCATAAAAAACAATAAGTCACTTTCTGTATAATCACTTTGTTCATATTTATTCTTCCACAACTTCATTATTTGTATCCTTTCTGCTTCCAGGCATTTACATTCAATTAACAGATGCCTAATATTCTCTATACCTTCCTTACACAGCTTGCAGACTAGATCACCCATATTTCTCCATTTACGTGTATATTCCCTTGTTGCTAAAGATCCTGTTCAAGCCTTATTATCATAAATTAATTCGCACCCAGTGTTCTGTTTACTTATATAAATATTTACTCTTTTTACTCTCCAATTCCCTATTCTTTATTAATGCATCTATTCTTCTATCCCATTCCTTAACGCTAAAACACTCAACAATTCGTCCCATCTTTTGTATAAGTATACTGACATAAATTCTTTATCTAAATCTTCTGCATATTATATTACCTTTCACACCCATCTTGTTGCCTGACCTTTATTCATAACCCAATTAAATACTAATTTTGGTTATTCTTTTATTATCCATAAACTGCAATCTACCAAACATTTTCATTTTGCTTTTTGCATCTTTCATATGAATAGCATTTAATAGTTAAATGCTATTCTAAATGATGTATATTGTTGTAAGCTGGCTATAGCTATTATTGATTATGGCAGACATTGGCATGAGCTGGCTGTAACTATTATTGATTTGTTTTATATTGGTATGTTGAATACTGTAGAGTTTATTCCAGAGTATTTTGATTATATATATATCATTAAAAGCCAGTCAACATTTAGACAATCCCAATATCATTAACAATCAACAATTTCAAACTGTTTCCAAGGCAACCTTTTAACAATAAAGGTGACATCAATTTGGAAATTGTTGATTGTTAATGATATTGGGATTATCTAATGGTTGACTGGCTTTTAATGATTAAATTACAAACCCATTTAGCCTTGAGCATTATTACACTTATTATATATATATATATATTGTAACATTACAGTGTAACTAATTTGGTTATCATAAATTTAAAACTAAAAAAATTATTGGCTTTAATTTTTATAGTTAAACAAATGTATTCATTGTTATTTGTTGTAGAGCATAGAATATATTCATTATCATCTTTAAATAGTCTTTCATACCAATGTTTACAAGAAGTATAATTCTATAAAGCATTTTAAATGATTTTCCAAGCAGATTTTTTAAAATAGACTTCTATATTTGTATAAATATATATGCTTTCATTGCTATTCTTATGAAGAAATAAAATTATCAATTGTATAAATTAAAAGAAGTGCTACACACCTAAAACAAATAATTCAAAAACAGAAACATAGAATAGAATTATGAATCCATTACATTACATTTTTAACTATGTGTAGAATGAAGTTACTGCATTTTATATGTTGGGTGCATGTGTGTGAATGCTTACATATTATAAATATAGTAAAAATTGATTTAGTTTGCTGGGATATTTTTTAAATAATAAGTTATTTATTTAAAAGTCAGTTTAAATTTGTTTGAAGTAAATATCTGAGAGCTTACAGTAACATTTTGAGTGGCAAAAACCATAACAATATTTCTGGAAAAACAAAGAAATCCAAAGGCATGATGGAAATATTGTCATCCAGACATCATGTAATCACTGGTATAAAAAGTGAGGTTTGAAAAATCCAGAGGAGTCTCCACAAATTTTCAGTGCTTGTAAGACCTAAACAGGTTCAAAATTTTAAATAGCATTTTGTTTTCATTTAGATGATGGCCGGCTGAAATTATCGATAGGCAGGTGTCTTTGCTAGGCATCTGACTTCTCATCATTCTAGGAGACGACAACAGATAATCAGAAGCCATCAGTAATTAATTAATTCTTTATTCAAGAAATCTAATTTATTATAGTCAAATGTTAGTGAAAAAATAGACAAATTGACTTGTGGAATTGCCGTCTCATTATTTCAACACTGAATCGTTGGATTTTCTTCAATTGAAAAATAATGGTAAATAGTTGAAATATTTTTGGATGATTATATTTCTTAATTTCAAAGAAGTTGCTGACATTTATTTTCTGAAATTATTTATAAAAATAATCTCTTTACTTCAAGAAAGGATAAAAATAAGTCTAATACTAAATCGATCTCTTCAACTACGAGAGGAAATTTTTTTTTTTTGGGATAATTTTTCAACTACTTGTTGAACCATTTTATTATAGATAACAAACTATATGCTTTTTTTATGTGGCAAAGCATTGGCCGGGAAGTGAACCTGCAAACCTGGGACAACTGCTTGTAAGGCAGCTGTGCTGACCTCTCGGCCACCAACGCTTGACCCAAACTATATGCTTTACCAGAGATACTATCAGATTTATTGACATCATGGATTAAAGATCAATAAATGTATGGATTCATTTTATATCTCAAATTAATCGAGTACTGAATGCTACATTTTTAGATAAAATTGTAACAACTATTCAGGGAATTAATTTATTTCATATAACAAACATATATCCAATGCTTAGGGAATGGCATTAAGGATTATCCATGCTAAATACTCAAATAACGTTCATAGGATAATGGATTATGAAGAAATATTTAAATGCCACTCCTGCAATGTTGATTCTCCAAAGAAATATTCAATATAATAAACATCCAAGTTATAAGCAATCAGATTTGTGTTAAATATGAATTATCTTGGATTAACAAGCACACTAAATGGAATTTAATACCCTTTATGCTATTTTCAGAAAGGATGATCTTTCAAAAGTAAAACGAATTGTGTAATAAAATCGGATTTAATATACTTTCTCATAATTGCATCTTTCTTAGTTAATTAATATTATAGTTGTTTGTTAATGTAATAAAGTTTTCTCAGATGTTGCTATGCTCAGGTACAGGTAGTATTTTTTACTGAATATTATTGTTGTCAAGAGTGAAAGAGATTAAATGTGATTTGTTTTAGGTTGTATAAGCATAAGTAATTATCAAATTTATATAAAACTGTTATATTGCAAATATTAATCATGTTTTAAGGATTCTTAAAATTTCAACCTCAAAGTTAAATAGAATTAATTATCCTTTTGTAGTTGAGTAAATGTGTAAGGAATATTATGCATTAGATTCTTATCTGTTCATCTAGTGCATAACAGGCAGCCTAATAATTTAGTCATATTTGTGTTAGCAGAGTAGCACACTTAACATTTAAGACTGCAATTGAATCTAGTAAAGGATCTTTAGTTAAAGTAAATAAGCCTATAGTGGTAAATATCATCTAGGTCTGCTAAGCAATGATTTGTATTTGCTTTCCTTAAAAGAATGAAAACTTCTCCAATACACCAATAAACATCACATGATCACTATTTCTTATGCTTGCTCTTAACTGTTATTAAAACAAACAAAACTCTCTATACGTATTGCCACTCAATGCAAGCCAGAAACTAGTCTGGGGATATTGGATGAGTAGGCACTAGATGGGGATTTTATGCACAAGCCTTCTGGCATCCATTGATTACTCTGGCCTGCACTGAGTGGCAATACGTATAGAGAATTTTGCCTGTTTTTTAACTTCTCCAATATTTAGAAAATATTAATAGATGAAGAATGACTATAAAACATTTATCTTTTATGATTAAGATAATTATTATCTTAATATCAGTATCTAACTTCTTTATTTCTTTCTACAATGCTTTTTTTACAACCCACTATTGACAAATTCGATTGCCCCAGCAATCTTCTTCAGAACTTCTACTTATATTTCCAAATTATCATCCTCCAGTATTTACATTGAGGATTATGTTGAAATAGTAAGCAAGCTATTCCTAATTAATGTGTGACTTCACAACACTGATAACATACTTGATATATCCAGAGTACAAATTGGATATAGGGAACAAACAGTAATGCTTATTAGATACGTTATATAATTTTTTTTATTGCAAAACTTATCTGGTTTTAATTTATCATTATTGTATTAATGCTGTCTGAAACATATAAGCATTAGGTAGGATAGTATACATAAAATCCCTTTTACATTGTCATATCCTAGAATGCATGCATAAACACACTTGATATTCATGCATTTATTTCATTTTATATAACCCCCGAGATTAATTATTAGTTAACTTTGTATGTAAACTTGCTAGCCTTATTTTCAAACACAGATAAGTTATTCTTAGAGCTTAGTTACAAACCATACATTTGTACAGATTTTGTTAAAATAAATTAAAACTACACATATTATTATAAAACCCTGAGAAATTTATTATTTTATTAAATGTGAATGATTATTAAAGTTTAGAATAGTTATAATTTACGTGGGAAGAGATCACAACTCACATGCATAATAATGGCAATTCTAGTGAAATATAGTAATGCTTTTTTTTTTCTCAACTGTGTTGCATATATATATATGTAGATACAATATAAACATCAGTGTGCACAAACATTTCCACGGATATACATATATATTTGTGTGTGTGTGTGTAAAAATTACTTACTTCAACACACTGTCTCAATCAAGAATGTGGGTTTTAAATTTTGGCATGCCTAAACTGTATGGGTCTGCATCATCTTTATTGATTCCAATATATATATTATAAATGTTATATAATGAGCGTCCCAATAGCTATTAACAAGCTTTTCAGAACATCCCTATCCCCAGACCGGTTTCTAGCTCTGGCTTTGTCAGTGAGGTGCTAAAGATATTCAAGCATTAGATTTAAAATACCAGGCCAAGCCAGCACTTTGTGTAATGTTTAACTATTAAGTAGAAAATCTGAAATTTCCTTGCAATATATATGAAATGGAGATCGTTAACAGATGTTTTTATCAGTATTTACTTGGCCTTTTAATAAAATAGTTTCAGACTATAGAACAAAATATAAAGAGATTGCATTAGGAGTAACAAGGATGAATTGAAAGAGAAAAACATGGTTAAAAAAACAAATAGGCATTTCTGATCGCTATGAAAAAATTAAAAGACTGAAATGGAGTTAGGATGAAGATGAATGTATTGTTAAAAAAGGATAACAATAGATAGACAACTGCCATTTTAAAATGAATTCCAAAAGACCCAGAAAGAGACTATGTATGAAGTGGATGAGAAAGTTTTCTGGATTGATATGGAGAAGAAAGATTATGGAACAGAGAATCTTGGAGAGACTCTTATTTTGAAATAGAATAATTGTTGAGGATGAGGACAAATTATTAATCTTCTGAAGCAACATATGCTATACTAATATTTTTAAACTTTTTCCATATTTTTATTTGGTGATTTATCAATTCTGAAATTGAAAAAATTCTACTAATTCAGAAATAGATTAGGTTCTGAGATTTTGGTCTAATAATATTCCTATATTTTCAAGAGGCAAAACTCTCCATACAGTAGCACCACTCAGTGGAAGCCAGAGTAATCAATGGATGCAGGAAATTTTGTTCGTAAAATCCCTATCTAGTGTCTACTCATCCAATATGTCCAGATTAGTTTCTAGCTTGTGGCCTTCATCAGTGAGGAGCCTTGGATCTGAGAGCACTGCACCTAATGCAACACTCCAGCAGCCACCTTTTACTTTTTTAGCTAACTATAAAGCTTAGAGTCCAAAATGAAAACACAATAATGTTTTTAAGCTAAGGTCATGTAATAGGGTTATGATATTTTATTGGTTTTATATCAATTCTGACCATACATCAAAGATGCCTATAATTGTTAAAAGACTAAGGATACCATAAAACAAATATGTAACTGGTTTCAGATCTATATGACTATACAAGCAAGTTGGCTTAGATTGAAAACATTTATATATCTTTCAGTTAAGGCTAACAGTTTGATAGTTACAAAAAGATGATGTCTGCTAGAAGGAAGTTGCATTAGATTCTAAAAGTCCAAGTACATTGCTTTCAGATCCAAAGTGTCATAATCTTTGAGGATATTGGATAGGATAGCAGTGGATTGGAATTTATTAAGCCGTATCATCTGATATCTATTAGTTATTAAAGCTGGCATAGAGGGAGTGAAGAAAAAGTATGCTACTGAAGCAGCAGCAGTGAACTGATGTCACATAACAGAGTTATCATATTTTATTGGTTTTCTATTAATCTTGACCATAGAATAAAGATACCTATAGTTGTTATGGTCATTATATATATGTAAGTATTAATACTGATGTACGACTTAATATATACATTTTTCACTGTTTGTGTCAGTATTTATAAAAGTCCAATTGAAAAATTTCATGTCAATTAAAATAGTGTAATCAATTTAAAATGTAGCTTATATAGCTTTAAAAATAATATGAACAATTTAAAAATATTCATGTTTTCTTTCTAAAGTGCTTCAGATAAGCCTCTATAAAAGAAAATGAGATAAAGAGAGAAGATGGATCTGTTCTTTTTTTCTAAAAGAAATTTGTCTTGTGCTTTGGAGTGATAGTATTTCATTTTCTTAAAAACCTGTAGTTTTAATATTAATCTCGATACTGAACTGGTTTCAAATCTATATATATGACTATACAAGCTTTGTTGTCCTGAAAAGATGAATCCCAAAATTTTATGGACATCATCTGGAGAATGGGTAGATAAATAATTTCTTAACTAATTAAAAAACCCATAAGCTTGGCTTGATTTCTTGTTATTACTTGAGTTATTATTTTATTGACATATAACATATAAATAAGAATATGTACAAATCTTCATTTATAGATAAAAGTAGAAACTGAAAAAAAATTGTATACTATTGACAAGAGAATATGGTGGTCTTATTTTATTAAAATATGATTGTATTCCAAGCCATTAGTAACTTGACTGGTATATGTTTGCAATATTTGTACAAATTTCTATTTCTAGTATTGGGGATGAACTCCGCAGTTTCAAACTAACAAATACCAAACTTCTTTCTACGTTCAAAGCCTTTTCAAATAATAATTTAGACCAGTTGGCCTTTAAATGAACTTCCTTACATCCGTTTTGAGATATAAGGTGTGCTACCCAAAACAAAAACATTCTTAAAGCTATCAGATGATTACCTTACTTTGTGATCAAGAATAGGAACATAAAAATGAATTGATTTATTTACTTTTCTATTTATGTTAGAATGGAATAATTAAAATTTTTTTATGCAATATTTATCTGGAGTGACCAATAAGAATTATTCTTGGTACTTAGCAATTATTACTTCAGACAAATTTTCATATATTAATGTATTTATCGGAAAATTCCACAATTTTAAAATTATACTATTTAGTTGTTACATTAAACTTTACATCTGCGGCTTTACAAATTCTAGAATAATTTGAATGCATACCATATATATAATATATACTCATCAACATACAATATATATATATATCCACTTTTGCCTGGAAATATACATGACAATCTCTCCTCCTTCACTTCGGAGAAAATTTTATTTCACATAATCCTTCAAGTACTCTGGAGTTTTGTGTTTTTTTCTTCTTCTTAGAGCATGACTCTTGAAAACGTCATCTGCTGTGCTAGTGATTTTGTCTGCTTCATCTTCTTCACTTTCTGGTGTCAGTTTTATTTGGTCTTGAGCACTCCATTAATTCTTTTTTACTATTTGCTTGGTTCTCTTCTCTAGGATTATCTGCTACGTTAATATTTAAAGTTTTCATCTGATCTGGAGTGATAGTTATTTGTGTTTTGCAATTGTTCCATCAACCATTAGTACCTTGATAATTTGTATCGTTAAATGTATTAAAGCTTCGATCCATTCTTTTTGCAATCATCTCTAATTAGGATTTTATCACCAATTTTGAATGTTTTTTGGTTCTGTGATAGTATCATTAAAGCTTTCTTTACTTGAAAGTATAGTTAGTTTATTTTTAAATTTTCTTCCAGGTAATATTTCAGCAGATTTACTACTGATCACTGTTATTGGAGTCCAGTGTTGCTATAGCAACATCGTAAACACAGCTTCTTGAATGCTAATTGCTTCTGCTTTATTTGGATTTTTTTTAAAAGAACACCAACTACATTCATCGCCAAGCCATAGTCTCTGTCAAGTAGGTCAGCATAAGAATACGTTTTAACAATCCCTTCGGTTAAATATTTAATTTCCTGGAAGTAAAACCCTAGTCATTAGCAGATGCGTAAGTATTGGAAATCCTAGGTAAGAAAATATTTTCTTTACTTCCATTCTCATATATTTTACCACCTGTTATTCTTATTCATCAAGAATGTGTATAACACCTAGGAAAATATATTCTTTAAAGGGCCAGTGTAGTCAGTATGAATTCACTACCATGATTTCATTGCCTTAGGCTAGTCTATATATTTTGAAGTAATTTAGTATTAATGTTTGGCCACCAGACATTACTTCTCACTGATTGATGATTTCTGGATAACCATGATTAAATACATTTAGAATCTTCTCTCTCTAGGCTATCAATGTCACCATTTAATATTCAATCATCGCATATATTGGTTCTAGTATTCCAAAAAGATATTTCTAGACATTTTATCAGCTTTATGGACAATTCCTGGTGACCTACTTGATTAATTTTCAATATGCATCATTGTTAAGTTTGCTACCATTTTAATATTAAATATGACTGAAGAGTGTCTATATGTTTAATCTTAGTTTTTGGATTTTATCTTGTTTGGCATTTAAGACAATGCATGTACATGTTGAATCAGCTTTCACTTATACTCTAAATTATAATAATATGCAGATATAAAATTTAGCAGTGTCGTGTACACAGGCTTAAATGTTCAGAAGTAAGGTTCAGATTATAAAATATACCTAATAGTGGTTTATGGTCCATTATTACAATAAAATTTCAACCATATAAATATTGATGGGATTATTACAAATATTATAGCTAGTCTTCTTTATCCAATTAGCTATAATTTCTTTGAGTATTAATTAGCGATATGGATACATAGGTTATTGGTCTTTTCCTACTGTATGTCAGATGAGTTAGCATGGTACCTTTGCCATATTCAGAAGTATCATGATACGTATAACATCAAGATTGCTGTTATAATGAATAAGAATCTTGTTTAGTATGTTATCAAAGCTTTAATTTGAATACCGTCTCATGGTTTTCAGTCCATATCTATCTTTTGGTTTTTCTTTAATAAATCGTATAATGAATGGATTAACTGATCCTTATACTTTAAAACAGTTCAAAAGAGTTTACAAGCCCTAAAAAAGCTTACAGTTTTTTTTTTTTGGTTTTGCAGTGTTCATATGACCTGGAACAACTAGGAGCAAGTAATCTAACCTCTTCACTAATTATGTGTTCAACAAACATTAATTTTCCAGGTATTCCAAATATATTTCTTTTTGTTCAGCTGTATCCCAAAATGTTAATCTCTGACAAACTTACTGAATGATACTTCCAAATTGCCTGTGATGAACATTCCCTGGAATAGAGTGCCTATTTTTGCTTGGAATATATTTAGAAGAATTATTATACCAAAAGAAAAATAGTTACAATAGAGAAGATCGATATGCATTGCTATAATTAATAACGTTGACAAACTTTTGCTCATTGTAATCTGATAAAATGCAGCGTTTAGATGCACTTATACAAAGTATGACAAAGTCTGTTAAATTGCAAGTATTTCTCTAACATTCAGTACTGGGCATACACTTTTATTTATTGTAAAACAATAGACTACACAAAATCTTAATTTCTTGTCTGGCTTTGTAATTACAAATATGGGTGTGGGTCAGTTAGATTCATCTGCAGGCATCAGCACTCTCTTCTGAATTAATTCACTAAAAGTTGCTTTAACGTTCTTTTTTTAAAAAAAAAAGGTATCTTTTCTACTTTGCAAATAACAGTTTTTGTCCCTTAAAGTCAATTTCAACAGATTCATCTTTGTTGTTTTACTTTAAATAAACCCAGAAATGTGGATTCAATCTAGTCTCATACCCAATTACCTATGGTAACTTTATTACCCAGTCCTGAAAACGATTCTCAGCCTATAATAAGGTTGATTTCACTATGAATTATATATAATGGTAGTGACTTAGATTTTCCATTAATCTTTACATTTAACGATATTCTGTCGAGGATTTTTATTTCATTACTGTTTATATTTTGTGCTTGTAAATAAATTTTTTTGACAGGTAGAGTTATTTTATTTCTCTCTATTAAAAGATTCCAGTCTTTTCTAGATATTAAATGATATGCCTAAGCTGCTGTTAATCTCCATAGAATTTTTTTCCCCATTAATTTGGAAAAGGAGCATTCAACAATATCTCTTTTAGCATTTTTAACAAGAGATTTAACTTTATGCTTTCGCCATGCTGCTGATTGCTTATTTGTTCTAGAAGATTTCTGGCATGTATTTGCAACAGGTTCCTCCAAGCTGCAGTTTGTGTACTCTTCAGAATTTCACTTAAAATTTTATGCTAAATGACCAATTTTCTCATAGCGGAAGCATAAAAATGTTTTCTTCTTTCGACGTTGTCTTATTTAATTTATTTTTATACAGTTCTTCTGTTTTTTGGATAGCAATTTTTTTTTTTTAAATTTTTACACTAACTTTTTGAAATTCCCTAGATTGTTCTAGCACAATGGTGGTGAACCTTTTATGTGTGTGCCAAAAATTTCCAAAAAATATTAATTGAATGATTGGCATGCCACATAGTTATGAAATCAAAATAAAAAGAACTTAATTATTGCAGTTTTTTATAAGTTTATAAAACAAAATAATAACAATAATAATTAAACAAAATTTCTAAATAAGCTAAAACAATATTTATTTAGAAGAGCACAAGTTGAATAAAATGTAATAGTAAAAAATTAATAGTAATTAAAGCAAAATTTTGGAAATAAGCATATAAAATCAACATAAAGATATTATTTAATGAGATTTTTGCTGTTGTACGTTGAATGCCAAATGTTTTATATCTGTTTCATATTTTGTCACTTTTAATAATGTATATACTGTACTAGATTCATCTGTCATTCTATTTCTCAAATGGTCTTTAATCAAATTCATTTCTGAAAATAATGATTCACATGCATATGTAGAGGAGAAAATTGATAATATAGTGCTCACTAATTTTTTTAAATACTTAAATGTTTCAGGAATAGCATTCCAGGCAGACAGTAGTTCCTCTTCAGCATTCCTTTTACATATACGCAACAATCAATCATTTTCCATTGTTTCTAACTCATTCCTCAAATTTCTGTTTCCATATAGAACTGGATTGAAAATCAACTGATTGCATTTCCATATCTTCCAAATGAAATCACTCAAAAATTTTTAACTTGAGATGATCCATTGATATTATGCTTGGGTATAAAATAAATTTTGGTGTTTCTGAAAATTGTCTGAATTGTATAAAGAAAATTCATCAATTATCGATTGAATAACAGCCTAAACTCTTGCATCAATTTTATTTGATGTGGTTTCTCATGAGATTCTAAAATCAGTCAAGAATGTTTTTATATTTGGAAAATATTTGAAGGTGTAAGAAATAACATCATGGTTGAAAATTTGTACTTTAATTTCAAATGCTTTGATCAAATCAAACATGACAACAATTGTCTTATTATAATCTTGCAGTTTCACATTTAATCATTTAGATGTGAACACAAATAAAAAAAAACATTAATTTCGAAAGCCATTCAACATCCATTAATTCATTATATTTTTCAATGATTTTCTCATTATGTAAAAACAATTTAATTTCATCTAAACATTCAACAAATCTTTGAAGAACTTTTCCTCAACTTAATCATTGAACATAAGTAAACCATTGTATACCGAATTCACCTCACCTAATAAATTTAATTTTTTTTTTGTTTATTTAGAACTTGTGTTGATATAAAATTGATTAACTTAGTCACAACGTTCATAACATGATCAATGGCTTAAAGCTGGCCTTCGTGCATAAAATCTGCTGTTGTATAATGCAATGAAAACCCAAAATTGAAAGTCCTATACGGTTGGTAAATAAACTGAAAAAACCATTTTCTTTTCCAGTCATACTTTGAGTACCATCTGTAGTTACTGATACAATTTTGGCAACATCTATTTCTTTTTAAGCGAGTACATTTGAAACTTCACTGCAAATATCTATTCTTTTTGTTGTTGTTACTAATGAGGTTAAACTGACCAATTCCTGATATTATTCCCAACACAATAGCGAATAAAAATAGCCAAACGAGCTGATCCATTTATGTCTGTACTTTCATCAAGACAGAAAGGAAACTAGAAGATTTTATGTCTTTTGTTGGTATGTTATGTTGTTAGCCATTTTTAGGATTCTTTCTTTGTAACTATATTTCTAGCCAAGGGTAAATCTTTTATGCTCTGAATAATTTTTGCTTTGTTTTCAAAATCTTCAAAAAGAATTGATGCATATTTCAGCCAAGCTTCTTTCATATATTCTCCACCATTAAAAGTTTTGCCGTGCTTGGCAATTACATTTGAAATAAAAAAGATAGCAGTTATATTTGAACGATTTTCGGTAAATTTCATTATAGATCTTTCGAGAGCAACCTTTATTAATCAAAAGATTACAGATTATTTTGGGTCTACTTTCCCGTTACAAATTAGAAAGCATTTAATTTTATAAACATAACAAATTATTCATTTGATTATAATAGGCTATACATTTCCTAACAATTATATCTATATAAGTGTATTCAATCATATTTAATATCTACTTGTGCATCGATCAATGTGATCTAGCCCCGGATGAGCATCATAGATGTTGATTGAATATTTATATTTTTAAATGCTTGTTCTTTACTTTTTTCACAGAGCGATTTATGATTACTCTCATAATGCCGTTTTACCGATAATGTTCTCAATACAACTGTTCTAGAACATAAAACACATATTGCCGTAATGCAGTTGTTAATCATTCCTTATTCATCAGTTCACCAATTTTGAAATTATCTACTGTTTGACAATTTTTGTTTATTTTCACTAATCATATTAATATAATGGTAACAAATTTATTTAAAAGTAAATTTAAATGAGCTTTAATAATTTTATAAATCAAAGATTTATTATATGTTAAAATATATCCATAAAATTTCATATTTACAGCCAAACTTCAAGCAAAAAAAAAAAAACGTCGTTTGATGGCGTTGATTACGCATTTCGTTCCTTTGTTCGAGATTTTGATTACGTTAAAAAAAATGACAAGTATCAACATGTTTAGATCAAAAAAGAGGGTAAACATGTACTGTGCAGGTCACGACAAAATTTTGTAGTTTAAATTTTTTTAACCAGAGTGATTCTTGTCGAATTATTTAAATACACGGCGGCATAAAATTACGTTATAACAAAATAATTAATAACAAATAATTATATAAAAAATATCTGATAAAAATAATTTATTAAAATAATAACAAAATAAACGGCCCGGATATTACGCAGTCAACATTTTACGCGTATTTCGTAATAAGTTCATTCATAATTACTGTCCATTGTAGTTTTCGCTTATAATAGCGATAAAATTCACAAAAACGGCGTCAGTCGTGTAGAGTCCTACAAGCAAATTCCTGTAGGTAGGATTCGAATAAAGTACTGCTGGTGCCACACTGATGTTTGAGCTTGCGTTTAGCTCTCCACATATTTTTCACATTTTGTGTGTGGATATCTATAGGAATTTGCTTTGCGAATTTTTTCTTTTGTATAAGTGAAAACTACAATGGACAAGTAATTCGACAAGAAACACTCTGGTGAGAAAGATTTGAAACAAATATTCGAATTTTGTTGAGACCTGAACAAATCATGTTTACCCAAAAAAGATTAGGACAGAAAACTATTTTATTACTTTTGCTTTAGATTTGAAAAAATTTACTTCAGAGTTATAAAATATTTTACTGAGTTAACTGTCTAGTTTTATTGGAATCATTTGACAGCTTTGTAGAATATGATACCACAGTATACCGGTGCCACTTTATTTGCCTTAAAATATTCCCATCTACATATGTATAATTTTTTTTTAAATTTTATAATTTATTGCTTCTAATCAGAGTTCAATTGTAAATTGAATTCTAATATATTTATTTATTTTACCTTTAGTTTACAGTATTTAGTACAGATTTTAGCAACAAAAAAATATTGAATAATTTAAAGCATAGAAAATTACGATATGTAAATAGTTCGCGTGCCATTAAAAAATTCGAACGTGCCATAGGTTCGCCAACACTGTTCTAGCATAATTTCAGAAGTGAATGCCTTCTTTATTGCACTCTTCAATCCTTTTCGATTGCAATTCCTGTCTCAATTCTTCATCTGGCATATTAAAAAAAAACAACTTCAAATAGTGTTCACATATAAAATTGTCGGCATATACATAGTCCCTAGCTAGTTACACAATTTCTCTTCTTGGGCGTTAATGTCTAATATGTAAACCAGCTGCCTTGCGGGAAAAAGATTGAAATACTTACTCAATTTAGAAATTCTCTCTTTAATAATCTGGTTTAATCGCTCCGCATAAACTGTTAAAATATTTCAATTAGCGTTTGGCCTGCGAAATACAATAATGTCATTACTTGGGAAGATACGGAAGTCAAATCCATGAATCGTTCTGTTAATGTCATTACTTTAATTTTACTTCAACTTTATTCATTAAAATGAAATCTGGATGCTGCATGAAGAAAGGCCAGCTACTAGAATTTTCAAACTAAAATGCCATCCATCATCACAAATCTTCAGGCAAACAATATTATAGTTAAATCATTGCACTAAATGAAGTCTCTACATTAGGAAATTTCGATAGTTACTGAAATCAGAAAATCATTACTCTACGTTAAATTTCTCATTATATGCGTAGCTTTTTTTTTTTTTAAAGATACCTGCATAAAACTTCCAAAAAAAGATATTTTCTATCCAAATCTGATTAACGTAAAAAACAGACATAATATTAAATGCAGTTATCTAAATTCTTGAATCTTTTCCAAAGTGATAGTTAAGTTACTCTCTACATTTAAAAAATAATGCAATTCACTAAGCGGAAGTACCCCCAGCGAGCTATATATATGCAAACTAATCGCCAGTAAATATTTTACGTTTACTGACGTTTAGTTTGCATATAGCTCGCTGAGGATTTTTAATATTTCCGCATTAATTCACTGATTTAATGAAATTATTTTGTTTTTCAGACCCATTTATTACTATCTAACCCGATCACCTCTGTAAAAGAATGTATCTTGTTTTCTAACCCCACAATCATTTTTAAATCTTCTAACTTTTCAAAATGCATTCAATTGTTAATAATAACATAAAGGTTAAAATGTAAAAGTGTTTCGAGTAGTATTATTCTCCCTCCTTCACATGTTGCTGGCTTGAGCAATGACAGTACTTGCATGGGAATTAAACCTGGACTATTAAAGATTTGTGAATACTGAATTTTAAGGTAATGCTCTAACCAACTCAGATTAGAGTGTTATCTTAAAAATTCAATATTCACAAATCTAAAGGTCCAGGTTCGATTTTCGTGCTAGTACTATCACTGGTCAAGCCAGAAACATTTGAAGAGGAACGAATAATACTATTCAGAACCACCAAACATCACATGATCACTATCTCATACTAGCACAATAATTGTTATTAAACAATTCAAAATACAGCAAAACTCTCCATATAGTAGTGCCATCTTGTGCTAACAAGAGCAATCAATGGATGCCAGAAGGCTTGTGCATAAAATCCCTATCTAGTGCCTACTCATCCAATATGCACAGTGCTCTCAGATCCAAGGCTCCTCACTGATGAAGGCCACAAGCCAGAAACTAGTCTGGGGATATTGGATGAGTAGGCACTAGATAGGGATTTTATGCACAAGCCTTCTAACTAGGTGCAGTGCTCTCAGATCCAAGGCTCCTCACTGATGAAGGCCACAAGCCAGAAACTAGTCTGGGGATATTGGATGAGTAGGCACTAGATAGGGATTTTATGCACAAGCCTTCTGGCATCCATTGATTGCTCTTGTTAGTACAAGATGGCACTACTATATGGAGAGTTTTGCTGTATTTTGAACTATTCAGAACGTTGTGCTACTTACTAGCCTTCAGTTGAATGCATTTGAAAATTTTAAATAAAGTTTGAAATTTTTCTAGTTTATTTAACAATTAATATTGGATAATGAAATTGTCCAATATATAATTTACTACTAAAATATCATCACTACTAACTTTCAAACAAATATACATTTCTTAAACCAATAATATTTATTTGTAACTACAACATAAAAAGGTCCATGCCTCAATAAAATTCAAATAGACAATTTTAATTTTTAATAGCTATTGAATTTTATCATTAGATCGTAAAATAGAAGCTGCATCATTTTTTATTTTGAAGCATGCTAGTTTACGATTTTACTAACAAACAATCTGCATATACAAATTGCTCACTTAATATCAGTTTTACTTTATATTTTAATTCTTAACATAATCGATAAGTTTATCACCTTTATGAGTGGATATATCAAATTATTTTACGTGAGTAAATAGAGGGATTTGAACTTAGGATTTTCAGTCTACGTTTATCTTCTACTCCATTTCAAACAGCCAATACACCTTACCAGACGTGAAAAAGATAAATGATCCTCAATGTACATATTTTGTGCAGAACCAGCATTCTATCAGTTGGGTCAGATCATAATCTTCCATACATATATACAATCAGTGCTCAGCTTATATTAAGATAGCAATTTCTTCAACTTTTACTACTATTCCAAAAAAAAAAAAACCCTCCATTCTGTAGTGCTACCCAGTGCAAGCCATAGTAATTAATGGATGCTAAATGCTCTGTGCTTAAAATTCCTATCTGGTGCCTCTCATCCAATACTCCCCAAACTAGTTCCTAGCTTGTTGCTTTTATCAGTGAAGAACCTTGGATCTGAGAGCACTGCATCGAGAGCTTAGAATGAGTAGGCATTAAATAGGGATTTTATGCATACATCTTTTATGATCCACTGATTACTATGGCTTGAACTGGCTGGTAATACTGTATGGAAAATTAACTATTGTTTTAATAGCTTGTGTAAGCATAGGAAATGGTGATCATGTGATGTTTGAGTGGTATAATATCTACTTGTTATGCAAGATCACTTTCACTAAGAACAGTTTTATCAGTCTTAATCCTTGACAGCTCAATAGATACACACACTGTCCTATAATCCCATTAAGAAAAAATATATTTTATTTATCTATAGATTAATAAATGTTGAAATATTTACCGTCATTGCTACTACTACCATTACTGATATTAAAACTTTATGGTGCTTATATAAGCAACTTACTAGGCACAAAAACCTGGCTGGATGTTCTATAAGATAAATCATTTTAAACCATCTTTTAAATATTCTTCCTCATTCGTAATGAGCCCAGATAATGGAGTTGCCAGCAGAAAGTCATTTCCAAGTGAATCTCTTGCTCAATTCTAATTCCAAGCAATATTTTATTAGATTATACTGCCATATGTAAGTTATGTTATGGATGCCCAACCTGCTACACTTAAACAGGAAACATTTTCTCTATGGTGAGAGCTTCATATTTATAATTACTTGGGAAAAATTGGAAGCAGAATTTCTGAGCATGAAATTTATAGGATAAAAAGGTGGTTTCACAAAACATTTTCACGGTTAAAGAATATGAGAAACTCAAGATGAGTGAGTTTTACACAAACTAGGTAACTGGAAATATATAAAAAAGGAAAGAATGAATGAGCATATTGAGAACTGAAGAGACTAATTGTGTTAGAAACAATATTATATCTTTGATGATTCAACATCATACTTATGATAATCAACTTTAGTTAAGCTCTGCGTATGGATGAAGTTTGCAGCTAACCTTGATTGAGGATCCAATTATTAGTCTGAACTGTGATCTAAAAAAATGATTTATTTAATATTTAGGGTTCTTAAATTCTGATTTACATCTATATCGAGTATAACATATATAACAATAATCATCATCACTTTTTTCTTTTGTTTATATCATCTCAATATTTATTATCACATTACCAATTCGTGTGCATTCATTGTTTTTTTTTTTTGCCAGCCATATGCCATAGCATCGGAGGCGAACCCACAACTGTCTGCAAGCAACTGCCTGTTTGCAAGGTTGCTGTACTGACCTCTCAGCTAACAATGCTTGATTCTTTTTTTAAATAAACCTATTTAGATTTTTTCCCTTCCCTATGTCAAAAAATCGTTTTTTTTTTTTAATATTAGTTTTAACATAGTCGTCTTTAGAGAATATTTGAGATTAAAAGTGATCTTTAATTTTTTATCTTTGTTTTTTAAATGATGAATCATATACGATAGGTGCTAGTGAATGAATACATATTTGAATGCACTATCTTCACAAAATCTTGTATATTAAATGACAGGAGTACATTAGTGAGATGAAATAAAATAAGATAGTCTTCTCTTAGTGTGTTGAAACTGCTTGAGGGCGTAATTTCTATGCAAATGTACAGAAATATGCCGTTTAAAAAATAAACTATGATCTAGTTATTATAATCAAAATAAGATATTAAATAGATATGTTAAGTGTTTGGAAGTCTAAACAACTTCCTTTTTTATCTATTCGTCTCTTGAAATCCAGTTTAAGACATCAACTACCATCACTTCTAGCAACATATCAAGTCCAATTTCATTCCAGCTTTTTAGTTCTTCAGTGATATTAAGATACCAATTTGCTTTATCACCAGTTATATTTCATTTTCAATTCCTTGTTACATCCATTCTTCATTAATAGTCTAAAGTCTTTGTTCTTCTGTTAAGTATTCATTACTCAGATAAATAAATATTGAGAAAAAACACACACACACATATATATATATAAACAGTGAGGATTGCCAATTCCTCTACAAGCTTTATGATAAATGCTTAGCCAGAGCCAGCACTTAAAATATCTCTGTCAGGAACCCCTCCCCAAACCCCTGACCATGGTTTCGTGCTTTGGCACTTCTCAGAGAGGTGTCAGGGTAGGTTCAGACACTAGATCTAAAAATACCAACCCAAAGCCAAGCACTTAGCTAAAAGTTATCTATTGAGTGGAAAATCTGAAATTTTCAGACATGTACATGTCTTCAAACCCAGCTATCCAACTCAAATAGCTATATGGGGCTGATAGATCTTCAGCCATGCCATATAGTAGTAGTCATAGCAATGGTCAGGGGTTTGGGGAGGGGTTCCTGACAGAGATATTTTAAGTGCTGGCTCTGGCTAAGCATTTATCATAAAGTTGTAGAGGAATTGGCAATCCTCACTGTTTATAACTTACAAGCTTAAGAGATAGGGTCATGTGATCTATGAATTGATCTATGACTTTTATTTTGACTATTTACATATATATATATATTTAAAAGCTTTCTTTTTAATTACATAGATTCATTTCCTTTAAATGTTAAGTTATTTTTTCAAGAATCGTTATTTAAGTTTAAAAATTATTTGCTTCATTGATTATATATTGATAATCTGATCAAGATATTTGTGGTTATTAACTTCTTTCAATTAATTTATTACTATCAATATTTTTTGCTCTGTGTGGATTAGGGCAGTGGTTCTGTGACAGACTGGAGTTCAATGTTCACAGATTGTGGTTACAGCTCTATCATTTCTGATATTTGATCTTTATTGTAAATCTTTAATGCATCCTTTTATGAAAAAACACTTGTCTTAACATTAATCTATAGTTCTTTTTTTAATACCTAGCTGTTCTGATCTTCAATCATTATTTACAAAAACAATCACATCATTCGCAAAAATGTAGGTGATTCAAACAATCTCCATTTATTTTTAACAACATTAGCTTTATATTTTAAGACATAAAATACTTCTGGTAAAACCTGTGATGAAATCAATGTGGATACATCCATATCAATGCTAATTTATTTAATGTCAACATATTCTATCATTGCGTTGCATTTTATATTCTTCAGAATTTGACAATATCATGGAGTTATATCACAATGTTCCAAAGTTAATCTTCAAATCAAAAACTTATTGAAACCCATACAGGTTGGTTTTTTCCATAATTTCTCTTAATACTTTGATGATTAAATTATTTTTGTTTGTCTATATACATGTTCAATCTGTCATAAATGCTCACTCCATTACACATATTACCCTAAACTAGTGGCATTCATGACATCCCATTACAATAAATATATGTGATCCACTGTTCTACTATTATTTTACCTATTTTGGGCAGTTCTCTATGGATGTTGTAATGATCTATAAAATGGACAAAAGTTTGATAGGCTTGTAGTTTATAATATCTTTCTTTTTATGTTACTACTTCATTCTTCTAGCTGTGAGATATATCTTTATCACTAAGCATATGGTGCATACTTCATCTGCTTTTTAAAAAATATCTATATTTCCAGAATATCCTTTCTTCATAGATTTTGTGTAATCTCTTTATTTAAAATATTTTAATTTTAGATACTGTTGTTTTTTCATTACTATATATTTTTTTTGTAGAATTTTTCCACAATGCAGATATTGTAACTCTTTCCTTCCTATATCAAATTACTGTTTTATGTTTGTTCTTTTCTATAGCTTTTCTTTGCAATTCACATTTCTTATTAACATTTTTTTTTGTACCTTTTACAGAATTCCATGTCTTTAATTCTTTTAAATTACTTTCATATTTATTTGTTCCTTCATATATTATCTTGTATTTCTTAAAACTTTTCTGGAAAATTGTGTGTTTGTATACAATAGTTTTTAGTATATTATTTATTTTCGTATTAAATTTATTCAAATATATTTAAAAATAATTTCAAGTTCTAATTTAAATTCAATGGAGTTTTCTGGAGATTAGAGATATGTGTTATTTCATTAACACATATTTTACATGACATTAATTGATGCTTAATTTCTTTGTTGAATCTATCAAGTACATTACTTTCTGTTTAATGAATTTCTCAGAAGAGAATATTGATTGAGAATTATGAATTAGAAGAAATTAACAATTACAAACACTTTGGTCAGATTATTAGTACAGATAGAAACATAATGAATGAAATTAATCATAGAATTACATGTGGATGGAATGCTTTTTTGTAGAAATAGCTTAATATTGAAAAGAAATATGCCTATATGTTTGAAAAGGAAGATTTTTAATAAATATTTTTTAATCTTTTTTTTTTATTTATGGATGTGAGACTTAGACCCTTAACCAAAGAGCAATTCTGAGATTTCAGACTTCTCAACGAGGTATGGAGAGATGTATGTTTGGAATAACAAGATTCAAAACAAGAAGACATGAGTGAGAAAACAAAAATATATCATTGATATCAAAAGAAGAGACTGAAATGGAGTTGGGTTGAACATAATGCTAGAAGAGATGATAATAGATGGACAGTTGTAATTTTAAATTGGACCCGAAGATTAAAAGATTTAGAAAAAGACCACATGTAAGTGGATGGATGAAATAAAGAAATTTGCTTGTGTGAGAAAAGAGTTTATAAATCACAGAAACCAGATTAAACTTGGAGAGATCTTCATCCTACAATAGTGACATGATTGAAAATGATGATGACTGCACTGATTAATTTCCCAATTCTCTTTATATTTGCATGATCCAAATACTTCATCTGACAATTGCTTTATTTTTAATTTAATTTCTGCTTGTACTAGGATATCATTAATCATCTCTAAGAATATACTAGATGATATATCAGTTTGGTATTCCTGAAGATTTTTGGAATCATGTTACAGTAAATAAGTTCCTGGCAAGCTTTGATGTAGTGGCAATGTGGAGCTCAAGGCCCATGGATTGCCCATTTCTGTCATTTCCAGCACTCAAACTTGTTTTAAAACCATTTGATTTTTTTATATCTAAAGGTAGCAGTCAATATATCATAATGGGATATGCATTTTACAATAAATATAATAATTCTGTGTTGCCTTAGAGAAGAATGGCAAACTCAAGAGATGAAAATTTTTTGACCAAAGTTTGACTGGTAATATCTGATACTTGAATTGGGCGTTATCTTCTGAGAAACAAATTTGTTAAATTTTGACTGGTGCCATCCTAACTTATGAATATACACCTGTTATATTCTTAATTTAATATCACTTACCTGTCATATTCTTAATTTAAGATTTAAGTTCACTTTATTGATCAATATTAAATGGTGATTTGAATTAATTGTAGGTTGGATATCTGAAAAATAAATCCTAAGCTTGATTGTGTCCAAAAACCCAGATTGTCAGACTGGATAAACTTTAAATATTTTTTTTTTCTGGACGCAAACAAATTTAGGATTTATTTTCCTTTCAGATATCCAATCTACAATTAATTCAGACATGGGTCCATTTAATATTGATTAGTAAAAAAGTATAACAAGTATTAATTGGAAAATGAATACGATATTGATCACATGAACATCAATATGCTTACTGTTAAACCAAAATTATGATTGCAATACGATGTAGCCTTCACATATGATAATGAAGGCAACAAATTCCTACAAGTACTGCATCTTTGGTTTTTATCTCAAATTGCTTGGATTCCTTCCTTGTTCAACTATACATTGTCCTAATTAAAAGTTGGTTGGTTCTCTCTTCAAACTGCCTTCAGCGTTATTGCTGAACCCAACATGTTACATAGTGACATACTTTAGCTATTCGCCTCAAAAAATTTAAAGGTGCTAGAATGTCTGAATCACAAAGTTACAATATGAAACATGACAATTTGTTTCCTACTTTCACAGATCTTCAATTTGTCCCTCATCACAATATCTTATAAAATATTTAAAAACATTATTGTACTTCATGGTTCCATTGCTACATATATTTTGAATCTTTTCAAATGTTTCAGTAACAGTTTTGACTAATTTAAAGCAAAATTAAATGTAAGCATATACAAAACACTATCATCTTCAATAACTTGCATTCCAGACACACTAGCATCTTTACATTTTTGTGGCAAATAGCTGAACTATCTGACATGCATTGCTTCAGAGATGGGATGAAAGCAATTTGGAGAGATAAAAATTGCCTTTTCACTGATTTACACTGCAAATTTTATTTTGTAATGCTGGATTTAAAAGATGTTTAAAAATACAATGTATTCTCCATGCTGTAGTGCCACTCAGTGAAACCCTTAGTAATAAATGTATCCAAAAAGTTTGTGTTGGAATTCCTATCTAATGTCTACTCTTCAAATATCCCCAGACTAGTTTCTAGCTTGTGGCTTTCATGAGGGAGGATGCGATGCATCATGACTTCTTTTTTGGAGTCAAGAATCTTTCAGCCACTATGCCAGAGAAAGTTTTGCCTTAACTCATTAATCATGGCCTTTAAAATTTATTAATCTAAATTAATATTAATTATAAGTAAGATGTGCATATACATGAATATTAACAGATATAGTTATATGCACAGTAATATATATATATTGCAGATATATAAAGTCAAAATGCTGATTTAGTTGATAAACATACACATTAACACATATATATATATAAGCAGCTATACATTCAAATGCTAATTGAGCCTATATACATATAACTAATACATACAGGCAGATATATGAGGTTCAACTGCCAATCCATGATAGACAACTGATCATACATTGTTTAGGAATGCAAGTCTTTTCACTTACTAAGTTTAATTCGCTAATTAATGCAAGGGAGAAAACGTTTATCTTCACACTATAACAGGTCTTCAAACTTGGCAGCTCTTGAAGTGCTTCAATATCAGTGTGATCTATAAAAATCTTAATTGGCTTATTGAACTTTCAGGAGCCAAGATCTGGGTGTCTAATGAGTTCCTCCTACTGGTTTTCTTCCTTTGCTTCTTGTGGTAGCACAATTATTTTGAAGATGACAATGAAAATGCACACACTCTTCTTTCTCATCACTCATTTTTACATATTCCCATCCCTTTTGGTTGCTGGAGTAGTCACTATTTTTGGAAAATCAGCACAATTATTGCTCTGTAATTTAATTAGTATTTATTTTACTAGTACTAATTAAATTTCTTTTTTTATCTGATTATTTCTCACTTTCCGGTAATCTATTGTCAACTATATGTTTTGCTTAATTGCATTTTTACCAAATTCAGATTAATTTCATTATGACTATTTTTATTTCCTCTCTAAATCAATCTTATAACTTATTAAATATATTTTAACTTATTAGATATGTACATGCTTAATAACTACCTATTTTACAATATTTCCCCTTACTCCAGAAAACCAGGTTATTTTTTATACATGGTCTCACAATTTCATATTCTTCTGTTTATTACATTGGGGCCTGGATGATCTGTGTTTCAAATCCTGGGTCTACAGGTATCTCATTTTGTATATGTTACTGCTTCTGCTTCATTATGTTTTAATTGAATCTGTTGCTTTTGTAGACTTTCTTCTTCCAAAGCTGAAGCAAATGTTTCATTTTTCACAGGTTTTAGGGATTCCTCATCAGTGGATATGGTTTATGTGTCTTCTATATTCTGTTCCATTCTGTGTTTGGATGATGACTATTTGTTTGGATAGTTTGCCTGTGATTCTGTTTTCAAACCATGTCTTTTTGATGATGTCACATATCCAAACTCTATCGCTGATTTCGTATACATTGTTCTCACAATCATGCTAAATGTGTTTGTCCCTTTTGGGGGGTAGCATTGCCAGCTTTGTTCTTAATTTTCTGCCCATCAGCAAGCCATTTGGAGATTTCCCCATAACCATCAATGGAGTGTTAATGAAGCATCATATTATATAAGGGGCATCTTGAATATCATTATTAGGTTTTAAAAACAGGCAAAACTCTACATAGAGTAGTACAAGCATAAGAAAGTGATCACATGATTGGATTTTCTTGATGCCTTTTTTGTTTGTCGAATTGCTTTTTTTGCAAATCTGTTCAATTTAGGGTGGTACAAGGGTACACAGATGTGTTTGATTCCTTTCATTTTGAAGAAATCTTGCACCTCTTAAGCAGTGAATCCAGTGCCATTGTCTGAGATGATTGTTTCTGGGAGTCCATGGTGTGAAAAAATTGAATTTAAACTTCGGATGGTTTCACTTGTACTTGTGTTTTTCACAATGCAGTACTCTGCCCATTTAGAATAATAAACAGTATTTTCCAGTTTTTTGGACCAGATTGATGTGGAGTCTATCATGGTTTGGTGGTTTTCAGCCATTGTATATACTCCTTTGGTTTCATGCTCATCTTGGACTGACAAGCTAAGCATTTTTTGATGTTTTTTCAAGATGTTTAGTTATTTTGGAGACCAGATATAATTACACATTAAAGCTGTTGTGTGCACTACTTCTGTATGGTCTTCATGTAACAGGCTTCATAATTTTTCTTTACCCTCTATTGGTATTACTACCCTGATCATTCATCAGTATGCACCCCTTACTAACTGATAAATTTTTATGATTCAAAAAGTGGTGATAGGCATTGAGGTTTCTTAGGTGGCCACCCATTTCTAATCCAGCCTATTCACAGCTGGTACCCTTCTTCAGCTCATCCATTTTGCTACTGTATTGGTGTTCAAAATGTCTAACTGTATTACATCTATATAGTTGACTTCTATCTCATTAGTTTGAAGTTCATTTTTCTTTGGATTTCTAGTCAAAGCATTGGCATGGGGAATTCCCTTTTCTTTTTTATGTGACAGCTTGTAATCATATGTTGCCAGTATATTTCTCCACCGTAGCATACATGGTTGGTCAGGCATTAGCTTGTCATTTGCCAATATTCCCAATAATGTCTTATGGTTAATAACTATGTTAATAGGACTACAGTATATTGGTGAAATTTTTTTTAAAAATCTGAACACAATGGCTAAAGCTCCATATCAATCTGGCTACACTTTCCCTCTGATTTAGATAGAATCCTTGAGGCATAGGCTATGGTCTTTTGCCATTGTAGCATGGGTAAACATAAAACTAATCCCACACTCCATTCCAGAGCATCAGTTGTTAAGCATACTTTGACATTATTATCAAAGTGTACCAGTAGTTTTTCCAAAGACAGGAGGGTTTTAGTTCATTTAAATGCTTCCTCATGTATGTCTAGTCATTGCCATCTTTGATTTTTCTTTAACAAATTATAAAAGCATTTTGCTACTTGAGTTTTATTATTTAAGAAAGGTTTGAAATATTAATTAAGCCTAGAAATGCCTTTCTATTATTTTTTGGTTTAGTCACATTTTCCATAGCTTTTATTTTCTTGGCTGATAGGAACTTCTGTAAAAGGGATTATTACTATGATCTTCTGCAATTTCTCACATATCTTAAACAACATGTGCTGCAATATCTCTTCTGAACATGCTGTTATAAGTATGTTGTTAAAGTAAGATATGATGCTACCTAAACCCTGTAATAAAGCATCTATTTTTTCTTGTAAAATATTTGGCACTGTTGATATACCAAACAACTTCTAATTGTATTTAAATAATCCTACAGGGATTGTTAGCATTAATATTTCTGTTGATCGCTCCATCACTGGTATTTGATGAAAAGCAGAATTTAAATCTAGTTTCGCAAAATGTGATGCAGTTTGCAGACTAGCTAATACCTCTCACATTAGATAAGGATATGCCCCCTTATTTAAGTACTTATTTACTGTGACCCTATAATCACCATAAATACATAATTTCCCATTGGGTTTTGTAATTATGACTATAGGCATGGCCCAGTCTGCTGTTTCTACTGGTGTTAAAATGCCTTTATTGAACAATTCGATTTATTTTCTGCACAAAAGGAATTTTTCATGGTTTACAGATAACAGGGTGTGCATTTTCAATTAACTCTGTCTCTGTTGAACTTGATATCAATCCCAATTTTACACTAAATAGGTCTAGATATTTACTTTTAATTTCTGGTTCTATGGAGATTTTTTTCACTATAATGACTTGTATTCCTATTTAACAGTATAATGGTAATTTTATTATTTTCTCTTGGTATCTGATTGGAGCTTTTATTCATCTCAACACTTTCAATGTGTTTCTGCTCATATCCTGAGCCTTAATATCACTTTCCTTTATTTTAATGCTGGGGCTCAGCAGCTAATAGTGCTCACCAATCTGCCTTACACCTTATGGATATACCTGAGCTATTATCTATCTCTATAGTAATATTCCATTATGAATTGTTGTCTCTCAATTTCCATATTTTTTACTACCCTCCCCTATTTTTCTGCTCGAGTTCTCATTTGAGTTTCAGCATTCCCAATTTTCTCCATGAGTGTGCTAAATACCCCTTAGTTCCACATTTGAAGCATGTTTCCTGCCTCTATTTACAGTCTTTTGCTATGTGGCCAATTTTCCCACAACACAAATATTTAATTTTGGGTTTTTCTTTTAGAATTCAAGTTTACGCAGATTTATACAAGTTTTATCCATCTTAAAACTTGTGTACCAATATTCTCTTTAGGATGTATATAGATTTTATTACATTCTATTATTAAAATAAATGTTCAAATATATCCGCAGTCATTCAGTAATCTGTATTTCTCAGGAACATCATTTTTACCACTTTCCTTGAAGGTTCTTTAATGGGTGTGTGTGAAGATACCAATTTCCTTGCAGTTTTTTAATGAGGAAAGGGAGGGAGATAACAAAATGGCTCTTTGTGTTAAAAAGTTTGTAACCCATGTACTAGCTGAATCTGTCTGTAATAGCAAATGACATATTATTTTAAGAATCTTATATTAGAAGACTACTTCAATTTTTCAAATGTTCAGAAGTAACTGCTGAAAATAAAGCTGTGGAAAAAGGACAGTGACATTTAGTCAGCTCTTTATTTCCATCTCATAATATGTTAATAAGGGGATCTTGATCTGCAAGATCATATGACTCAAAATTTTTACCAATTATCCTTCCATGCACCAGAGAAGTACAAAAATGCATGTTTGAATTATGAATATAACAGATTAAGTTGAAAATTGATCTATTGTAGACTAACGAAAAGAAATAAATTTTTAATCTTAGTTCTTAAATAAATGCTTTGCTAAATATTCAGACATTTTATTTTTATTAATGTTAATTTTTTTTCGAAAACAAAATATATCGGGGAATTCTGTATTATTTCTGATTTCAGTAAAGAAATCCAGAATTGGGTGGAATGAAAGTGGCACCTGTTAACTTGGAGATAATAAAAAATATTAAAAATAAAGAAACTGTACTTACAAATCAAAGAAGAATGAATTAAACTGAGTCTTAGCAAGTAGAAGTTCTGAAGAAGATTACTGGGGCAATCAAAACTGTCAATTATAAAAAAGCATTGTAAAAAGTAATAAAGAATATAGATATTAATATTATATGGATTTGGCAATGCAATAAGAAAGATAAAGAATTTTATTAGGAGTGAATTTAACTATGACAGTTGTAATCTTTTATTAATGTCTCTATATTTAAAATGTTGTCTCTTCTGGGGTATTTGGATACAAATTGCCGATTCATTTTTTTTCCAGGATGAAAATAAGATGAAAAGCAATGCCAAACGATATCTCATCTGAGGTGAAACATTCCAATCCACTTTTCATATTTTAGATGTTACCTAAAATATGACTGAACTAACCCGTAACAGTTTTTTTTTTTTCACTGAGTGATACTTGCAAAAGGAGGGAGGGAAGGAATTTATGTATGGGAAATAACTTCTTTTTCAGAATAATGAGAATGTGGAAGTATGATGTGAGTACAGATGAATATTATAAAGTTTTTAAGACGAATTTAAAAAAGTAGAGCATTTATTTTTATATGTATGAAGAAGGATTGATGAAACAAATTCACAAAATCAACCACAATGATGTTTATAGATAAACAAATGAAAGACTATAAGAGAGAAATTGGAAATAAAAGTATATTTGAATAGCATCTAATGTCCAAATACGAAAGCAGTATTGGGAAAGATAATTTCAAACTTTAACTGTGAAGGAAAAAACAACTTTGGTTCTAATAAAATGATGAAAGATTCAAAAAATTCTCATTAGCTATCTTCCGAAAAAAACAGGGCTTGGTCATTGTTTTAACTTTCAGATACAATTAGTCATCCTTAAAAGTACCAATATCTTTCATATTTTTAGTTAGATATCCATTTACAAAACAGTATAAAATCATCAAAACATCATGTGATCACCATTTCATATGCTTACAGATTGCTAAGAACAATGACACTAGATGGAATTTAATGCACAAATCTTCTTGCATCCATTGATTATGAAGGCTTTCACTTGGTGACAATAGTGTATGGAGAGTATGTTATTGTTATTATTCAATATCAGGATGACTAGGACCTGAATGTCTAAAAAAAATCATAGACTTGCTTGTGATGTAAAAAACGAAAGTTTCAACTAGCCTGAGACCCATCACTGCTCTCATATATACTATTAAAGTATCTGAACATATAATTTATGTATTTATATCTTCCTAACTTTTTCTTTATAGCATTCCTTATTCTTTAAATTGTCTTTTTTAGAAATACTGCTATCCATTATTTTGTCTGAATAGAAATGTGATTGACTGTCATATTCCAGCGGTATTTAATCTTAATTGGAGGGATGATTTTTGAAAGGGGTGTGATCAATTCTTCACAAATACATAATAGTATTTATTGCTAAAAGGATGTTGCCTTGACAACAGGTTGAGATTGTTATTATCTAAGTGTTGGCTGTTTTTTAATAATAGTATTCATACTACAATGCAAAGACAATGATAACGAGTTTTAGCTGTACTTATAGACTTTAAAAAACTGTAAATGTGACATTATAACTGGACATTCATACAAGTATTGAACCTCAACCAGTTCTATCTACGAGTTAATTGGTTGCCAAAGTCCATTAGTAAATTCCCTTTTGAAAAAATAACTAATTAACTTTGTTGGAAAGCAGTTACAAATGAGATAATTTGTACAATGATGAAAAAGATGCAGTTTGTATGATGTGGGTACAAACAAAGCAAAACTCTCCATACAGTATTGCCACCCTGTGCCAACCAGAGTAATCAATGAATGCCAGAAGGCTTGTGCATAAAATCCCTATCTAATGCCTACTCATCCAATATCCCCAGACTAGTTTCTAGCTTGTGGCCATCGTCAATGAGGAGCTTTGGATCTGAGAGCACTGGACCTAGATCTTAGGATCTAATGCAACCCTACAGCACCCACCTTTTATCTCTACTTAACTACAAAACTGAGAATGAAATTTAAAACACAAAAATATTTTCAATCTAAGCTCAATAGCTTATAGTGATCATGTGATGCTTAATGGTTTAACACCAATCCTGCCTAATAGGATATTGGTGGCTATGGTTGTTAAAGAGCCAAAGACACAAAAATGTATGGGTGCTGAACTGAGTTCAGACCCATATGACTATATTAGCTATTGAGCTTAGACTGAAAATATTTTTGTGTTTTCAATTTCATTCTCATAGTTTTGTAGTTAAGTAGACATAAAAGATGGGTGCTGGAGGGTTGCATTAGATCCTAAGATCTAGGTGCAACGCTCTCAGATCCAAAGCTCCTCACTAATGATGGCCACAAGCCAGAAACTAGTCTGGGGATATTGGATGAGTAGGCATTAGATAGGGATTTTATGCACAAGTCTTCTGGCATTTATTAATTACTCTGGTTGGCACAGGGTGGCAATACTGTATGGAGAGTTTTGCATTGTTTATAAACAATTATGTGCTAGTATAAGACAGTGATCATGTGATGCTTAATGGTTTAATGATGTGGGTACATTAGGAAAATGAAAAGACTTCTATTATGAGGTATTAAACGATGAAATTTGTGAAAAATACAAAAATTATATTAGATAATTTTGTAAAGATGGGGAGAATAACAATATGAATAGGAATGCTGAAGAATCAAATTAAAAGAGAATAGCAACTATATGTAGAAAAATAGTAGCAGAATCTTTCTCTATCAGACCAATAACATTTCAAAACATTGTATTTTTTAATATCAAGAGAAACAAAGAGGCCAAAATTAAGTACTCTGTTACTGCATGAATCAGAGGTGAAATTACCGTTCTTTTATTCATAATATTGTAATCAAATAAATATGATTGCTCTCCTAACATTCCAAATACTCAGTTCAGAAAAAAATAGTTTCAGGATTAGTTAGTTTTTAATAGTTGACTTAATCAAGGAGAAAGAAAACTTCTAGATATCTCCTTGAGTTCAACTTGCTTTGCAGCAAACATATTTCACAAGTACACACATGATTAAAATTTAAGTTAAGGCTATCTACATATTAAAGTATAAATTAGCTCTCCACACAGTAGTGCAATGCTGTGCAGGCCTTAGTAATCAATGGAAGGTTTGTGCATAAAATCCCTATCTATTGCCTACTCATCCAATATTCCCAGACTAGTTTCCAGTTCGTGGCTTTCATCAATGCGGAGCTTCTTGCGTCAATGATTACCAAGGTTCACACTGGGTTGCACTTCTGTATAAAAAACAGCTTGTGTAGGTGTAGAAAATGGTGACCCTGAGATGTGAAGTATAAATTACTATTATTAATGTGCAATTTGTTTTTGCTGTCTAGTATTATTATGTAAGGAAATAAGCTAAATTACAGTCATTAATAATAATTTGTTTTGTTATGTTTATTAATGCATCTTAAGCAATATTTAACTTAGACTTTCATTATTTTTTTTTTTGTTTTCAGGGAGAAAAACCCGACGCCTGTTTTCCGCCATTCATAAGATTGACTTAAACTTAACAAAGGTTTGTTTCTGCAAGTTTACTATGGAAAAAAATACGTATTGACACTTATTATAAATTCATTCCGACAATACTGTAATGAATGCTTTCATTATTTTAAAATTTGAAAAACAATTGGAATTATTTCTCACTTATTGTCTTAGACATCCCAAAATCCTAATCTGGGTCACGAGGTTAAAAATAGTTGCAATTAGTACGAAAGAAAACAGGATCAATGAAAAATGAAAACAAATTTTAAAGTTTTTTTTTTTAAAAAAAAAAAAGGAAAAATTTTTTTTTTTTTAAAAATTTGAATTTATTTGAAAACAAGTTTTTTTTATTTCGTCATTAAAATAAATGTGATCTAATGATAAATTGCTTGGAAGTCACGTGCTAAACCGGAATTGACAGCTTGAACTTTGATCCAGAAACATTTTTTTTTTTTTATTGAAAATAACCAATGAAATCAAAATGAAAGATTCCAAATTTTCTTTGAGAAAAAAAAGTGCATTGATTTTTGCAAAAAAAAAAAACCCACAATGGAAAAGCAAAAAATAAGAATAAGTACAATTTATTAAATAGAAGTATCTAAAATAATGAGTAGCTGTCTATAAAAAATATACTATTACAAGTACCTGACAATTTTAAATCTTGCTCAGTAATGCCATTCTTATTTAGACTATGAGGGTCTAAACATGAAAACCCTCTCCAATATACTAATTATTAGTCAAAGATAGAGAGAAAGAATACGTAAAAAGATTTATATCTGGCCGGTTGTGCATGTATTGCTTTAGAAAAAAACTAAATTGACATTTTGTGATAGAATCAAAAACTTATACAATTACTCAGAATAATAATTTTACAATGAGCTGCAGCAAATTTTAGTGTCTTTTAGCACACAAATTTACAAGTTTGTGGACGTTTTCAGTTCTTCACTAAGTTATTTTAATCTTGGTTCACCACCCATATAGTATTTACTCTAGAGCCAATCTAGAATATTTTCTATGCTTCATAGTATATTGTTCCTCCTGCAATCACTGTCAAATCTCTAATTGGCTAGATTTTTACTTTTATGAGTGGAAGTATCAGAATTTTTTTTGACAAATGCTATAACTGTTTAAAAGTCTCAGAAATATATATAATTATATTGAATATATATATCTGGGGTTATTTTAAAATCACATAGGTTTAGTCATAATTTAAAAATTACAATAATTATAAAAGTAAATTTTTGATATAGATTTACCCTGTGGAAAATCACCTACAGATTATCTACGAATCTTTAACCTACGATGCTATAATGATTTCATGTCAATTAGGCAACTCCAAAGCATAAAATAAATTCTCTTGTAGATCATTTAGCAGACACAAATATACAAAGAATGCTCGATGAAAAGGTAACTGGTTGTTTCTCCATATTGATTGCAGCATTAAATCAACACATCACTTATTGAATTTAGCTATTCACTACAAAAAATTTAAGTGCTACCATGTCTAGATCATGATTTATGACATGAACATGTGGAGAAATGGAGGATATTAAGTATATCTTATAATGTGAAATGTGATAATTTGTTTTGTACCATAACTTACAATGAAACATGTTAACATTAAATTTTGATTTTAAATTACTACTGAAATATATGAAACAATTCAAACTGTGTTTGGCAGTGAAGCCATGATTTATGAGAATGTTTTCAAGATTTGGACCGACTAGCATGCTAAAATGTTTATAGTGAATAGCTAAACTATGCAATTATTCAGAGATAGTGTTGAAAACAGCTTAGAGAACCAGTCTTCTTTTTGAGAGATGTATATATTATGCATCAAATTATAATTGTATATATAAAAGATATTTACTTCATATTTACATACAGTATTTAATAACAAAAAATGCTTTATTGTATATCAAACATATTTTACAGTTTATATATCTATACAATTGAAATGGAGAATAACTACCACTGAGTTATATAACATCGAAAACAACAATATATATGCAGCTAATGTTTTGAGATTAACTCATTGTAATTATTTAAATATAACTGAATAGTCTTTTAGGGTCAGTAAATGACAATTCATTTTTAAAAGTTTTAAAGATATTTCTTTAACTTCACTCTCCTTCATATATGAGGGAGAGATTGTCTACAATACTTTTGCAAGAAGAGATGAATTTTCAATCAATCAGAAATTAATTTCTAAATATTTTAAAATCTGATTGAAATATATATCTGGCAAGTATGAAAATTATTAATTATTATGTAATATCAGAATTTAAAACATCATTGGTAGGATTAAAAATTAAAGAAATTTCGTTATTTCATACTTGCCAAATATATATTTCAATCAGATTTAAATATAAATTTCCGAATGATTAAAAATTCAGACCTTCCAGCAAAAATAACGTAGTTTTATGAAGGAGGACAAAGTTAGAGATCTTTTTAACTTTAAAAATGTATTAGCGTTTGCTGCCACTAGAGGGCTATTCAATTCTATTTAAACAGTTACAATGAGTTAGTCTCAAAAATTACCTATACATATTTAGCACTGTAAATCATTATATACATACAAGGTGGTGCCCAAAAGTAACCAGAATTTTGTAATAAAAAAATGTTTGTTTATTTTTAAGCATTATCAATTTAATCTCTTTCAAATTACTGTCCATTTGATGCAATATAACAGTCTAAACGGGTTTTCCATTTTAAGAAATAATCCAGAAATATTTACAAAATGATGTCTTTTAACACCAGATTTTTTTTCACTACTTTGTCCACAAAAAAAAATTAGGACATTTTTTTCATTTGAGAGATGAAAAAAAATCATATGGGAGATCGAGTGAATATGGCTGATAGATAAGTTGGGTCATGCTGAATTTAATTAAAAAGTGTTTCACACTCAAGACTTTGAGAGATGACTTTTTGTCAGGGTGAAGCTTGCATTCTTCTCTTTGTCACATAACAGGATGTTTACATTTTTCCACATCATGTAAATGCTTCAGAACTTGCAGATAAAATGCTTGACCCCTATGAACTAAATCTGAGAGAAAAATATCATTTGCATAAAAAAATCAGCATTGTTTTGATTTTTGGACTTCGCTTGCCGTACTTTTTAAGGACATGAATTTAACATTTCAATTAAAGCAGTCACAAACTTGTGTTTTTACAAGATCATCTTGCTTGTAATCTGTTTCAAGCATTACAACTGTTTTCCTTACTGTTTTCTGTAAATGAATTTCACACTGTTTGAACTTTTCAGTCATTATAAAAAATCACCAAATATGCGTAATACACTTTACAAAAAAGTGCTACGTGGCACCACAATTTCACATAGTGATGTCATTTGGAAGATTGGTGCAGGAGTTCTTGCAAAAAGTATTTAACAGTGGAAGCATATAATACAATAGGCACACATACCAGAAAACAATTCTGGTTATTTTTGGGCACCCCTCATTTATATACAAACACCCACGAGAGATTTTCTTCTTTTACATAAATATCAATATCAAATACAGCTTAATAATGTTCTTATTCTTTATTGGAAAAATCCAGAAATCCATATTTTGACAATACTGCTTATCTTTCAATCAGAAATGATATTCATCATAGTAATAAATACACAACAATTGTAACTCAAAGTTTTCACATTAATACATTTTAAATGTAAATATTTTTGATTTAATAATAATACAAATAATGACATCTCTGTGAGATTAATATATGCTAATAATTAAACATTTGATATTTAAAAATGCAAATGTATGTATTATCTATACCAAATAATAGATCACAAGTGAAGACATATGTCTCTTTGTATATGTAAAATTAAATATTTTCATAAATTAATTGTAATATAAGCAAAGGAATGAGAGGCTTATTTTCATATAATTACTATTGACAGTCTTGAAGCTAAATAATTTGTCATATTAGTCTACAATAACTTTGTCATCGGTTCCTCCTTTTATTTCTAAGTTAAAAAAGGCTATTGTGGATTACTAGAATTGTTTAGCTTAAAAGTTGACAACAGTAATTGATGCGTACTTAACAAACCACTTCTAAACACCTTTTCTAGTTATTACATGAAAATAAACACCATCTATTCTTTTGTTTACATCATAATTCATCCATGAAAATATTTTACACTATTCACTGCAGAGATGAAGTAATATTTACAGGATATAAAGATAACAATCTCCCAAGTGCTGCTGCTGTTGTATTTTGTTATATGCTGTTTATTTTGTGTAGACATTTTGTTGGTATAGTTAGTATTTAGTCTGCTTTCAAACTGATTTTAGAATATTTGAGAAACGATTGGATCAAAGCTTCAGTGCTGAATACCCGGTCAACTAAATGTGTTTTTTTTTAATTTTGACTTGTAATTATCTCATGTTCATTCATTAATTTTTTATTTAAATATGACAATATTTATTATTTACATTAATAAACTTAGATATTGTAATGTACTTTAAAAAAAATATTTATAAATTTCTTACAAGCAAAAACTTTGTAAAGTATAAAATGCTTCAATTTTTAAGATACATTTAAGAAAATAGCCTTTTATAAAATATTATCAATGTAAGATACAATAAGTTTTATAAGTGAATTTGTTTTATACAACAATTGAATTAGAGATTAACATATATATTGTGTATCCGTCCCACTGGGTTCATAGAGCAAAGCAATTAGCTCTGCTTGCAAAACCATATAGAATGCTTCTATTTTTGCACGTCGACTTTCCAGCTATTTACGTTAATTAGTGCATCGGTATCTGGTAAATCACCCAAATCAAAAAATTGGTTGTCACTAGCAGCATTATTGGCTCCTCTCAGGCAATTACAAATAAACTCATCATTGGTCTTATCTCCAAACTGGTTCATACCCATAGTAAAAGTGGTCATATTCATGGAATATTTCAAATTGTGAAGAGTAATATATTTAAGATTTTTCCCCCAGATCAGTCGTCTATAATTATCCTCTTGCACTGACTCATAGTTCTTTTTTTATCAAGAAATTTTATTGTGAGCTCAAAGAATTACGTTATAGCAGTAACAATTATGTTGTTACCAGAAACTATAAAAAAAGGTTATATAACCCAATACCTACGGTCTGGGGGTGAAAAATCAACTGTTCAATCACAAATTGTCCATTATTACAATGCTCCATCTAGCATTGTAGATGTATGTTGGAGCTAGTTTTTCATCTGTTTCTGATGGCCTGAAGTTTTGCCAGAAGTAATTTTTACGGTCAAGCAAGGTTTAGCCATAAATGAAAGTACATCTAGTTGACCAATAGGCAAATAACAGAAAAGTTATGATTCTTATGGATGGAAAGATCCCATTAGATATGCTAGAAATAAGTTCACTGAGGAGAGGCACTCCAGTTATGTATATAGATGCGATAAAATCTCTGTCCCATTGGAGTGAGGTACAATGGCTCAGAATATGTATCGTGTCATCATACCATTTACATAAAAGGCAGACCAGGTCCAAGTGCGAGAACCCTCTATGATAGACCAGAAAATGACAAGTGGGCAGAGCATTCAGGTTTATTTTAATAAAAAATTTCAGCTCTAGATGCCACTGTTTAAACTTATTAATGATTGGGAAGGGTTAGCAGTGATGGGATTGGGGGGGGGGAGTCTTCATTAATTAGATAGTATGCATCCTAGTACTTAATTTTCTGTGAGTTAACCTGAATAGGTAGAGGGAACATTTTGCTCGCACATTTGATAAAACTCTGGATTTTTATTGACCAATGTGGAAAAATTACCATAAGAACTACGAGACCTTCCGTTCATGAGTCCTGAATGTAAGGACTCATAGTTCTTCTTATGATAATTTTTCCACATCGGCCAATAAGAATCCAGAGTTTTATCAACTGTGCGGGCAAATGGCATTACAGGTTGACATAGCACCCAAATATATATATATTTGGACTCTTTAAATTGCAAGATTTCATTTCTTTAATAAAAAATTTTCTTAATTCAACTCATGTTAGTTTAAACAATGTTGTAATTATAAATTTTATTAAACGCTCACTATTATTTCAGTAATAGTTTTAACAAGGCTGTAAACCTTAGCAATGAGCGTCTGAAAAAATCGTCACTAGGGACCTCTGTAGGTCTTTAAAACACATGCATGTGTTTTAAAGACCTACAGAGGTCCCTAGTGACGATTTTTTCAGACGCTCATTGCTAAGGTTTACAGCCTTGTTAAAACTATTACTGAAATAATAGTGAGCATTTAATAAAATTTATAATTACAACAAGCATGTGTTTTAAAGACCTATAGAGGTCCCTAGTGACGATTTTTTCAGACGCTCATTGCTAAGGTTTACAGCCTTGTTAAAACTATTACTGAAATAATAGTGAGCGTTTAATAAAATTTATAATTACAACTTTAAATTATCGTAATATATTTCTTACTATAAGATCTTTTCATTAACTCATAGTAAATCGTAAGATTTCGCGAGTATTAATGTATTATAAGAATTGTGGACTTAATTAGTGAAGTATTTAATAGCTTCACACTCTTAGATCAAAACACTTCTGCTTCACCTATTTATATATAAAAGTAGGTCGAAGTAAGGAGGGATTCTCTCTTTTCTTCATAGCGTAAGCATGTGTTTTAAAGACCTACAGAGGTCCCTAGTGACGATTTTTTCAGACGCTCATTGCTAAGGTTTACAGCCTTGTTAAAACTATTATTTAAACAATATTGTATTTTTAAAGCAGATTTTTGAGCTGTCATTTAAAAATCAAATGATAGATTTAAATTCCTCTAATAAAGTATAAAAGAAAATAGATCACCTTTTGACCTTTGTTTGATCTCCTTTCACGCATTCTTCTAAAAATTATTAAATGTCAGAAAATTTCGAATCTGTATTTAATCATACACATGTACATGTAATATTAATTGAATATATAAAATGTTTTTATTTCATGTTATTTACATGGATATATGCCGTTTATCGTAAATCAATAAACTTTTTGTATAAATTAATGTTGTATTTAATAAATTATTCATTCATTCATACTTTGTCATTATGTGTGTCTAGTATGTATGCATGTTTACATAATGTATGGTGTGGGTATTACTTGAGTTCATATGCAAATATCCATGCCTGACACATATCATGTTTGAGTAACTATGTAAGAATTGTTAGTCCCATTTCTCTTGTGCTGTTTTTGTAAACATGTACCATGGAATATGTCTGAGCATGTTGGTAAGACTGATTGAAAAGTGATAGAAAAGATAATAAGAGTGAGTTTGATGGACTGCTATGATGTGATGATGATCAAATGATAATCACAACTTTGACATTATTATATTGTGATGCTAAGAATAGATGTGGACATGTATAAGCAACTTCATTATGTTAGGTGAATAATAAACTTGAATAAATATATTTGAGAATTGACCATTGTTTATGTTATTGAACCATTAGTGAGTAAAGAGTCACAGAGTACATTTTGGATACCCTGAATAGACTTTACTACCTGTCCTGTCTCTTCACAATTAAGTCCATATTAATTTTGTCTGTTATTTATTATACAGTAAAATTTTAAGTCAGAAAGTCTATATCTCTATCAACACTACTGTATATCCTGCGTAGTTTGGCACAGTTGATACAGTGTCGAATTTGGGATCGGGAGGTACTTGGATCAATTTTGGTATTCAAACTTATGATTCCCAAGCAGTAAAGCTATATGCCTTTTTTTGTAATTGTATAATGAATATGTTAAACATCTAAATCTTTTAGAATAGATATCCCTTCCCTCTTTTTATACATTTCTACTGCTATTTTGTTCATCCTCTTCCCAAATTTGAAGTACCCAGTATTTCAATTACAGATTAGCCAAATGGGTCAGAGGAGCAGAATAGCTCTGGCACCAAATTCCTTTAAATAAGTACTTAGTCAAAGTATTAGATTAATTAAAATAATTTATTCAATTATAACATAATAATAATAGTAGTAAAAAAAATAAACAAGGGAAAACAAACATATTTGTAGAAAGTCAATTATGAAAACTTAATTTAACAGATTATCACTAAATGTTGAAAATTGATTAGATTATCTTTCAATTAAAAATCTCTTGAATTGCTTTAAATATTCTATAAGATGCATTTGCATGTTATTTCAGTTTCAGGGAATTCAAATAACATTTATTTCTACAATTGCTCAAACATTAATTAGCTGTTATCTATCAGAGACTAATAAGTTTCACTAATGAAATGGGTAGTATAGTGTGTTAACTTGTGTTTAAAACAACTATGCAAATATTTATTAGAATATTATAAAATCTTAAAATAGTAATTATAGCTATCTTGCATAGCTGTTAATTTAAAATGGAAAACTTCCAGTAGGATTATATTTTTATATTGGACTATTTCCATCATTTAATTTGCGTATTGAATGTCTTTAGAAAAATTTAACTTTATTTAAACATTCCAAATACATTCAACTATTAATAACAGCACACCAAAAAGGTTAATATATGCACTGTTGGATGTGCTATTACTAACAGTTGAAGGCATTTTGAAAATTTAAATAAAAATTAAATTTTTCTAAAGACATTCAATATGCATATTAGATGATGGAAATAGTCCAATATAAAAATACAACTAGAACACCATCATCACAAATCTTCAGGAAAACACTTCCAGTAGGATTGTATAAATAAAACAAATTTCATCTAAAGCTTTTATGGATGACTGCATGCATATTCTATGATTGATTTTGTTTACCCTATCATATTTTATTATATTCATCTTTCATAACCAGTCTTCATTAAGCATTCAATAATATTTAATATTTGCTCTCATGTACATGTTTTTCCTGCTTTTCTCTAAGGGATTGAAAATGTTTGGGAAATTCTTTCTGAGGATTTAGCTTATAGACACCTTATTAAAGACTGGTGAGATTCTTATCTTTCTAGCATCATTCATTAGAGGTGACTAAAATGATGAAGTATGCACATTTGTTATTCATCATTGACATTTAAGGTTCTTCAATAATAAGAAGTTTCTTTTACCTTATGAAGTTAGTTACTATGAAAGAATTGACTTAACAGTAAATTGATTGCACCCTGACTGTATATTGTCATGGCTATTCATAATCCACAAGGCATTTCATAAATATAATTAATCATTTACAATTTTAAAGTAGTGATAATGTTAGTTTTTAATCCTGTATGTAACACAGATATTTTCACAATGATTTTCACTCAATTACAATCCGAACATCAAAACTGTTTGGTCGCTTTCTACATTCACAAGGTATTATATTCCCACATACATAATTGTATATTTATCAGTATAAACTATGACTATTAAATGCTTATTCCTCATACTGTATATGATTGAGTAAAGACAGAGCTCGTGTAGTTTATTATCATCACCACTTTCAATCATTATCAATGGACTACAGGATGGTCTCTCCAAGTTCAATCCATCAGCCCCAATCTCTAGCTTCTTTTCTCCATATAATCCAAGCACACTTCCTTATTTCATCCATCCATCTCACATGTGATCTCTTTCTAGGTCTTTTAAATGTTTTAGAATTCAGTTTAAGATTTCATCTGCCCATCTATAGTCACATCTTCTAGCAATATGTCCAAGCCAATTCCAGTTCAGTCTCTTAATTCTTCCAATGATGTCAATAACAACTGTCCATTCTCTCACTCATGTATCTCATTTTCAATTTCTTCTTGTTACTCCTAACATACATCTCTCCATAAGTCACTGAAAGGTCTGAAATCTCTCTATTACTCTTCTGATAAATGTCCAAATCTCAGTTCAATGAGTAAAACTGGTAACACATTTATCAAAAACCTTCCTTTTCAAACACATAGGGATATTTCCTTTTAATACTATTTCTATCAAAAGCATTCCAACCAAGATTAATTCTATGATTAATTTCATCTGTTATATTTCTATCTGTAGTAATAATGTGACCTAGATATTTCTAATTGTTAATTTCTTGATTATTATACTTTTGTGTAAATTAATTACGATATAATCGTACTTTAAACTTGACTTAGTTAATTATTATTAAGAGTTTGAAAGAACTTTTATTATCCCTTGCAGACATATTGGAAAGCTTTTTGATCGTAATACCATTAATGCACATAACTATAAAAAATACAATATAACTAAAAATGTTTGTATAAAATATTAGTTTCGATAAATTTATAATCATAATGACTTCTTGATGATATGAAATTGCATATTTATACTTAACTCATTTGAACAAATGAACATTCACAGTTATATTGAACCATAAGATCATAAATACAAAGTTAAAATATATAACAGTGTATATACATCTGAAATAAATACTTAGGCAAATTGAGACAGTCTTCAATCAACTGTGGTTAGTTGGCTTGGTATTTACATATTAAACCTGCTGTCCAGTGTTTGTGATGGCACAATGCAGTATTTTTATCCAGTGAAGGGGTGTGTTTGTGATAGCAGAATGCAATACCAGCATTCTGCCACCACCACCACCACCACCCCCTCCTATTGAAAAAAGGTATGTTATTTTATCATTGCAAACACGGGTAGCGAGTCTATTATGTAAGAACCTTTTCAATACTGGCATTCTGCCATCACAACTCCCTCCCTCCATTGAAGAAAGGTCTACCATTTTGCTCTCGCAAACATAGGCAGCAAGTCTTATACATAAGTACTGTTAGGTTTATTTTCTCTGTTCAAATAGTATAATTTTGAGCCCTCCTATATAAAGTTCACTTTTAAACTAAAGTGCAGAATATATCTTATTTTTGGAAAAAAATTTTATATAAATAACTTTATTGATGTGAAATTAGAGGTCAGCGCAGCTGCCTTGCAAGCAAGTAGTTGGTTGCAGATGGTTGTTGCGGGTTCGCCTCCTGGCCAATGCTATGACATGGAAAAAGTGTTAATAGAGTGCAGCTATACATGCAAGCTCGGGTGAATTCCAGTGAAGTCATCTGATGTCCACAGAGAGCTGAACATTACAGCTTAATTAGTCCCCATGTAGTAAATTTTATTCCATGATTAAACATTTTAAATAGGCATTCTATAATTTCTACAAAACATGAAAGATTTGAAAAAGGTGGTTATTTCACATCAATTCACTTCATCTTGTGATAAATAGCAATTTATTCCCGTTTCTCAAATCAAAATAAATTTTAAGTGGTTAAATGAGTTTTCTTTTACAAAAAAGAAAGCATTATCTATTTAGGATAAGCAATGTTATTTTTATCTTTTACATTTACTTAATTGATTAGAAATTATTTTGACCAATGTTAGACACTTTTTTTTAATATGACCAGATTTATATCTTTAAACTTTGTAAACAAATTACCTATTACTTTAATCTATTCTTTTTCACAATTACAGTATTATTGTTTTTTTATTTTAGTTGTCTTTTCTTAAATTCACAGGTCTTATAATATCAATATTATTCTGTTCTATGTTGTATAAAGAGCTTGTAAATAAGTTCTTAACAAGCTTTGCAGGATATCCCCAACACCAGACCGGTTTCTGCTACTGGCTTCCTCAGTGAGGTGCTAAGATATTCAAGCATTAGATTAAAAATACCAGAACAAGCCCAGCACTTTAAGTAATGGATAACTATTAAGTAGAAAATTTCATGTCTTCCAATCCAGCTAATTTAAATAGCCATATGGGATTGAACTAAGTTCAGATACATCATATAGCAATATAAAATCGCCAAAGCCTTAATAGCATTTGTAATACAAGCTGTGTTTAAATTAGATCATGTGACATCTGACCTGATTTTTTTGTAATTTTATTCTGTTATATGAACAAATCCAGAGAGCAGACAAATCACAAATTCATTTATTTTCCCACTTTTCTCTTCATTGCCCGGTTCTTCAAATCTACATATTTCATATTATCTGACATTATTTTAAAAAAAATCTTTTTTTTTAATATATTTTTTTTTACATTTTAGTTATAAACATATTGTCAATTTAAATAAAATCATTTTTTTCATTAGTGTCTTTTATCTTTATCATTGCAATCATTTTTGTATAAACATTAAACAGATATATATATATTTAATTTTAATTAATTTAATTAATTACGAGTTAAATCAATATTAACAAAATTTTATTTTATAAATGTAATTTTTCTGTTGGCTCAGTTGCTAGGGAGTGCCCTTGGGAAGTGTAAGGATGTGAGATGAGCAGTAAATGGATTTTTTTTTCATTGTTAAAAAATGTAGCATATACACAGAAACAGACTAGGAAAGTTAATACAAAAGCATTTTATATAATATTAAAAGAATAATTTTTTCATTTTTTATTTTAACAAGATACCATTAATCAGATAAATAGAAAATAAAACTAAAAAAACCAAAAAAAAAAAGAAAGCTTCTGAAAATATTTTTGTATTGATTTTAAATACAAAATATTTCTCTATTTTTAAATAAATTTTAAAAATGTGTGTATATATATATTACGATATCTGAATTTATACATAAGTGTGGTATTTTAAATGTTTTTATTTATGCAGATTTTACATTTCTGTATAGGATTGTAAGTGTAAACAAAGTGTGAGCTATTACCAGCAATTCACACAATCTGCTAGAGGATATTGAAACAAAATATAATGGATGAGGTGATCCGTTATTTGCAGATATTAGCTTCACTAGAGAGTGGGACAATGTAGTTACATGTATTTACTTATATATTAAAAATATTTATCGGAAATACGTTTACATTAAGAAAAATTCATCTATACCACTAAATCATTTTTATATTCTATTCAGTATCTGGTTTAAGTTGCAAAATATATAAAAATGATATTAAGATATATTTTGAAATATAAATTAGATACTTCTTTAATTTTATAAAACCGATGAGAAAAAAAATGTTGAAGTTTTATAAAATTCATGTTAAAGATAAGATGGCCGTTCTTATTTTTATATAGTTGATACCTTGTGTTGAGGTTTAAGCGGTCCCTCTACAGTCAAAAAAAGTACTTCATTTTAACAATCATTGAAAGTGCATATGATAAAGGTTAAGTCCTTTCTTTATTTAATTACATACTTCATATGTGCTTAATAAATAAATAATCAGAACGTTATATAAAATTCAATAGTAAATGCTGCAAGTATAATATAATTTGTCAGCTTCTATTTTTTTCAACTTCTCAATTCCAAAAAAAAAAGAGATGATTATCAACTAGAAGGCACAGTAGAAAAATAGCTCTCTTTAAAACAGAACTTTTAGAAATATTATTTCCATGAAAAATATAATAATAAGATGAACAAATAATTATGTTTTTATTGTGTTTTCCAGATGATGTTTTCTCTCTTCCGTTTGTTTTGGAATTGAACGGATGCTGACAAATAAATTTTGTTATAGTGTAAAATTTATTCTTTTCACATAACGTAACTGATATGAACAGGGGTCAGATTGACCTAAATCATCTGTACACTCATTAAATTATTTCTGAAATAATATACAAGAAAAAAATTTAAAATTGAGTTTATTACTCTGAATATATATTAGTCGCTTATTAGTATTTCAACTAGCGGCTTGCATGCACATTTCTTTATAATGCTGCATTTTTCTTATTATGATAGTTTATATTATTCGATTAATTCTTCTCATTAACTTTTCACTGTAACCCTCACTTCAGCATATTGCACTGCTGTTTTGCAAGCACCATACTGCTCACATTACTCACTGTAATACCCTATCCCGCTTTTTAGATAGTATATTTTTTATGCCATCTAATTTGCATAAAATAGCTTTTAATATTATCTGCTTGCAAATTAGAATATCTAGGATATTTTTGTTTTTACATAATTTTAATATTATGCATATTATCTTTTTTTCTAGAGTGAATCTTTAATATCTTTTAAATTGACTAATTTTACATGTACATACTTATGCAACTTTATTAATTTATATAGTTCTTCGTCATTATATAACAATACTTCCTCTTCACTTTAGATATTGTATTAAATCCAATTACACATGTAGTTTTCTAGCCTTGCATGATTTCTATGAGCTCTGGCTTTTCTAAAGAAGTCTTCTTTTTTAGAAAAAGACCTTTCTTCACACAATGATTCAGTTTAATTCGGCAAGTAAATCCTGTGAATCTAAACCTGAAGTCTTCTCTTCTACAATCCCTTTTATTATCTTCACTATTTTCTAGTAAATTATCCATGAGGGGTGGCAGAATTTGGAGGTTTTTCTATTATATCTACCAGCACACAAAAACAGAGTATTAAATATATTCACTTCTCTACCACCTTCTGTTTTAATTATACATACTTGCATCAACGGTATTTCACTTATAACTCCCGGTATTCTTTTTTTTTCTTCAGTATGTCTCTTATTCAGATAGTTTGTCCTAATTTTTCTGATTTGTTTCCACCCCTCTAATTTTGTCCAGTATTAATGCAGAAACATGTTCCCCAATGATATTTCATCAATTGTCAGAACTTTCTTTATTACTTAACTCGGTATGAAATGCTGATAAGCATCGCCATAGTTAGCACTTCATGAATACCTACATATTCCATTTTACTCAATATATATTTAAGTTGTTAGACAGCTTTTCCCACTAGTCCATTTGATTCAGGGTATACAGTGGTATTAACCAATGCTATATTCCCTTCTTAGCTAGAAAATCCTTCAACTGAACCGAACAAAATTCTGCAATGTTGTCTGTAACTATTAACTTAGGGTACCTGTGAGTTGCAGAGAGTTCATTTAGTAGTTTAATTATACTAATTTATCTTGATCATTTTGACCATTCTATACTCCATCCATTTAGAGTACAAATCAACAATTACAAGAAATATATATTCATGGAATGGCCATGCATGATCTAGATAAATCCTTTCTTATGGTTTCATAGCTTCTGGCCATGATTATAATTCTTTGTAGGTAATCTCGCTATTTCCTGGCAGGCTTGGCATGTTTTTACAGCTTTCCCTATATCTTTATTCATGTCCGGCCACCAGATGTATGAATGCGCTAGTTCTTTAATACAAACAATTTCGGAGTGTCCTTCACGTAGCAATAGCGACATGCATTTCCTTCCCTCATTTGAAAACAAAAGTCGATTACAACTAAAAAACTTAAACTTCATTTCTACATGGAGAAAAGTGCTCACCATACACATATAAAAGCATTATTGCAAATTCAATTATTTTTTAATGTTTGAAACTTAAAAATTGTGATTTATATAATGTATATCCAATGATTACTCTGGCTTGTACTGATTAGCACTACTGTATGGAGAGTTTTTGCCTCTGTTTTAATGTATATCTAGATATATTATTAGAACCAACCACTTGGAAATGAGTATGGCTATCCCAATCCCGATAAAAAAAAAGATAAAAAATATATATAAACTAGAAATGATTGTATTTTTATATTGGACTATTTCCATCATCTAATATGAGTATTGAATGTCTTTAGAAAAATTTAACTTTATTTAAATATTCCAAATACATTCAACTGCTACTAATAGCACATCAAACAGGTTAGTATATGCGCAACGTTTTGAAAGATATTTTTCTCCCCTCTTCCTCAGGTGTTGATGGCCGGACCAATGACAGTACTAGCATGGGATTCATACTTCGATGCTTAGATTCTTGAGTATTGAACTTTAAGATAAAGCTCAGTTGGTTAGAGCATTACCTTAAAATTCAATACTCAAGAATCTAATAATCCCATGCTAGTACTATCACTGGACTGGCCAGCAACACCCGAAGAAGACGGAAGAAAAATACTTCTTGAAACGTTGTGCATATACTAACCTATTTGATGTGCTATCATTAACAGTTGAATGTATTTGGAATATTTATATAAAGTTAAATTTTTCTAAAGACATTCAATATTCATATTAGATGATGGAAATAGTCCAATATAAAAGTACAACTAAAACACCATCATCACAAACCTTCAGAAAAACTAGAAATGAGTTTTGAAATTAATCCGAGAACCAAAATATGTCCACATATTATGTATTCTCTACTATTCTATTTGTTTGATATTTTGGTAATGCTCTTTTAACTATTTGCAGGTAACTTTTCTTTTTGAAATACTTCAATACCACAATAAATTGTCCTTTTCCAATGTGTTCTATCATCATCCCATTGAAAACAATCAACATAATATTTCTTTAATATATCGTCGAGATGATTTTTATAATGTAAATAGGGTCTGCATCTTCCATGGAAACCATGCTTCAAATTTCACATATCAAATTCAATAAGAAACGATAGTGGGTTATGTAATAATTCATCCAGAAAAATGTAGACATTTTTAGAATTTTATAGAATATCTTTTAATGAAAATTTTTCTAATGCCTTTACATTACATCAATAGTGTCCAAATCTCACTTCCATACAATAAATGAGATAAAATCGTTTTATATACATCTAATTCAGTTGCAATATTTTTTCACTGTGATAAATTTATTTTTTAACTTAATAAAAGCAACAACAACATATTGGAGTGTGCTTTATCTCAACATTTAAACCCATCTTTCAACTTAAAAAGCTATCAAGATATTTAGATTAATTTACACTCCTAAAGTTACACCATCTAAACTAAAAGTTGCTAAAGAGTTTTCTTCCATCATTGGACATGAAAGTTTTGTTGCATTCAAAATATTAAATGCATTCCGGAGATCATTTTTTAAATTGGCACAGTGTGATTCAATCCAGAATCCATAAAAGTAAGTTTTATTTTTGTTTTTAATCAATTCAAACTAAAAATTCCTCAATGAAATCTGTATCACATCTTGCTTCATTAAGAAGTTTATAAACAATTCCAAAGGCAAATGTTATAAAAATTAAAAAGTTTGGAGTAATTAGACATCTTTGTTGAACATCAGTTTTTATTTCAAATGCCTCACAATTTTAATCTGTAGTAATATTTCCCACAACTCCACCATGCAGAAGCAATGTAATATCAAGAAACTTTGGTGGATCACAACTAATTTCAAATAATACCATATATCTGTTTGACTAATCGAGTCAAATACCTTGACCAAATCAATAAAAGCAATAATACAGACATTTTTTTATTGTGCCTAGTAAGGAAAATCATATCTATAGGTCTTCTTGATTTTCTAAAACAACCCTGAGTTTCTGGTATCCATTTTCTTTATTACTAGAAACAACCTTTTGAACAAAATCCTTGAAAGTACTTTAATGTAATGGATAACAATATTTCATGATAATTAGTGCACTTTTATCTACCACTTTATTTTTTTTTAGAAGTGAAATAATAAAATCATTTTTAAGATCAGGCAGCTACAATTTCATAAGATCGTATATTTCTAAAAAATTCCAAATGTTTTTAACCTTCTAGGTTGAAAGCATTGTTCAGTTAAGTCTGTAAGTTATATCTACTTTGCAGCTTTAATTCACGGATAATTTTTAAGCTTTCTTATCAATTATTGAACTTCTACCTTTCACTGTCTATATTGAAAATTCATTGCCTCAGTCACATGACAGTCATGGAAGTCCAAATTAGAAATTTTACTGTTCAATAGCTATTGAAATTAAGCATGAATATTAGATACTTCTAAACAATGAATTTTCTTGAAAATATTATTGGAATAAGACCTATTTTTAAATGCAATTTTAATATTAACAATGGAGCATACTAATCTATAGTCTGCCCAACAAACTGCATTTTGAAGTGCTTATATAATATGGATTTCTATTGCATTCTGACTTCTATTTATAATGTAACTTTTAAACACTATTGTTTTAGTATGGATGCATTCATGTTCCTTTATAGTGATTTTTCTGCCTAAATAAAATGTTTGCGAGTCAATCTATGAGTTATGCAAAAATTGAAAAATAACAGACCATTTGGTTTACAGCATTGATATCCTTATTTCCAATAACTTTTGATTAGTCTGTTATTTGTATCAACATGTGCATTAAAATCATCAAGAAAAGTAAAAAACAATCTATTAATAAAACTGTTCAGCAAGAAATAAAAACTGTCTTTCTCTCAATCTAATGTTTGAGCATAAGTACTTAGAAAATAAGCACAGGTACCATTGAGCAAGTCATGTTTTAACATCATTAAGCTTTCATTAATACACCAATGAATTCTAATATTAGACTTTATAGCAAATCAAAACATTCTGCAGTCTTATCACTGACTGATCTGCCCTTCCAAAAAAAACCAACACTTATAACTAGCTACTACTTCTATTATTTGATCGTACATTTTAACAGCTTCTTAGATACCAGCGCTATTCTCGTCAAAAAAAATTTCATATATCCCATGTACCTATATTTAAAAAAAAAAGAGATTGATAATACTTACCTTTATTACAACCATTTCTTGCTTTACCATTATTACTGATACAATTATTTCTATTGCTTTATTAAATAACTAAATGTGTAGTTTATATATGTAATAAGATCAGATATTTTACAGTAATATCTCCACACTAAAACTCAATATATTTATATTATTCTATTTATCACTCAGAGTCAATTTATTATATTTTGTAATACGGCTATGATTATGAGGGCTTTGACCCTTGAAAGCGCTTAGTATAGAAATAAATAGAATAATATAAATATATTGAGTTTTAGTGTGGAGATATTACCGTAAAATATCTGATCTTATTCTATTGCTTTAATAAATAATTGCCAGGAACAACAATCTGAATAGATTGTGTGATACAAACCATTTTTAAACATTTTCTAGGTTCCTTCCATTTCCATAGTAAACAGGGCAAGCTGTTAAGTAGGGCTGCCTAAAACTAAACAGACACTCCAGATTCAAATCCAGTTCCAAGCTGAATCATTAGTGAGTGTACTCTCTTGAACAAAGATCATAACTATGAACTTCAAGTTTACTAACCCTATGCTCATCACTGCTTTATTAATTCTTGGAGCTTGAAATAAAAAAAAATGAAAATGAAAATTGGAGACAGAATTTCTGAGCATATAGTTAAAATATGGTTATGTGGTGTCACAAAACACACACTCCCATTGTCACAGTTAGTAGAGAAATGATAAGTAGCATGAGAGGATCATTATGTCCAGACTTAACATTAACTCGGATGATTAAAGATAGAAAGAAAAAAGGTAAGACAGAAAAGATGATATCAAAAACAGTCAAGCGTTGTTAGCCGAGAGGTCATTGCACTCGCCTTACAAACAAGTAATTGGTTGCAGACGGGTGTCGGTTCGCGTCCCGGATGATGCTATGACATATGAAAAAAAAAAAAAACAGTACCTAGCTTTTAAGGACCTAATATCTTATCCTAAAAGGCAAGAAAATCTTGCTTGGTCATTGTTTACTAGTTACTTCACAGTTAAATTTCATATGTGAAGATCATTATCTGCCATCTATACATTTTCTGAACAATCATGACCATGCCATCATAGGTTGTCAATGTTTATCTTAGTAATACCCCTGAGAAATCAAGAACTTAGATTACGAAATAACACAACAACTGAAACTATGAGATGGAACGACAAAGCATCCAGTATGCCAATTTATTACGTTTTACTCCAGATTTCCACCCTTAAATTAAAATTTAATTGTGGGAAAGTATATTATAACTATACATAAACAATATTATTCTAATAAATAAAATATAATTAAATGCACTTAAAAAAATGTCAAGAAAATATTTTTTTCAAAAGCTAGTGTTTTAAAATTTCTTATGATAAAAAAACTTTGGATCCTGATTCTAAACATCTTTTTATCTATGTTTTATTATTCATAAAAATTAAAATCTAAATCACTGTAACATCATAACATTACATGACCATCATTTCTTATGCAGCCATTGATTACCATGGCTTGCACTAGGTGGCAATATTGTATAGAGAAAAGTTGCTACTGTATTAAAATTTACATTATTAGGAACAAAAATATAAAAGATTTTTATATCTGCAAATATCTTATTATTATATTTTATATTAATAGAGCAACTAATGAACATTAATTTTCTAAATTAATTTTAATGAAAACATATTTACTTTATTTCGCAAGAAAAATTTCCAAATCTCTCATAAGTAGTAATTAAAAAGAAAAAAGATGGTAATAACAAACATGTTTTAGATAAGATTTATTATTTATTTATAGCAATATTATACTCATGTAATATTAATATATATTTTTTGACATTGTTTTTTAATACTCAAGTATGCAAGGCTTATTATTCTGCAGACAGGTGCTGAACAACCTAACACAGGTCCTGCTTACATGTGCAAAATCTTTTTTAGTCATTACAATTATAGTAATTAAAAGTTTCAATCTAATCCAATAGCATTGAATTTTTTTTACGTGATATAAGGGCTACTTATAATTTACTTGATTTCACAAGTATAAAAAACTTATCTGTAATAGTTAATAATTAACGTACCAATGTTTATGAGTTAGGATTTAAATGAGTGGGTTTGAATTTTTTTTTCATGGTATCCATAAACTATTGCCTCCTTGCTACATCTTAATATTTTCTTATTATATGTTGGAGTGTACTACTGTATGGTTGTGAAATGTGGACAATAAGTAATAAAATTAGGAGCAGCCTGGAAGCCTTTGAAATGTGGTCATGGAGAAGAATGAAAAGAATTAGTTGGAGCAATAAAAAACAAATGAAGTTTTAAAGAGAGTAAATGAAAAAGAGATTGATTGAGGAAATTAGAAATAGAAAGAGAAACTGGATTAGACATATATGTATTAAGAAGAAAGTATATATCAATAAAAGATATATTGGAGAGAATGGTGCATGAAAGCAGGAAGAAAGAACAGAAAAAATTGACATTTGTTGGATGATAAAAGAAATGGGAAGAGTTATGTGGAATCGAAAAGCTAGGTAATGAAGAGAATGGGGTGGAAAATGGACCTGTCCATGGGACAGAATATCATTAATGATTGTAAAATTATATGGTAACTAATAACACAAATCAATATTTTTTTTGTGTTTCATAAAATATTTGTTAGGAGGCAAAATAATGACAAGGAAGAAGAAAACAAAATATTCGTCAATTTGCTTTAGAGATAAGGTTAAAAAATTCCACTAAATAATTTTAAGAAACTGGTAGTATGTTATATCAGAAATGAGATAATAGACTTAATGTAAATGAAAGCATATATAATTTTTTTTAAAATGTTAATCACAAGTTCTAAAAAAATTAATGAATAGGGTGAATTAAGACAAATACAACATTCCATTGTACATGAAGAGGTTTGTTAGATGAAAATTTATAAATTGCAAATATCATATAAACTTCTAAAAAGAATTTTCTTTTTACTGGGCTACATAATGCAAAAATTAATATCATAGAATTAGTTAGCGAATTATAAAGAAGGCATCTTCTATTATGCATATTATCTCTATTAATTTTGAGAAAATCATCTATTGTTTAGATGTTTTTTTTCCATGCTGTTAATGAAGATCTTACACAAATTAATTGAAATTGGATTCATGATAGTCTACTTAATTAAAAAAAAAATTTAATGAGGGATAACATTATTTACCATAAAACATTTTACGATAGCTCCTATAGTCATACAATTATTAAAATAGTATGAGCAGAATAACTTACCAATATACATCTCTTCATTAAATAGCAATGTTTAAAGTCATCCCTTTCATAAATAGTGTTTTACATTTTTATCCATACAAATCAATAGTTCTCAATATAAGTGCAACAGAAACTGAAAAAGTCTCACGGTGGAATGGTTAGCACACCCAATCACCATATCCGCAACATGGGATTTGAAAGTATACGAAGCAGGGAAGTTTTTCCAGGCAGCTTAAGATTTCCAAGCATGCTCAATTTTTTTGCAGATAGTCAGTCTATAGCAAACTCAATTAGACATCCAATAATTGATCAATAAATAGATAAACTCTTTAATCTTATCTAGAGAGTAAAACAAAGACGGGCTAATATTCAGAGTACCCACTTCTCCCATAGAAAAATGCTCGAGGTCTTTCCTCTAAAGTGGGTTATTTAAATGCTGTTTATTTTTTTACCTATTACACCAAAGTGAGCAATATACATAGGTAAAGTATAATTCTGTTTTTAAAAAAAAGTTATATGAAAAAAAATTATAAGCTTTTGTTTATTGGTTACATTAACTCAGTTAATCCACAGTAATAAAGATAAATTGATCCTAGAGAATATTCACACATTGTTTATATAATTAAATGTCAAGAACCAACTGCTATTACATCTACTTCAGTGTTAAGAACAAACATTAAGGTAAGATTAAACCAGCATACTTATAATAAAGCTAAAATATATACAGTAGTATCTGTATTTTTAGAGCATGAAAGGATATTTAATCATGTTTTTACTACTACAAAAGTACAAACAGTTTTCAGTGAAGATATGAAATGCAAAATTAAAGAAATATGGTTAATTAATAATGCGGACTCAGTAATGAACAGAAAATCTAACAGAGGTCAGGTTGAATGCATTTGGTTCATATATACTTTGACTTTGAATATAACATTTGCCTTTGATAAAGATGTTCAGCACTAAAAATGCATTAACATTATAAATAATACTGTCAATATTTTCTTCATGTATGAAACAATAGTAGTATTACTTTAATTATCAGTACAGTATATATATATATATTGAATTAAATATTCCCATAAATTGTTATTATAATAAAAAGTAGAAATTAGGATATAATATCCATGTAGATAGAGATAGCCTTTAACCTTTGATGTTGCCTAGAAATTAATTAATTATTACTAATTGTCAATACCTGAGACCAAATAAGTTTTCTCATTAATCTATAATAGCTCTATTGTTAGAGTTTTTTGTTGACTCTGTTTACTTCAACAAAAAATTCCCAGCAAAAGGGCTATTATAGATTAATGAGAAACTTGTTTGGCCTCAGGTGTTGCCAATTAGTAGTAATTGATAATTTCGTGGCATGGTCAAAGGTTATTTCTATTTCATAGATATTATCCCCTCACACACATATATATACACACTAGATTAAAAAAGTTATTAAAGTAATTAAATGGAAACTAGGGAATATTAATTATAAAATTAAAATTAATCAAAAACAGAACTTAGACAACATTTTGGACAGCAGTTGACATCCGATAAAAACTTCAATGAATAATACCTAGAAACTATTTTATTAAGAATAGATCCATGGCTAAAATTACATTTATCATAGAGAAGAACGATGCCAAAAGAAAGATTAAAGAGGTTTGTTGTATTGCAAATGACTTTAGCGCCACTAACAGAAGAGAAGCTTGCTTTGCTCTCTCCAACCAATGGACTAGTCAAATATTCAAATACATTTGCATAAATGAATAACTTTTAACGGAGTTATCATTTTTTAAAGCTATGAGTATGGAATCCAAAGTTACATCCTGAAAGCGCTAAGCTTATAAAAGCTTAAATATTAAATAACTAAAGTTTCAATAATATATGCAAAAAAGTACATAATTATAATTTAATTATTATTTTTTTTAGCAAATATTCTTTACAATCATCATCATCACTAAACAACCATTATCAATCCACTGCAGGATGAAGGTCTCTCCAAGGTCAATCCATCTTATATTCTTTACAATCATCATCATCACTAAACAACCATTATCAATCCACTGCAGGATGAAGGTCTCTCCAAGGTCAATCCATCTTTTCTGATCTCTAACTTTTCTTCTCCATCATAACGCCAGCACACTTCCTTATTTCATCCATCCATCTCACATGTGGTCTCTTTCTGGGTCTTTTAAAATCTCTTGGAACCCAGTTTAATATTTTAATTGTCAATCTTTTATCATTTCTCCTGGCAATATGTATATGCATATACAAAAAAAAAATTGTATAATTAGCTACTCAAATGATCACCACATGACATCTGTAAATATCCTTTCCAATGTAAGTTTGTAAAATATGTTAAATACAGTGACATTTTGGAAAGATAAATTAAAAAATAGTGAATATTTTACAAAAAAGTTATTAAGAATTGCTATAACAGCTGCAAATAATTTATAGAAATCATTTTTGGGGAAACTTATTGCTTTAAAAGATTATGATAAATGAAATAATTTTGAATAAAACTTAAAAAGATAAACTGATTTAATCAAAATATAGCAGTAAATACAGCTATAAATTAGTTTTTAGACGAATAAACACTATTCTTGTTATTTTCAAAAGCATTCAGTTAGAATGTGTGGGCAATTTTAAAAAAAAAAATGTACTACTTGTAAATCAAAATTTGTTAGAAAAGAAACAAATAATTAGAAAACTAAGTTATTAGAGCAATGAACACGTTAAATAAATTACTGTAGTTAAAACACACAGATAATAACTGGTTTAGATCTATTAAAGATAAATGTAAATGATTTTGTCTTGTAAAAGAAATAATGATTAAAAAATGATATGTCAACTGAGTAAGTGAAAGTTAAAACAAATGTAAGATTATAATAATTCTTAATATGCATATATATATGATAAACCAAGTCAAATATTGTGTTTATTTTTCAGCATGAGAACAGATACCTTAATATATATGTTCTTCATTTGAATAAACAGATTTTATTTTTAGCCATATGACATGGTCAAACTATTTTGATAATTTTTAAAAGACTATTTAAAATATAGTAATAATACCTAGATTTTTTTAAGAAAAAATTCAGTTATGGAAATTTGTTGGGATAACAGCATCTTCATGAGTGATGCGCTTCAAAAAAAAAAAAATCACTGTATTATTAGTATATCCTGGATATTCATATAAGAGAAATTGAATATAGTTTGATCATTTCACATAGCAGATAAACATCAAAGTTAGATGCTAAAAAAACAAATCTAATTTGTGTACCGTTAAGTTGCTCAATTGTAATAAATAATAAAAATCATAGTATGGTGGATAGCTGAAGGGAGCTTGAAAGTCTGTTCAAAGCCCCTTTAATTACAGTTATATATAGATATTAATAATAATTATACATATAAAAGCCTTTTTCAACACACGGTTTCGAAACCATGTGCCAAAAAAGCTTTTTATGTATAATTATTATTAGTATGTATTTATATAGCTGTTGTATATGATTTTTATTTCATATGCTGAAAAAGGCTTTCTATATATAATTATTAATATATCATTAAAATCAGTCAACATTTACACAACTCCCATATCAATCAACAATCTCAACCTGTTGTCAAGGCAATCTCCTTTTTTTGTCTAAGTGTTGCCTGATTTTGTTTACTTAAAAACCCATAGCCTTGAACATTATTAGACTTATTATTAATATATACATATATATGAATTTGTACAAATGTTGTGTATGATTTTTATTAATCATTATAATTTACATGAAAGAACAGCATAATCAATTTCATTAAAGTCCTGCTTGATGAAATTGCTAAATATATGAGATCAAATACTTATATCAGCTGATGGACATATATTAAGATTTGTGTTTTTGCAAATAATGCTTTAGAGCTGCAGGAAATGTTGCAGGAGTTATCCGATGAAAGTAGGACTAAAGATAAATGTTAAAAAGACTAAAGTAATGGATTTGCTCAAAGTATGAAAATAAAGATTGATTATGATGAGTTAGAAGAAGTTAACAGTTACAAATACCTTGGTCAGATTATTAATACAGATGGAAACATAATGGAAGAAATTATTCATAGAATTAAACTTGGTTAGAGTGCTTTTGGTAGAAATAACTTGATACTAAAAGGAAATATGCCTATGTATTTGAAAAGGAAGGTTTTTAATAAATGTTTTATCTGTTCTTACTTATGGATCTGAGACTTGGACACTTAATAGAAGAACAATATAGAGACCAGACCACTCAAAGAAGTATGGAGAGATGCATGTTGGGAATAACAAGAAGAGATCAAACACGCAATATATGGGTAAGAGAACCAACAGGTGTTATTGACCTCATTGAAAAAATTAAAAGACTGAAGTTGAGTTGGGCTGGACATATTGCTAGAAGAGATGATAATAGATGGACAATTGCAATCTTAAACTGGACTCTAAGAGATTGCAAAAAGACCCAGAAAGAGACAACATGTGAGATGGATGGATGAAATAAGAAAGTGTGCAGGAGTGATGTGGAGAAGAGAAGCTAAAGATCAGAGAAGATGGATTGAACTTGGAGAGACCATCATGCAGCGGATTGATAATGGTTGATGATGATGATGATGATGTGTTCTTATACTAAAGATATGTTTACCAAAACATAAAAAAAACACAAAATAAAATTTACTATTAATGTCTTGCAACCAAATGGCCATAAAATTTGATTTATGGATGATTAAAATAAAAGTATTTAAATCTGAATTATTGAAGACACACTTATTAAGATAAAAATAGACATAATGAAAAATTATTATTAACGCTTTAAGCTTTAAAATGACGACTAGATTGCAATATATCTATAAAATGAATTACAGTTGATCATTAATTTTGCCAAATATAATACAAATTTACAGTTATTCATTAGTGCATTTTGAAAAAATATATACTTTAGAAAATATAAAAATAACCATATTTAATTGAATGTAAATGACATTATAGTAAAGTTACACAAGTAGGCAAAATTAAAAAAAAAAACTCCAATAGACTGCTCGGAGAAGGATACATGAGAATGAATGCTCATTTAAACATTTAAATAACACAAGTAAAGTACATGAACCAGATGGATTACCAGCCTTTATTTATCCAGAGTGAACAATAGGATTAAAAATTTTGTTATATAAAAAAAATAAGTTATGCAAGTTTTGCTGTAATACATTAAAAAATCAGCAAATTACTTACAAGACTTAACAAACAGCATCAGATATAAAAGATAAAAATGTCATTGAAACAATAAATAGGTTTAAATTTAATATATAGAGTAATCAAATAATAGTTCATGGATTGCCTTACCATATAGTCACTTATAGAATTAAAATAATTCAGATATATTCTGCATTATTTACAATGTTCTCTCAAAATCTGAATTAATTTATTGGAAACATAAAATACAAAACAGAAGAGAATCGTAACAATAATGTAATATTATATATATAAAATTGACTGCCCCAATGACCATGCGTATTCATATATCAGATTCACGAGCATGGATTATTACGTAAAAGATTTATAAAGACTTGCTCTACAATCCACCCTTCATCATTTGGATTTTTTGATCATTCATATATTTGCAAAAATAACAACAAGGGCAATACACACACACATTCGTACACACATACAAAAAGTTATTTGATCAAATAATAAATTTATTAAGCGCCAGTTAGCATTAAAAAAAATACGTTAATAGTTAGAAAAGTCATGCAATGATTGAAATTATACTATTTACTATCGGAAGTTAGTGAATGGCCACTAAACATCACATGATCACTGTTTTAATAGAAGTTAATGAATGCGTTCGTTATGTTTAGGTTGAATATACTCTATAGTTCATTAAGTATTTAGGGATAAACTCTCACTTTCAGACACATATAACCAGCAGCAGTTATGTATTTAAATCATTTTATATGATCTCATAAATATCCTTCACTTGAAGATCAACATTTTTTCTCTTCACTTCCTCAACTTTTATAGTTCCTTTTTAATATATCAGTCATTATATCTTTGTTTCTAATTTTCTTATGAAATAATTTCTTTTATTTTCAAATAATTTTTTATTTTTAATGTCTCAATAATTTTTATATTTTCTTTCTTTTCCAAATTCATATTTTGTGTATGTATAAATTGTCTGCCCAAAGACAAGATGGGAAACCAGGTATTAAATACTACAAAACGTCTTGCCTTGCATTAATAAAATTTATTATATTTAGACTTAATTATTTAGTAAATGTTGTTACGTTTGGTTTATTTGAAAGCTAAACGCTTTCACTACTGAATAGTATCATAATCATACAATTATACAATAAAAGACAGTTGAGATCTTGTTTTAAAGTTATTTTGTGTATTATAGAATGAATTAGCATAAAGTTGAATTCTTGGGAAAAAATTTAGAGCTTTAAAATAAATTTCTTTATTATAAACCAAATCTGTTCTGCTGTTAAATGTTTCAACATTTACTAAATAATTACAGTTAGTGCAGAAAAGCAGGTTACAAACTTCTATAGAATTGCATATTTTCTGATTTGATTATTTATGGAACAGAATGGCCATTATCGTGCTATGCTGAAAATTGGCATAGATATCACAAAAAACCAAGAATATCCTGCATTCTTTAGGAAATATCTCCAATTTAAAGTTTACCCGAAGTACCATCACATTAAAATTAACAGATCCATTTACCAGCAAGAGAGAATAATTGGAAAACATAGTGATATTTTATTAAGGTTTATAATAAAAACCCTTTCCATCACATTGAAAACTGATAAAAAAAGGAAAAAACAATATGGTCCTGGAGTATACAGTTCCCAAAAAAGTGCAGCTACATCGCTATCAAATTAAAAAATATATATATTTGAAGAAAATTAACTTTTTGGCTGGAAAACAAAACTGCGTGATACTAAATCCTGCAAATGATAAAAACTGAGTCAACCTTTCGAAAGTTGAATTTCCGAAGGTGGCAGAGAACATTTTAAATTGCAGATCTAGATTTATGGAAGGTGAATGGTGCTACCCTGAAATGAAGATAGTTGCTGATTTTGAGTTTAAATATGAAAACGACCTGGAGAAAGAAAGGGTCATAGACAAAACTGCTAACATTTTAAGATCTATTCCTAAAACTAAAAATAACTACTGGACTCATAATATTAATTGAATTAGCAATTTTATTAATGATAAAAACATTGTTTGTTTGAAAAAAAAATAAGCCAATAGGCTTGTGTTCTTAAAAAGACAGGAGTTCGACTAAAAATTAGCCACCAAATTGATGGTTTGTGTTTTATTGAAGTAAAAGATTATAATTTGAATGCTAGAAAAGATAAATTTATTGCTTTAATTCCAAGAAAACTTTGAAGTGAAGCACTGTCAAATCTGAATATTATAAAATATATCGGTCTGCTGCTATTGTTCCTAAAATCTTTGCTAATATAAAGCTCCACAAGGAAACTTTCCACTTCAACTTCTACTTGACGTTGGTGGCTCATACTTTTACAATGCAGCTAAAATTATTGCATCAAAGCTTATAGAAGACCTGAATTTCAGCTCGTACACTTTAAAATCTAGGCATGAATTCATTGAAAAAAAACCCGAAATCTTAAAGTAGATAATAATCACAAAATTACTTTTCTGGGCATCAAGGAATTGTATGGGTCTATCCCGCATAATGAATTCATTAAAGTTGTAGAGGAATTGCTGCAGCAAATCAATTATATCATCCAGAAAAGACTTTATTATATAGATAAATTAAACTGAATTAGCGATATTTGCATCAATAAATTACAAAACCTATAAAATAAATCATGGTTGGCCAATGGGGCTCCCTTTTAGTAGGCTCGTTTACAGTGTATATTTATCCAAATTTGAAAATATGATTATTCCAAAATTTGGGTGTATACCTAAAACATTTTTACACTCCATCCAGATACATAGACAATATTCTAGTATGTGTAGATGAAATTAATAATAAAATTCATCTTGAGTTAACGACTATGACTTCTTTGATTTGGACTATCGAGAAGGAAGATGAGCTTAATTATAATATAAAATTTTTAGACTTAGATATCCTTGAACAGAATATTTTGGATTATAGGATGTCTTTAAAACCTTTAAACATAAGAGGCATCATACATCCTAAGTCTATTACCCTCTTCTCCCATAAATATGTGGTACTTGAAAGGTTTTCTCCATAGAAACTGGAAACTGTGCAAATTTGAGGCAGATCAAAGAAGAACAATCCTAAAAAAATAAATTCAATAATTGCCAACTTTTATGCCAAAATTTTGCATCCTATAAACATCCAATCTGAAGACAAAAAATGATCTAGTCTCACTTATGTTTCTAAAGTTGCACAAAAATTAAAAAATATTTGTACTGACAAATACAATAACAGTTTTCACTCACATCCATCTTTAAATAAATTATTAAATAATTCGAAAGACAAAATAATTAGACATCATATCAAGTTGTGTACAAAATTAATTGCAATGGGTAAAATTGCTTAAAGGTTTACAATGAAGAAACGAGAACTAATCTATTCACAAGACTTGCCCAGCACAATTATGTGAACAAGACTCGCTCAGCACAATTATGTGAACACTCTTCCATTTTCTTGGATCACAAGTTGTAATCTGAACCACAATTTTGATCGCTCTAGAGCTGACTTCGTTTGCTCTGAGAGAGATGACAGAAAGAGAAAAGTGAAGGAGTCATGGTCAGTAGCTAAACAGAGGCACGCCATAAACAAAAAGGACCCTAGCACCCCCTCTCTAAAAAATGACATTTGTAGCTGCCATTTATCATTAGAATTTAAATTTTCTTTCAAAAATTCAACTTTATGCTAATTCATTTTAAAACACACGAAATAACTTTAAAACGAGATCTCAACTATCTTTTATTGTATAATGCTATGATTATGAAACTATTCAGTATTGAAAGTGCTTAATTTAAAACAATTTCTTTTTATTATAAACCAAACATGATCTTCTGTTAAATGTTTCAACATATATTAAATAACTACAGTTAGTGCAGAAAAGCAGGTTACAAACTTCTATAGAATTATATATTTAGACTTCTAACATCGTAAAATAATGAAGAATTTTGTCACTCCATATAAAACATTCTTTAAACTTTAGTCCATTAATTATTGAACATTATGCTTCATTGTTCTTATTTCTTATCATCACTTAATAAATTTCTATTGTAATTAAATACCTTAACTTTTCTACATGCACCATATTAATGACTAATAAAGTCAGTAAAGCATACGATGTAGTTTTAAATACCGAATTGCTAGAATAAATTAGAAACATTTAAAAACAAACTAACACTAAAAATAATCAAATTTTATTGCATAACTTCTAAGTATTCTATTGTCTTGTTATCCCAACTTGTCCTTGGGAAGAAAACATGATTTACATATGTCTATTTAGTTTATAAGATAATTCTACATTAAGAGTGACATTACGTACACGAGTAACTCATAATTAAGCAGTTTTGATTGTCTTGTCACACACACACACACACAAAAACAATAACGATCATTTCAGAGATTTCAATTTTCTTTTTGTTCAAAGGCTTTAAATAAAATTAAATAATAAGATTGAAAAATGACAAACTCTGTTAAAAAAATATAACTATGAAATCTATATCTTTATATCTTATAAATAAATCTATAAATATAAAAGTAACAACAATATAATTTACTTATCAATTTTTGTAATTTTACTGTCAATTCCTAAAAGAGACCATCGTTTCAAAGGCTCAGTAGAAAAATAAGTCATTTGTTCCTCTGAATATTTTTTCCCCACCGAGATAATATCTCTATAAGTCCAGTCTTTCCATTGGGAATTAAATAAATTTAACAATAGAATTTTCTTCTCTTCACTCGATATAATATCTTGAGGTAGTTTTCTGGTTAAAACTGAATATAAGACATTTTTAAAAATTAATACACCACGAAATGCAAACCATCCTCCATATTCTGGATGAATACTGACACCATAGATTCTCTGTAAATGTAAAATAATGAATATAGATACATTTTAAATATAAGATACACTACAATATATAAATATATATTAATAAGAAAATTAAGTCACACATCATGTGAGTTAAGTAAACAAGCTTGTACTATAAATGTAATATAATAAACATGCTAATAACTCTAAACAAGTTCCCTATAAATGCCAGAAGAGAAAGCATTTAAAATCTCTATCTAGAATTATCCCTATCCCCAAATCGGTTTTAAGTTTGATGGCTATCATCAGTGAGGCGCTAGGATACATTTGTAGTACAAGTCATGTGATGTATGACTTAATTTTCTTACTATTAATGTTTCACTCTTGAGGCTTTGGTGATGTTATATTACTGAAGCTATTAATATATGGTATAACTGAAAATTATTCAGGCCCATATAGCTATTTAAGTTAAATAGTTGGATCTGAAGACATATAGATGTCTGAAAATTTCAGATTTTCTACTTATTAATTAAATATTAGATTAATGCTGCACTTGAGTTGATATTTTAGATCTAGTGTCTGAATATCTTACTGCCCCACTGACGATAGCAATCAGCTTGAAACAGGTTTGGGAATAGGGATAATTCTAGATAGAGATTTTAAATGCTTTCTCTTCTGGCATTTATCAAAAAGATTGTTTAGAGCTATTAGCACACTCATTATATTATATAATAATACATATATATATATATATAAACATAAATTACATAACCATAGCCAATACTTAAAATAAATCAATTGAATACTGGCAATTCTTGTCAAGATTGGTTTGAGCATAATTTTATCCTAGTTCCTTTATTTTGATTTTTTTTTGCCTAAACAAGGTTCATGATAGTCTCTACATATGTCGGTCAAAAATGCTAAAACAGCAGACTTTGAATTTATGACATTAATACTATTATCTCTGGTGAAAATTATTGTTTCTGACAAACCGTAAGTTAGAATTTCCCCCAAAATTTTTTGATATTAATTGTATTAGATCTCTGAATCTAATGCTGAAGCATAAACATGGATAATAGTGGCACAAACACTTTTGTGCAAACCAAACTTTAATACTATAAGCCTTTCATTGATAGTGTGTGTGTATATATATATTGTGCTTACTGAAATTGGAGATGTATTTAAGTTTGTAACAAGATATCAGCCATAATTTTTTTTTGTTTCTTGTTAGATTTTTGGATAATGAATACGTTAATTTATGAAATATTAACTGTGTTGCTATGGCAACAATAATATTAATCTAAAATTGTTTATTATTAATTATATTATAAGATTATAATTTGACTTTATTCATTTTTAAAAGAAAAATAAATATATGTATATTGTTTGCATGAAAAATTTTTTTTTCTATTTCATTTTTGTTACTGCATTCACGATAGTACATTATAAATAATACAAATAAATATTTAATATTTCAAATATGTTTATACTTTTTATTTGTTTAATATTATACTAGGAGATATGTATAAAAATATATTTCCGATGTAATATATTGAAAATATAGTGTAAATTGTTTAATTTTATTGTATATAATATTTCTGAAATATTTATTTATATTAGTTGAAAAATACCATCCTTATTAGAAAAACACTGCCAGAAATAGCTTAATGAGTGAATGTAGACAATTACTATAGTTATTCTGATGTCAATAAGAAAATCTTATAAATAGGACTGAAAAATTTGAATTCATACCTTTCTCTTTTGGTTTTGTTTTAAACAGATGCATTATAACTTTCTTTATATTATTTTTTTTATATTTATCCTAAAAATGTGTAATTAACAAAACAAAATGGTGTAAGAAACTACATTGTCTGCCTATGGACCAAGGCTTATTGATAAAATTTTAAGAAAAATGACAAATTTATTATAAAAATTCATCAAAATTGCTTCATTACATAAACTATCAGAATATTTTATTCTTTAAAATGGATGTTGTGTATATTTTAAAAATGGAATACAAATAGAAAAAAGATATACAAGAATCATAATTATTTGCCTGTGTGGTTTTGTTAGATCGATTGATCAAAAATTTTTAAGATATGAATAAACTTAATTTCCAACCTATCACCTTAGGTAAAAAGTTAGCATCTATTCATTTATATTATTTTGAAATAATACCTGCTCATGAAAAGGATATTTCTCTTCATATCATGATAAATATAAAATAATGTTTATGTGTGTAATATTATGTGAAATAAATAATTATTAAAGGAATAATTTAAATATATACAAAAAAAATATCAGAATTGACAAAATGTACTTTGAATTTAAAAGTTCTCGTGAATACTTTTTATCTTCTCTGGAATAAAGACATACTATTGGTTTTGTAGTTTGAAATATAGACATCAAAATTGTGATGCCATACTTAAACTAATATGTTCAAATGTTAGGAGAGGGATAAAATTAGATAAAAATCCAGTCACATTTCTAAGGAATTGAATGTTTATTATTTAAAAGTATTTTCTATATATGCTAATTCTTAGCAGCTATAAAATACTAAAATTTCTGATTTGAATTTTTAAGATTGTCATGTTACTCAAGTTCTTTTAATGAGCAAATAGTGGATACAACTAAGTCCGTTATTAGATTCGCTAAAGAGATGAATTCTTTTAATTTTCTGACAATAATTTTATTATTAGTGTTTTGTTAAAAGGAAATAAGTGATATTTTATGTGTGAAAAAATAGTGTTTCATAAATAACATAAATTTAAAGACAGAATTAAGCATTTGGCAAAGAGGCATAAAAATAATTGGTGAATTAAAATTCAATAAGAGATAGAGATGTTCAATAATTGTAACCATTTTAAATCTTTTTTTGGCACAATGAAAATATTAATTTGAAAAACGATATAATAATTCCATTAAATTCCTATGGCTAATAAGACAATGATGATATTCAAAGAAATGTAGGCAGTATTTTGATAATCTTTTAAATAATCATACAAAAATTGAAATGAATGTTTTCAATGATATAGACAACCTATCTATTCATTTAGTTACAGATAAAAATATCCAGTTAATGAAATTAAAACAGTTCCTTATAATTATAAGCCAGGAAAGTTGCTGATCCTAATGATATACTGGAAAAAGGTTTAAAAAAATGGTAGTTATATACTAGCTTCATAATGATTGGATTTTTTTTAAAAAATATATGGACTCACGAAGTTATATCCTTTCATTTTAAGAATGCTTCTATTGCTACAATTTATAAAGATAAAAAGATTAGAAAAGACTGCTGTAATTATCATGAATCATTATTATATTCTTTTAGCAAAGATAATTTTGATGCTTTTATTAAATAAGTTGCTTCTTGCTATAGATGAATGGTCGCCAAAAAATTTAATAATGTTTTATAGAATGAAAAGGCACTATAGATATGGTTTTTGTTGCCGGATAAATGCAAAAAAAGATTTGAGAGCAAAGGAGTGATTTTTAAATATTGCTATTATTAATTTGGTAAGCTTTTGATTCAATTAAATAAATATTTGCCCCGTGCGATTTAGCTCAATTGCAGAGTGTCAGACTCTAGAAGATGATCTTCATATTAGTTCCAGTTTGGGCACTTCCGGTTCTTGAACTTTTATGAACTCTGGTGTGATAAAGCCAATCGATTATTTTACTAAAAAATATTTGAATATAAATACAATTTGTACATCTTACTTCAAGACTTTATAGTAAAAAAAATAATGTATACACACACACTCTCTGACATTTCGACTGCCGTGCAATCTTCCTCAGTGCTACTATTTCAATTTCTGACGCTTCAACTGTCCTGGGTCTTTCTCAGAGCTACTATTATCTCAGTTACCTAAACTGAAATAGTAATGATTCTGAAGAAAACTGCGGGACAGTCAAAATCTCAGTAATATATAATACATTTTTTTTTGCTATGTTTGAAGTAAGGTGTACAAATTGTATTTACATCAAATATTACAGCAAAAAAAAAAAACAAGAGGAAGTGATTACTTTAGTGACATTTGTAAATATTTGAACAGTTTACTGCTCAGAAATTCATAAAAAACTTGAGCACTGGACGGAGAGGTGAAGTCACGATTTGTAGACCTTGAGCTCCCATTGCAGTAAACCATGCGCGGCATTTGTTATTTGAATTAGGTCTATGGTCACGGCTGATGCTGAAGTTTATATAATAGATTCTACAAGATGGAATGAGGAACTGTTATTACTGCTAATGAAAAATCTGAGGCATGAAATGAAAGCCGAATTAAACAAGAATATGTACTACCTTTCACGTTGTTATACAACTGTCTTTGCAACTGTTTATATATAGTTTCATGAAACAGTCATAATACAGCTCTGATGGTGTCGTTTTTAATTTGAATAAATTAAAAGCAAAATCAAGAACTTTATCTTTTTTACTTTCAGATTTATAATATGCTAATGATAAGACTATACTTGCCAATTCAAAAGATGAAGAATATTCTCAATGCTTTGAATGCACCCTCTAAGGAACATGATTTAATAATTAATGTCCAAATAAGTCAAGAGGCTTATCAGACAGTAAAGAAAAAACAAATTAACATGTTTTAGTTTGAATCAGTTTAAACATTTTGGTGCCTTTTAAATATAGGGAAGGATTTAAATATTGATGTGCAACACATTCCAAAGGAGCTGAAATAGCATTTAAAAATTAAAAGATAGGATATTTCATCAGAAGAATATAACTACTGCAACAAAAATTGTTTATATATAATGTTATTTTTTCCCAATTTATTGTATAAAAGTGAGACCTGGATGCCTACTAAATATCATAAAGAATTTAGAAAAATTACATTTAAGAATGAAATTTTCATTTCATGACAAGTATAAGGTTGTCTTTATTAAGAATGAAAATGCAGTAAGGTTATATTAAATCGTTTCAATATTTTCTCCATGTATATATAAGACTCTCAAAATAAGATAACAAAATCAATTGATATATTATTCAGCTTGCTGGATGTTTTATTATTATTAAAATCACTCATTAGATAGGCATGTAAATCAATTAGATGGTAACATAATTCTCGTAGGAGAGGCAGATCTCATTGCAAAGATTATATCAAAGACAGATCTTTCTTAATTAAGCAAGGCATAGGAGGAGTTCTTCAAAAGTTCACTACAGAAGAAATTAAAAGACAATGTCACAAAATCAAATAAACAGATAAAAGGACTAACAATATATTTAAATGTATTTATGGTTTCTATTTACACAGACATCACAAATTAATGATATCAAGAGCCTTTCCATCTTCTCGTTATTTTGGCTTCAGTTCTGAACTAGAAGTACTGTTGTTCACTATCAGGTCAATGTTTAAACAATACCTGGTAATAATGCTGCTGTCCCAGGATAATTTATTCACTAATTTTTCTATTCGTGACTAACTTTCATATTTGAAAACCAATTACTATCTGTCCCAGTGATTTAGAGAAATACCATCAGTTTTGCCTTGCCATTCTGCCTGAGGTGTCAATAAAAGCAGATATCCAATAAATATTTTATATATTCTTATAGACTACTAAAAGCATTGTCTTAATTTTTAATCAAAGACTGACTGAACTACAAATTAATATTCTCAGGCATTCTGTTTTACTGTCCAGTGCAGATGAATATTAGCAATTAAGAATTTATTAAAACTTCAAATTCCTATTAAGATGGAATTTTTTTCCAGTTTTCCCACATTTTTTATTCTTTCTCATCAAGAACGTGCATGCAAAAATTTTCACATAGAAAGATCTTTCAACAGTGGAAATAAAATGGTAAAAGACATTTTGTGTTAAATAATTCATGAATCATATAACTAGTGATTGCCTTAGAGAATTGTCAGGTGGGTTACGACAAGGTGAGCAAATATCAAATGCAGAAAACAGCTTCTCACATAAGTGAATCTGCCAAAATTTGTCATAATCAGCTGTAGTACAAATATTTGATGTTTCTGGTTTATTTTTGAAAAACGTTATACTTTAATGCCCAATTGTTCTTTAAGCAATGTAGTTCTTTCCAGTTTGTATGATTTAATGGAGAAACCTTTCAAAAAGATAGCTACAGATGTCTTTGCATATCGATTTTCGTCATTCTTCTACCGTTCAATATCCTTAGTTTTTGCATAAAGAGTACTATTAGGGTCTTCAGAAACAGAAGCATAAAATATAATATCTTTGTATTTCCCCCTCCTAATATTTATAACTGTTTGAAGACAAGGCAGGTGAATTTTGGGCGATCTTTTCTCCTGCTTAAAATATCAGCATTCTACTTTTTCTTGATTTAATCATCATAAGTTAAACACCCTACTGTTATATGAATATTTTCTCTCCATATTTGCTATTTATATTAATCGTCTGTTAGATTGAAAAAAAAACACCAGTAAAAGATAGTCATTAAGTTTTAGTTAACCAGAAATACGCGAGAAAAAGAATTTCAATGATATCTAGATAAAAAATTATAAACAATATTTCAAACTATATATATAATAAAAACTAATACGAACCTGATTTTCAGACCAAGGTTTGTTTTTGATATTTTCTTTCCGATAGTAATATGCAGCCCCAGATATATGACCAGCTGTCTGAACTAATATTTTGGGCCTCCTATGGATGTCAAGTTCGAAATCATGTAACACATCTATATCATAGTTAGGAAAAGCCTAAACAAATATATAAATGTAATATAAATAATGATATTAATTCTTGTTTAGTAAAGGAAAAACTTTATGAAGTTACAAGTACTATATAGCATGCCCATTATTTTGAATAGTATATAACATTATAAAATATTATACGCTATTGAAAAGAACCTGTACAAACTAACTATATTTTAATTATTCATGTAAGAAATAATTTGCTTAATAAACATTTTATAAATTTAATTAATAGTATTCACAAAATTACAAATACTAATTAGTTTAATAAATATTTTATAAAATAAATTAGCAGTGCTCATAATATATATTATTTAATATCTAATACTAAGATATGTAAATATTATAATAAAAAAAAAATCATATACAACAACTATATAAATATATTAACAGTAATTATACATTTTTAAAAAGCCCTTTTCAGCACATGGTTAAGTGCTCTTTCCAAATGATAAAAATCTATTTTAATGTGATGATGTGATGTGATGTACTATAGCATCTTCTTAAACGAAGTCAAGAATCTCTCAGCAATTATACCAAGAGAAACTTGTTAGCTACTTAATTTTACATTCCCCAGTCTAAGTTTTCCCATATTCTGCTCCATCCCATTTCCACAACATAATCTTTGTCAACTCTACAGCCTTTATATCTAAATCCATCTTATCTTTTTCCAAACCCAGCATAAAAACCAATAATCTACTTTCTGTATAATCACTTTTTTCATATTTATTTTTCCATAACTTCATTATATGTGCCCTTTCTGTTTTCAAGCATTTACATTCAATTAACAGATGCCTAATATTTTCTATTCCTTCCTTACATAATTTACAGACTAAATCACCCATATTTTTCCATTTACATGTATATTCTCTTGTTGCTAAAGATCCTGTTCGAGCCTTAAACAATAAACTACTTTCCTTACTATTATCATATATTAACTCACACCTAATATTCTGTTTATTTCTATATATATTTAAACTCTTTTTACTCTCCATACTAGTTCTCCATCTCTCTAACTCCCTATTCTTTATTAATAAATCTATTCTTTTATCCCATTCCTTACCACTATAACACTCAACAATCCTCCTAACACAATCATCCCATCTTTTGTACAAATATACTGATATAAATTCTTTATCCAAATCTTTTGCATACCGTATTACCTTTCTCACCCATCTTGTTGCCTGCCCTTTACTCATAACCCAATTAAATACTATTTTAGCTATTCTTTTATTATCCATAAACTGCAATCTACCAAACATTTTCATTTTACTTTTTGCATCTCTCATATGAAAACTTGACCATCCCATTTCTCCTTGAATTGCCTCCCTTGCTGTCCATACATCTGCATCCAATGCATGTCTTCCTACTTCCCTTTGAACTTTTTCTAAGTAATTTAATACCCCATTACTAACATATAATGCATCATTACCATATGTTAACCCTGCTACTGCAACTCCTTTCCATATAATTCTAGCTACATCATATTTATTATATGAAAACACTGTTAATTTCTTTATCAATCCCTTTCTTTTCTTTGCTTCATTTATCAATTTTTTCTCCCATTCATCCAAATAATTTTTCTGATTACTTAAAATAATTCCCAAATAACTATATCTATTCACCACACTTAACTTAATATCTCCCAATAAAAATTCTACATCTTCTCTTTCCCCAGTATTAACCATCATTATATTTGATTTTTCTTCACTAAATTTAATCCCCATCTCTTTACCCACCCTTGCACATGTCCTCAGCATAACTTCCATATCTTCTCTTCTTTCTGCACACAAAAATATATCATCTGCAAAAAAAAAAGACCTGACAAAATATATACTCCCTTACTACCTATTAACGGTATCTCTATCCCTCTTCCTAATCTTTCTATTGCTCTTTCCATTTCACTCAAATACAACACAAAGAAAAAGTTACATAGGGCATCCTTGCCTTAGTCCCACTCCATTTTTAACTTTAACTGATTCTATATTCCCTAATTGATATATATATAATAATTATTTTCATATAATTTCTTAATAATATCTACTAAAGCTAATTATTGCAAGAACACCATCTAGTGTTCTATAATAGAATTAAAATAACAACAATAACAAAATAAATTATCAGTAAAAGAGAATAAAACATTCATGTAGGGATCCAATATAACTTCAAAAAATTGATTATATAACATAATAAAATTACGGAAAAAAAAAAATCTAGTCAGATGTCACATGACCTAATTTAATAAACTTGTGTTTACAAATGTTATAGAGCTTGCAAAACAAAGAAATCGATCTGAGGTTGGGGGTATTCTACAAAGCTTGTTAAGAGTTTGTTTTGCGAGCTCTATATATAACATAACAATATATAGAATAAATAATACATTAATTTTGTTGATGTTATTTTATTTCCATTATAGAAAACTAGATGGTATTCTATCTGCAATAACTGGTTAATGTTAAATAAGACGATCGTCATTATGTATAATTATTATTAATATATATTTATATAGCTGTTGTAGATGATTTTTATTACTTATAATTTATATGAAAGAACAATATAACAAATTTCATTAATGTTCGGTTACAATGATTTATAAATATATATTGCAAATATATTTTTACACACACTCACCTATGAAAATAAAGTACTTTTTTTTTAATTATTACATATTTAATCATAAATAATGAAATTTTTTTGTAATTTCAAAAAAAATGTTGTCAACCTTAATTACGTTATAAAAAACCAAAGCCTAAATTCATGACTCAGTGTTTCATTTGGCCAAACTATTAAATCATCAGCAATACTTATTTTATTTTTTGCAATATAGTTATGTTTTACAACACCAATTATTATCAATTCATTGAGGGTGAGGATCTTTTCAAATGTAATTTAGTTTCTTTGGTTTATAACTTCATCTGACTCCGAGAAACTTCATTATGCATTCCATGTCTCTTTCTGGATCTTTTAAATTCCCTGGTAATCTAATTCGCAACATCAATTGATAATTTATTATTATCACATCTAATGAACTATTCAGCCTGACTCTATTCTAGGATATTAATAATTCTTTCAAGCTATCCTTGTTATCCTAACATACATTTCTTCATACTTTACTGTATTACTTTCTAATGCCCAAGTCTCAGATCCATAAGTAAAAACCAGTAACATATACTTATTAAAAATTTTCCTTTTCATATCTAGACATATTGCCATTTAAATTATTTTTATCAAAAATATCCAATTCAAGTTACATTCTATGATAATTTCCATCTGCATTAGAAACCAGATCATGTTATTTGTAGTTGTTACTCCTAATTCATTATTATCATTCCTTATTTTTTCCTTTTTTGAAAAACCATTAAACAATATGTTAAAATATTACTAGTATTTATTTTTAATCCTAATTTCTTGCTTTCATGAGATAGTTCTTGTGACATTTCTTGAAGATCTGAAGTATTATTTGCTAAAAGTCATATGTCATTTGTGAATCTTACATAACTTAAGCAATTTCCATTTTTATTTCTATAGCTCTCTAAAAATCCATAAAATACTTTATGTAAAACTGCCGTAAAAATAGTTTTAGAGAGATGGAATCACTTATATCAATGTTAATCCTCTTAGTTTCACCATGTAATCTAATCATTGGTATTGCATTTTGATAAATATGGATCTACGTCTTAATGCTTCAAAGTTTTAATTCCTAAAATGCTTATAAAATCTTATGCCCTTTCATATTTTTTAGTCAAAACATAGTAGCAATTTTTGCTCATTGGTCCTATTTGAAACGTTTCTCTTAACTGTTTAAGTCACAAAATTCTATACATATAGATCTGTAACTTCCAATATCTTCCTTTTCATCTTCTTAAATATCAATATCATTGCAGCAATTTTTTCAGTCACCTGGCATATTTTTATTATTGAGACATTGATACACCTACTTCTCTTTTTATACGATAGAATGGTTTCCGAAAATTATGTGTAAAAAATACATTGTATATATGGAAAATAGGGAGATTGGTTCCAGACATAAGAAATCAATGAAAATAATTAAATAAACCATATAAAAAATTTTGTAAGAATGTTATATTTTTTTGTGTGCTATCAAATTTTATGTCATAAACATTGCACATAAATAAAAATGAATTATAGAAACAAAAATTTCATTTGAAAAATAAAAAAAAGGATGACAAAAAAGATATTAGCAATTACATACCTATTAGACTTTAATTAGTTTTATATAAAATCCTTATCAAGATAATTACATTCTAACCAATCAAAAGAACCAGCTGAATTGAAGTGATTTTATCACATTTAAGTATTGAGATAAGTTAGAAAAAGTACCAATGAATATGAGTTGTCATTATGTTTTGGATATGTAGATTATAAAAAGGCATTTGATTCTAGCTTTAAATAATCAAGATATAGATGTAGGATACTGTCATATTCTGAAGAATATCAAAAGGCAATAGCAAGGACTACATTACATAGTTATAATAAGATTAACAGTGATAGCAGAGTGCAACAGATGCAGTGTTCTGATACATGGCTCTGCAATGACGATAGCCACAAGCTAGAAACTAGTCTGGGATATTGGATGAGTGAGAACTAGATAGGGATATTATGCATAAACCTTTTTGCATCCATTGATTACTTTGAATACCACTGGATGGCACTACTGAATGGAGGGTTGCTAGAAACTAGTCTGGGATATTGGATAAGTGAGAACTAGACAGGGATATGCGTAAACCTTCTTGCATCCATTGATTACTCTAAACCTTCTTGCATCCATTGATTACTTTGAATACCACTGGATAGCACTACTGAATGGAGGGTTGCTAGAAACTAGTCTGGGATATTGGATAAGTGAGAACTAGATAGGGATATGTGTAAACCTTCTTGCATCCATTGATTACTTTGAATACCACTGGATAGCACTACTGAATGGAGGGTTGCTAGAAACTAGTCTGGGATATTGGATAAGTGAGAACTAGATAGGGATATGCGTAAACCTTCTTGCATCCATTGATTACTCTAAACCTTCTTGCATCCATTGATTACTTTGAATACCACTGGATAGCACTACTGAATGGAGGGTTGCTAGAAACTAGTCTGGGATATTGGATAAGTGAGAACTAGATAGGGATATGCATAAACCTTCTTGCATCCATTGATTACTCTGAATACCACAGGGTGGCACTACTGAATGGAGAGTTTACTACAGTGAGATTCCATATCTTCAAACTTTTTAAAACAATTTTACAAGAAGTATTTTTGTGGATTAAAAGGGAAAATTATGAGAGTAAAAATGAAATATTTAAGTTATGAATGTTTTTATAAGAAATATTCCAGAGCTTTAAGAAATGTTGAAAGAGTTATCATATGAAAGTAAAAAAGTAGGACTAAAGATAAATGCTAAAAAGACTAAACTTACGTTTAAAGAATTTTCTGAAAACAAAAAAATAAAGATTGATAATTATGAATTAGAAGAAATTAACAACTACAAATACTTTGGTTAAATGATTAATACTGATGAAAGCATAATGGATGAAGTTAATCATAATATTAAACTTGGATAAAGTATTTTTTGGTAGAAATAACATATTATCAAAAAGGAAATATACTTATGAGTTTGATAAGGAAGACTTTTAATGATGATTACAAATTAATTTGAAAGTCCATTAGTAAGAAAATGTGATATCATTGATTATTTATGTTTGTAGAGATAGCTAATAAGTATATATTGTGATGTACACATGTTGCCATCTATAGTTTCCTTGTAATGTATAAATAAGTAAATAAAAAAAAACAATTAAAGGTCATATATTTAATAAAATCTATTTCATTGTTTTGGAGGAATCTGGAATAAGTAAACCATTTTTTATTAAATTTAAAAATGAAATATTTTGTTTAAGTTATTATCAAATGATAACAATTCCTTATTAGGATTAGAAGAGAATCACATGTTCACAAGCCAGTGTTTAAAAAAGAAAGACTGCAGTTTGTATTACCAGGTTACAGAAATGATTTCAGCAAAAACACATACTTTTTTTGCTTAAAAATTTGTGCCTATTTTACCATATAATAGGTTCTGGATTTATAAGAAAAAAAGATGCACTGTAAGTAGAAAAACACTTGGCAAGGGGTATCATGAGCTTCCCCTTCATTTGTCATCTTTATAATTAAAACAAAATGGATATCAACAAATGCTATGCTTACTACTATCAAATTAAGATCATTAAATTTATCACGGATTACAATATCAGGAATAATAATTGGATATCATCTACTAATGCAAATTGCTTATGGTTCCCTATGTTCATGTTTTGCTAGCAAAAGATACCATAAGAAACATTTCCAAATAATGGAATCTCAGCTGAAATTATATATATGCTAAAATATGATAATATACAGTAATAAAAATGTTCTTTTAAATTACCTCCAACAGATAAGTTTCACTTCTTAAAAAAAAAAAATAGTTAAAAGCATAATGATAGTTTTAATGATGAAATATTTATTAAAGTCTTTTTTTTATTAATAATTTTAATTAATATAATCTTACTTATCATTCGATATAATTTAAATAATATGAGAGATATAACTTTTTTTAAGAAAGCAGTAACAATGTTAAAATTTTTATTACTTTACTTTCTTATATTGTGAGAGTTTGTCATTAACCCTTTTGTGACTGTAGGCTTTAATAATTTAAATATATATCTACTAATTGCAATAGGGGGGGGGTCATTTATAAAAAAATAGAGTATAGGAAATTAGATAGCTATTGGAAAATTAAGAGTTATGATCTTTATTTTTGCCACCTCAATGAGTTAATGGTTATTTCAATAAATTTATCTTATTATTTATAACTTAAGTACTTTGATTTGCTAATTGCATAAATTATAAAACTATTTTATTACATAATTTATTTCATAATTAAGATAATTCATTGTACATCCCATACTATACTTTATCATCAGATATCATTTACTGAATTTATTTTCTTTGGCAAGCAAGATATTTATCTCTGGACCATTAGCGCCTAACAAATTCATGAATCCATTGTAGTGTAAATGTAAACTACCACAGAACCATGTGTGGATCAACATATATGTTTGTCTATTTGCTAGTTATAATTTTAATTGTCTAAGTATAATATTTATGTTGTATATTTCAGATTGCCCAAATACTTAGTGCATAAGTGGAAAAAACATTTGGTTCACGATTGCCACTTGCAGGCCAGCTAGCCCTGCTATTATAATATTTTCTATTATATTCATGATGACCCAAATATGCAAGTTATTCAGTGAACAGTGCTTATTTTACCTTTACATTTTGGCTCTTCCAACAAGGAAATATTGCTATTTATAAGACAATGTTGCTTTGTTAGCATTGTTTACATGTTTTATAATAGTTTCCTTTACAATCTATAAAATATTATTGTTTCTGAATAATGATCTAATTTGAGGTTGATAAAGTTATATTTTGTTTTGCTACAAATTGTCATTTTAACAAAAAGCCTGAGTGGTTTATGGGTGGCTTACAATTATTAGTTATTGACCTAGTGTTAGATCTATGAAGCAAAGAAAATTGTTTGGCATGAGTTCAATCCTTAGGATTGTGAAAAATTTCAAACAATTACATCGGGGAAACTGAATACAAAGTGGTTGCTTAACGACTATAATGTGTTCTTCATCCTTTTACCCTCAAAGTTAGAAATTAATTTGTGGATCTGTTTGGCACTAGAATCTGGTTTCCATTGATATATATGATTATAAAAATAAATCTGGAGTAAAAAATAAAAGATTACTATTGGAAAGTGTAATTAAGAATGTATGTATATGTATACACAATTAGTATATTAATATTAACTATAAGCAATTAGTCCACATGGTAAATTGGCTGGCTCTAGAATACAAAATTACTGATCAGTGTCAAATTGAGGAAGGTTAAAAAATTTGGCTAATTGAATGAAATCTGTAGTGGAGCTACACATAGGTTAGGTCAGATTATGGCCCCCAACGTGGTTGGCATTATGTGTAGTGGAGCTACACATAGGTTAAGTCAGTTTATGTGCCCTTTTCTATAGGTCGGTAATAGTACATAACAGTCAATTACTAAAAAATTTTAAATTTAGAATATGTTCTTTTAATATGGTAATTGTATTAAGTCAATTATATCTTTAAAGTACAATTTGAGGCTAAAGCAAATACGTAGTATATAAAATTATAGCGAATTATTTAAAAATGGTTATGTAAAGCTTAAAATATTGTTTCATATGGTTGTAAAAGCTGGCCATATTAAATAACACAGCTGTAAATAATTAAAAGTATATTTAATAAATTCGATTTTAATAGTTTAAAACTGATAAGTTAATAAATACAGTGTTTAAATTTATAATCATATTTAATAAACAAAAATTAATATAGTATATTTTAAAAATAAACTTTATGATGGTGAGAATTGTATTTAATTCTATATTTTCTAAATTGTTCTTCCAAATTTTTTATAATTATTTTATATAATATAATAAGTGTATCAATTTTATAAATCTAGGCAGAGAAATAGATTGAAAATCGTCTGTCAAAGTTATTAATCATGTGATTTTTAATGTATACTCTCACACACACTGCTTGTTTGAATTAATAACAAAGTTTAAAATATTTTAAAAGTTATATTATAGAATTGGATAGAATTATTGCCTATCATAAAAGTAAATAGTATTAAACATTAAATTAACTATCGTATGTAATGTTTTAAATAATGTAATAAAGACGAATACATTCATAATATAAAAATTAAATATTTTATTTAAATAAAAATAGATAAATTGAATATTAAGAAATGGAATAAGTTATTAAATGTTATTTTAAAAGTTATTTTAAATGTTTAAATAGTTTTAATAAAATAATAATTTATTTAAAAGTAATATTTTAAATAATATTTTAAGTTCATTACGTCATCATTTTTTTTATTTTCAAATATAATTCTACTATAAACTAAAAATATGTAAATTTGTTCTCAAGCTAAAGTAAGAATTAACCAATAGGAATAGGTATTCTTACAGACTATAAATATCGTCATAACTAAGTTATCGGGGGAGATTAATAATGTATTGAAACCAAAGAAAGTCAATTTTTTTTTTTTAGTACTTTCTTATAACTTTATCTGCAAAAAATTAATTGATAATTTTAAAAGTATTTTTTGCAAAAGAGAGTTTTAAAATATAATAATTTAGAAACTTCGTGGAAATGATTTTCTAATTTTTAAAGTACTTACCAGTCGTATTTTATCTAAAAGTTTAACCTAAACTTCGCAATAAAAATGGATATACTACGAAATAAAATGGATATAAGTTGTAATGCTGAAAAAATGTTTGGAATATTTATTGATACAGCTTTATTAATATTTCACCGAAGAACTGTTTTGGTACATAAAAAACCACAGCTCGGACATCATACGGAGTCTAATGAAAAAATTGGAGACGCATTATTATTTATAAGCTTATTCAAGATTTATTTTTTAAATGGTAATAAGATAATTATATATTGCATGAATTATTTTATATAATATGATATTCAAAGGAGTAAAATGTTATATCCTTTCTAAAGGTAACATTTTTAAAAAAATATTTTCGAGTGCAAAATTTAAGAAAGAACCCAGGAGATTATGTTATAGAAGCGTTTTTGATATTAAAATATCCGTTCTTAGAATTATTTAAAATGTATTTGGAAAAGATTTGTTCAAAAATACTTGAAGTTTTATTTTAAAAGAGATTTATAAAAAAATACCAAACGAAAGTTTAAATGTATCAAGAAGGAAACATAGATAAAAAGTGAACACATAGATGAATAAAAAGATGGATCCATGGAAATACAAATAGTACTTAAAAGTTTATCGAATATTTTTAAAATTAAATTAGATGGATTGATGCATCGGATACGCAGAGAATATTGGTAGAGAAGATTAAGAAGCTTCATGGGATTAATTAATATTATGATTTAATAATTATCGTCCTAAAAACTAAAACCAAGGATTATTTTCTAAATTTTACTAAATGGATTAATAATTATTTTTATTTTAAACTTTAACGCGCTTAGAGGAGAACATTTTTAAAAAACTCTAGAGAAAATAATAAGCATTTTGGACTTATCAGGAACTATCGTCAAGAAAATATGTAACTATAGTTTTGATTCTTTTTATTTTGTTAACCTAGTTTAAATCTAAATTTTTATATAAGATTAGGAAAAACATAAAAACATTAATTTATTAATATTAAAATTTTATAATATAACAATCTAATAATTTAGCTAAAAATATTTTAATATAAAGTGTATGGGTGTGATTTTTTTTATATCTGCAATGCTCAAGTGGATAAAGAAAAGCCTACTGAACACGATGACTAGATAAAGGTTATTGGTAATAATAATAACTATTGATAATTTATAATGTATATATTTTTTTGTTTTCTTTAGATCATCCATAAATTGGAAGAATGAAGTGTAAAAGTTTTTTTTTTTACTTATATGTACCGCATTTCATACAACATTTTAAAAAACATTATGAGATAGGATTGATTTGAAAATATGCATACGACAATTTTTTTTTATTATTGATATAATCCAACATATAACAAATAGTTATGTGATTCTTTTAAAATTTTCATATTGGATATTCAAATATTGTCTAAGTAGATTGTATATGATTAAACATACAGAGCAATGAAGTAAGCAACTTTTCTTATGGGATCGTAAGATTGTTTAACTATTAATGAATTTTATTTATTGTTTTTGTAAATGCAGATAGTTATTTATCGATGTAAGATGTGGAAAATCTTGAGAAATAATGTTGAGATAGTGGCTTGGAAGTACTTAGTGAACAGGAAACCAAGATGATGTTTAAGAAATAGGATGTTATAAGGAATGGAAATAATATTTAGTCTTTATGTGAATATCAGCATAGTTAACATAGCCCTATGACTGATACACATTTTATTTGGACAGTGTTTATATTACTTTAAATATTTGATGTTCTAATAAAGCTGAAGAAATAGCTTTAACATCGTCCCTGTACTAGAGGATATTAGGCAGGTAAATGCCATACCTCTTCGCACTGTACCATGATTTTGAGATATGTTAAGAGTAATACTCTAGCTTTCTTCCTTAATCCTATGCATCTGTTTTCGCTATCTTTATTTCATGTAACTGCATCGTTCAGTAAGATATATTTAAGAGAAATGATAAATAATTTAGAACTTAGGTTATGCTATCGTTTTTTGTATAAGATTAGTTTATTTGCTTATAAGGAGTAGAATATTATAACTTAAAATTGAAGATCCAAAGTATCCTAAGGAAAGAAAGAATCATAGAATATATTTTGAATTTTATTTCGGAAATGAAATATAAACTTTTTTAAAATAAAGTATCTAAACAAAGATATTTTCTTTAAAGTGATAATAATTTTAAATGCTTTATTATTATTTTTTTTTAAGAGAAAAATAAGTATTGCATATATTTTAAAATACAATAGTACAAAGTAAATTATGTAAACAATATGCATAGTATATTTTTTGTTTATTGATTAACAGAAATATATTAATGATTACACTTATATCATACTAAAGTAAGGCTTAAAGAAGAATATATTATGATTAGTAAACATTGTGTGATAAATACTAAAATCTAGTACTGAATTTTGGATAATATTTTGTGTAACATCTTTGACTTTGCAAGATGAAATTTTTTAATATTTTGAGAAATCCATACTCATTATAAAATTTTGTTTTCTATAGAATGTTTTCCAAGTATGAATTTTTTTTTAAATAAGATAGTTTAATAATATTAAGGATAAAATGCTGTTGCTAATAAAGTAGATAAATATATTTGTAATAAGTTAACCATAATGAGAAACCAAATAGTAACATTTTTTTTTAAATTTTGTCCTAAATCTAAAAAAAATATATATATAATTGAAATATAAATTATTATTTTTTTTATAACCCGGTAGATCAAACTGTAAAGTAAAAAAGGTTAAGGATATCCACTGTAAATAATGTAAATAAATTGTTTATTTGTTGTTAGTAATAAACTTTGTTAAATTTTGTTATTTAAAAAATTTTGTGTCCGAGTTATTTATTTCTTCACATCGCTGCATGAAAACACGATATATGCATAATAATTGAAACAAATATATAATTTTGAAAAAAAAAAAAGATAAATAGAGCATTATTTTAAGAATTTTAAATATTTTATTGGTATTCATTATAATTAAATAATCATAATCTTACATTATTTTATTGGTCATAAATCAGTTATCACAATATTATGTTAAATTATATGCTATCAGTTGCCACACATATTTTGTTTGTCAGATTATCATATGCTACCACATATTTATTTATTATATTCATGAAGATAAAAGATTATATAAAATTATTTTATTATTTTATTATGGTAATAAAATTATAGTAAAAAGAAAAGATATACAGAATTAGTTAAACAATGAAGAATATTATTACTGTTATTTATTATTATTAGTTTCAGTGTAGTAGATTATGACATAAAATCCCTTCTCATATTTTACTACCGTATTTTTATTAACTTAGAATAAACTTTATGAACCTGAGATTATTTTATTTGAGCTAGATTATTACAAATAGAAGATTAAGACTTAATTATTAGTTTAATCTTAGTGAGTAGAAGTTATTAAAGTCGTAAGAATACTATGAGTTTGTTATTTAAAATAGTAATAAGGGGGATAGTGTTCTTATGCCATTGAGGTAGTATCCTGTAGGATATTGGCTCAATGTAATCTATCTTGTCACCTGTATTTTCACTGCAAGTCTCATGAAAATATTAAATATTTATTTAATTTATTTTTATAAACTGAATCTTATTCGTATTGTAAATTTGAGCTAATGAAACATTTTAATTTTAATGCTGAATATTTTAGTTATTAATTATTAACTGAGATAAAACCCGTTTTATTTTATATCATATACTATCTGGAAGTGAAGATGCACGAGGGCAAGGTTAGATTATGGCCCCCAACGTGGTTGGCATGATGTGTAGTGGAGCTACACATAGTGAAGGTCAGAGTATATGTATACACAATTAGTATATTAATATTAACTATAAGCAATTAGTCCACATGGTAAATTGGCTGGCTCTAGAATACAAAATTACTGATCAGTGTCAAATTGAGGAAGGTTAAAAAATTTGGCTAATTGAATGAAATCCTTGTACCCTGTCTTGCTGAGAGCAACTAATGATACATTCATCAAAGTAATATGGATATATTTTATTAATTAATTCAATTTTCAAAATTCAGTTTTAAAGAAAGTAATATTAAAACAAATATTAGATAAACCAAAAAAAAATTAGCCTAATAGTTGTTGAATTGATTGAAAGAATTTAAGAGAGTGAAATGGAATTGACCCAGACACATTGTTAGAAGAGATGATAATAGATGGACAATTGAAATTTTAAACGGGATTACAAGAGATTGTAAAAGACCTAGAAAGAGACTACATGTGAGATGGACAGATGAAATAAAGAAGAGGATTGTGGAAAAGAGAGGCTAGAGATTGGAGAAGATGGATTGAACTTGAAGAGACCTTCATCCTTTAGTGGATTGATAATGGTTGAAAATGATGACGACATACTTCCATACCAATTTAAAATTAACATTATTTAAAAAAAATTTAAGTCTTTGATCAAATTAAATTAATTCTTATTGACAGCTAATCACTCTTACTAAAGTTTTATAATAAATTAATAACACTTTTTCCAACTTTTTTATATGTCTTTTGTTTGTATTACCCTAATAAGCTTTAATATTTTTTACATGAACTCTCTGATATTTATAGTACACTCTTTTAATAATTTCATCTTAATAAAGAAGATTGAATAGTATAAATCATAATTTTTCCAACACGAGCATGCTAAAATTATAGCACATCTCATTTTTTTGCCATTAAGCCTATATTTGTATATACAGCGAGTGAATTTAGCAAACTGGTTTATCTGAACGGATGTAATTAATAATTAATTTAAGATGAAAACTAACTGAAGAAAATTATTTAATTTCAGAATAGATGGACACATATCAATATGTCTATAGGAATGATTTAGGTGGCCATGACACATAACTAATTATAATAAATATATAAATTATTAATACAGCTAAGGCAAACCTGTAATATTCTAAATCTGGGCAAAACTACGCCATCTGTTAATATCTGCTGAGATGATATGTAAAGAATATAATTTATATAATGCCCATATAATGATAAAAGTGTCATTTGCATTATCACATTTATACTGCTATAAATATACAAATCCTTAGTGGTATCAAATATAAATATCAATCCATCATAATTCATTTGTTAAATAATTCAATTAAAAAACAATTAGAAAAATGTTTCTTCTGACTGAAAAAATAATTAATAAATTTCTATATCAAGAAAGTATTCACATTTTTTATATCTGCATTTATAAATCTTTTCAAATAAATATTTTAACGTTATTCTTCTTTAGAACTATATTTATAATATATATTGAGGCTATAACCTTAAGACTATGCGCCTAAAATGCGACAGTAGGGACCTCTACAAATCTAAACACAAGATTAACGACTAAGGCTATAACCTTAAGACTATGCGCCTAAAATGCGACAGTAGGGACCTCTACAAATCTAAACACAAGATTAACAACATTAAAAGACAAGTTCAAGACTATGCGCCTAAAATGTGACAGTAGGGACCTCTACAAATCTAAAAACAAGATTAACAACATTAAAAGACAAGTTCTTGTCTTTTAAAGTCGTTAATCTTGTGTTTAGATTTGTAGAGATCCCTACTGTCGCATTTTAGGCGCATAGTCTTAAGGTTATAGCCTTAATATATATTACTTACGTTATGAGTATGCGCTTTACAAATTATTAATTACAACTATATTTATAATATTAAATATTTATAAATGTTTCTTTTATATAAATATACATGTATTTCTAATATTCGATGCTAAAAATAAATAAATTGTAAATATGTAATAATTTATTAATTTTTTTACTCGAAGCAAAAAAAAAAAAATTGATATCGGTATAATGAAATGTTTATAAAGATAATGAAGGAATACTCTTAAGTTCATAAGGGGATAAACAAGTTTATTTTTTAATTTAATAATCTTTTGTAAACAGCATTTTTTTAAAAAACAAATTATCATCATTTAATTCATTGTTTAATTAACACGGTATTATAACATAACAGCACTTTTTAAGCTCTTACAAGTCATTTTTGCCATTATTATTGAACAATGAATTTAGGTCTTGTAAAATTATTAATCGAAAAGGACAGAAGAAACTAAATATGCCAGATTAATAGTATTAAGCCTTCAACTTTCTAAAATAGATCAAGTATAACAATCAATCAAATGTTCAAACATCTCAAATTTACAAGAGGTCTATTTCATAATTGTTGGATATCTGTTTGCCTTAAATTTGATTCAAGAATCTAAAGATGCGAGTTCAACTTCTAAGCGAATATTGTCAATGTGCATATAAGCCAGCAACAACCGAAGAAGAGTGGAGAATACTACTCGAAACGTTGTGTAATTACTAACCTGTGTTATTTATTTGTGTGTTATTACTAATAAGTTGTTTGTATTTGGAAAGTTTAAAATTTTCTATACATTCAAAACATTCGCTCATAGATGATGGAAATAGTCCAACATATCACATCTAATAATATACCATCATCACAAACCTTCAGACAAATACTGTCAAATAAAAATTTAAAATATTTGAAATATTTGAATTCAGACAACTTATACAAACATTAAAAATTAATTCAAGAGATTAAAATAAAAAGATGGTACATATTTTATAGTAGGTCTTTCTGTATACCAAAATGCACAACTTGATAAAATACTATAAATAACAGATTATCATATGAGTGAGATAATATAAAAAAGAGCCAGAAAATAATGATGTGCATTTTCATTGTTCAAAAGGATCTGGTGTAAAATGTCCGGTGCATTTATATTTCAGACAATGAATAATTATTGTATAAGTTTTACAGTTTTGCACTTCTCCTGATAAATGAGCATCATAGAATTGGTGTGCTATAACAGTGAGAAATTTGTATGTTGGTATTGAGCACTGATTATATCCTTGCTTCCTTGATCAAATATTGATGTTATACTTTACATATAAATATGTAAACACATTATGGATAATAATAGTAAAAGTGGAATAATACTAAAACAATTATTAACCGGCTCGCAAATAAGCTCTTAACAAGCTTTGCAGAATATCCCTAACCCCAGACCGGTTTCTGCTACTGACTTCTTCAGGGAGATGCTTGAATCCTAGCATTTCACTGAGGAAGCCATTAGCAGAAACTGGTCTGGGGTTAGGGATATTCTGCAAAGCTTGTTAAGAGCTTATTTGCGAGCCATTTGTAATACAAGCTTGTTTAAATTAGGTAATTGTTAACTGCTTTTAATTTGGCTCTGAAATTCTAAGTTCTAAATATCACTATCTATCGTTACAAATATAAAATATTTCCATGCATAATGCTCACATATGTAAAAAAATTTGTTTCTCACCTGGCAAACTTTCTGAAAATAAAATGTACAACATTCATCAATTGGATCTTTTAGTCCGTCAAAGTGTTTTGCATTGATAAACGGTTTAAAAGCTTTTTCAAACATATCAGGATTATTGATAACAACAAATGCTAGTGTGTTATAATCATATGGAAGATGAAAAACTTTATTCACTTGATCATTATACCAACCAATCTGAAAAATTAAAAGTAGTAAAGAATGACTCAACTTATTTATGTTAAGTGGGGGAAAAAAAGTAAAAATTAAGATTCAATATTCAAATATAAATAATTTGAAAAAATTTGATATCACACTATGTGTATAATAATATTAATATCATAAAAAATTTCAAATGACTCGCTTAAAAGTTTAGATATTAGTATAATTGACAAAGTAAACTCGGCTAAACATGTCTTAAATATGAAAATATAAATAACATTAATCTGACTAATAAAAATGGAACAACTTACATCAATAGAACAAAGTTTGTAATTGCGAGTGTTCAGAACAACCAAGATGACAGTCCATATTTTTGATCAAATTTGATATAGTTTCGAAGAATTACCAGGATGACAACCCGTATTTCATTAACAATCTTCCGACATTTACAAAATTGTTAATGAAATTTATAGGAATTTATTCCTTTTTTTAAATTTTTTTTTTTCCTTACTTCATGAACATGAGTTAGTTACATTCACAAAAAATGAGTGGAGGGCCTACAATCTCCTAAAGATGTCTTACTTACATAAAACCAAATAAAAATATGAATACAATATTTACACTTTGTTCATGTCATCGGCGTGTAATCCGTAATGACTTCCAAAATCGCTACAGATGTTCTGAGAGCCTATAATCTTCTAAAAATCTTTGTTGTTAAATCTAAAAAAAGAATTAATGTAAAATTTCAAGAAAAGTAATAAATTTCGATAAATTTCCTATAAATTCGGATAAATTTTATGAAGATTATTTATTTCATTTTTTTTTACTTATATTACAATGTGGAAGTCACAAGATATTATTGATGTTGTTGTAACTTTCGGTTCAATGTGTTTCTTTTTGGTCAGTTTTTTTTTTTTGATAAATAGTAATAATGATCAAAATTTGGGATCTTCCTGTTACAGAATTGGATGCAGTGGAATATTTCCAAAGGTATGGAATTCTACCTTCCAGAAAAGATTGTATTAATGGTCATGATATGAAAAAAACACATGGGGAACAGCACGATAATACCTGGATTCCTATTTGGAAGAATTTGTGTGGCATCGACTGCAACAACACAATTCATTTATAGTGATTTTTGGAAGCCATTAGGGATTGCTCACCAGCAACATGAATAAACTGTAATTATTATATTTATATATATTTTTTGGTTCACTTTTTGTAAATGTAACTTGGGAGGTAGTAGGCCTTCCACTCATTTTTTGTAAACATAACTAACCCATGTTCAGGAAGTAAAAAAAAAAAATTGGAATAAAGATTGACAATTAAATTTATAGGAATTTATTATTTTTTTAAAAATTTAACATTAATTTTGTAAACGTCAGAAGATTGAAATATTATTAATGAAATAAGGGCTGCCATCTTAGTAGGCCCTTGAAACTATACATTTACCAAATTTTATCAAAAATAAGAACTATTGTCTTGGTAGTGATGAGAGTAGCCGACTTGAAAACAAATGATTAAAAGATTAATTTCTAACTAAGAAAAGAAAAAAAAGGTCCGGTTTTGATCAATTAAATAAATTGTTATGCTATGCCTGTCATCTGGATGCTTGAATAGTAATTAATATCTCAAACAGCTAATAACAGAATAAATAAGTATCCCTTATATATCATACCATTTCTAACTTTTTTATACACTTCAACAATACTATTTTTTATATATCACAATTTTATTCTTACAATTTCAACTGTCCTGCAGTCATCATCAAACCTACAATATCCAAATATATAATCATACAATTAATACACGTTACACACATATTTATATACATAATCAAACATACATATTAACCTGACCATTGTAAATAATCATTTTCCTTTTTATTATTCCACTCTTAACTAATTTTATTTGCATTTATTGATATTATATTTAATTATTTTAAATCTATTTATTATAATCTTATAATTTTAACTTTTAAATTCTACTATTTAAGACATAGTATTATATTATCTTTTTACTTATATTTTTTAATTACTTCTAACCTTATTTTTATTTTATTATATATATTTTTAAATTAACTGTTAAATTTTTTACATTACAAATTACCTTTTTTTACTTAACAAATTACCTCTTTAAAATCCTATTTCTAAAAACCAACTGACAAATTTTTCAAATTTTTTTTATACTTGCTTAACAACCCCCTCTATGATCATTTTCTTCAACTTTATTTTTTAAAACCTTTTTTATATTCAAACAATAATAATAGTAACTCTATTTGGCTTTATATTTTTAATCAATGTTGTCTCTTTAATTTTCCTATCCCATTTATTATTTGTATAATTAATCATTTTTATACCATCATTCCCAAACCTATGACCTGTTTGTAATGAATGCAAATAAGTAAGTGACCTCTTATCATATTTAAGTTGAATTAATCTTGTATAAATTGAATTCTTTGCTTTACCTACATAATTAGTTTTTATATTTTTACTTCTACATAATTTGCATTCAATTTTATATACCCCATTTATGCATTTAATAAATACATGAGAAAAGTAGAAAAATGCATAAATAGGATATATAAAATTGAATACAAGTCATGTAAAAGTAAAAATATAAAAACTAATTATGTAAGTAAAACAAAGAATTCAATTTATACAAGATTAATGCAACATAAAGAGGTCAAATATTTATTTGTGTTCATTAGAAACAGGTCATAAGTTTGAGAATGATAGTATAAAAATGATTAATTATATAAATAATAGAAGGAATAGGAAAATTAAAGAGGTAATATTGATTAAAAATATAAAACCAAATCTTAAAAGGGATTTTGGGGTAAAGACAATAATTTTATAAACAATTATTATTATTATTATTATTATTATTAATAGTTTAAATATAAAAAAAGGTTTTAAAAAAATAAAATTGAAGAAAATGATGATAGAGGAAAATTTTTGAAAAATTTGTCAGTTGGTTTTTAAAAATAGAATTTTAAAGAGGTAATTTGTAATGTAAAAAAGTTAATAGTTAATTAAAATATATAGTTAGAAGTAATTAAAAAATATAAGTAAAAAGATAATAAAATAATAACGTATTAAATAGCAAAATGTAAATATTAAAATTATAAGATTGTAATAAATAGATTTAAAATAATTAAAAATAAAATAATAGAAATATAAAAAAGTAAAATTATTTATAATGGTCATGTTAAGATCTATGTTTGATTATGTATATAAATATCTGTATAAAATATATTAATTGTATGATTATATATGTGGGATATTGTAGATTTGATAATGACTGCAGGACAGTCAAACTGTAAGAATGGTTGTGATATATAAAAAATAGTATTGCTGAAGTGTATAAGAAAGTTGGAAATGGTATATGTAAATATAGAAATCAATACATATAAAAAAAGGAAGAAGAAAATTGTATCTATTAATATTACGAGAGCATTTAAGAGTGCTCAATAAACTCATTATTTTTTCAAGATTTTACATTTTAATTAAGTAATGAGCTAATAGATGGCACTCTGTAATGTATTAATTACATAATTGGTTGTATTTGTTATCTCCTATGCTTAAAAAATTCTACATTTATGTTTAAAAATATTTACAATTATATTTCCATCATTCCTATTTTATATATCTCAAAGAATTATATTCATTCTCATAGAAGCCATTCTATTGCACTATTCATCAACAAGTTGTGTTTCAAAGTATTAAAAATGGACAAGATGCTTAAAACTGTGACTAAAGCTATAAATTACATTGGACACAAGGAATGTAATCAGTCTAGAACTTCCTTATAATTTAAATATTTATTGGTTATGTGGCCATAAAGTTTTAAAGAGTTTTCATTTGCTTCTAGAAGAAATAATGCTGGTTCTTCATATTACAATTTTTAAGACTCCAGCAAGATTTAGTATTTTTAGTTAATATCACCAATCATTAGAACAGTCTCATTATTAAAATACAAGAGATAAATTATTAATGGACATGTATGGTACATGGCAAGGTTTATATGGAAATTTACTCTAATGGAAAATCACCTGATAACTGGTATCTTAGCTGCTAAAAGAACCTTTAAGGTTTTGTTTTCTCTACTAGAAATGGTTTAACATCTTTGGAGATTATATAATTCTATTCTATACATAAGTTCTTAATACAAAAAGTGATTCTATACTATATTAAAAAAGATTACAGATATAACAGTTTCAAGTTTTTATTATTAGTGCTGCTATTATAAATTATAATTAAACTTTGTTTCTTAAGTGTTTATGAAATCATTCAACCTGACTAGAAGTTTCTCCGCTCCCCATTTTTTAGTGTAATTGAAATGCAAATAATTAATTTTAGTTCAATATTAAAATTTGATAATTTCTATTGAAATCACTCATATCAAATCTTAACTCATGCATGTATATGTAAGTTAAATAGTTTGTATTGAAATAAAATTTAAGTAACTAGGCAATAAATTCAACCAATGGAAGTGTGCCATTGTTGCTACTCCATTAATACAAATTATTCTAGATCAATATTTGTAACCGTATAATACATCAATGATTGGTACTAAAATTATTTAAGAGATGAAGTTGAAACTATGTACACATTTCTTTTAGCATTACTTTTCATCAATGGCTGACCTGTTTTACTCTGTTTTCTTAAGATTTATGCATATGTAAAAAACTCATTAAAGCTAGATAGTTTTAAATATCAGGATGATAGGATAAACTGCCTTAAGAGATTGATAAGTAATGACAAACAGTCTTACCAATCTGCTTATAAGAAAAGAATATACGTAAAATATTAAATTTGTTTATACAGATTATGATAAAGCGGATAATTATTTAAATAGTTTTTGTATTTGGAATTGAGATTGTGGATTGTATTGCATCAATATATTTGCTTATTTTTTTAAAAATAATTTATTTATAAAATTGTCATAACATTCATAATGGCGGATTGTAAAATAAGTAAGTTTTCTACCACGTTATGCCAGTTGTGAGAACGTTATATTTATATGAAATTGATTTGCAGCAATTAGTATTAACATACACGTAAAAAGGCAGAAAATATTACAAGAAAATTAAAATCAATGCCAAGTTGTCAAAAATAATAATTTTAATTTAATTCGCTCTCCAAGGTGTACAATTGTTTATTAATAAAGACATGTACGAAATAAACTAAACATACATAAGGGAATGGTGGTAACATAATAAATATACATACTTAAAATTAAAAACCATAGTCAGAAATCTAAAAAACGGATTATAAATTCTTTTTCTTAATTTTGCATGTACTAGTTTTCTGAGTGAACTGACGTTATTAAAACAGGCAAAACTCTGTATACAGTATTGCCACTCAGTGATATTTATTGAAGTGACGTTACCTTGAATTCATAACATTCAAATCCAAGCGGGTGAAATAGGCTATCTAAAGTTTCGGAAATGACGGTGAAAATGTTGTCACTGGTATCCATTTACGTACTTGCATGGCTTATTTTAAAGTAAATAACAAAATTAGTCGAGTTATTATTACACATTAATATAACAGACAAAAACAAAAACGATATATTTTTAAATTATTAGTTACGTCAAGCAAATCTTAATAAATTCGTAGATGTATTAACTGTGGATTTATTAAATTTAAAAAAAGTCTATGTTAGAAAGTTTTTTTTATTAAAACAAATAAATTAAATATATATATCTGTTTTTTAAAAGATAATTTATGAGAATTTTATTTATAATAACTTAAAATAATATCAACAAATAGTAATTCACTAAGCCATTTTATGCGTAACTACCATAATAACATTAATGTAATTCGCACGTGCTTGTTACCCATTTATTAAGTAAAATTCGGATTACATTTTTATGATTTTTTTTCTTATAACTTTAGCTATATTTGATCATTATCAGATATCGCTAATGAATATATTGTCGAAATTTGTTATGAGAGTCACAAGAAAAAAGAAATGAGCATTCAATTTTATTTATCCAGAATTTTTGATTTTTCATAAATTGCTTTTTTTGTGTGTGCGTGTATGTCATAAGACATTTTCTGTATTAATAATGAAATACATCAACTAGTGTACTTTTTTTTAATAATGCATCAATCATTAATTAACTACTACCAAATTTAATCCGGTTTCCCTGATTCATAGTTTCTCATCATTTATGAAAGTTAATTTATTCACTGATTCAGTTCTAGTGTAATTGTCCATCTAGTGCCACCTTTCCATACAAAATATTTAATCTAGCTCCATTTTTGTCCATTAATTTTGTCAGCGTTATTAGTTTTTTGTTTGTTCTCTCGTGTTTGATTTTCAATTACTTGAAGCCATTTCAAATTTATTATTTTCTTACTTGTGAATGATCTGAAGTCTGTATTCTCATATTAAACATCAAATCTCAGTTCTTAAGTAAGCACTACACACACGGTCATATATATTTAATATAAAGTTCTATAAAAAAGCACTATCCAAGTTTAATTATATGACTAATTTTATTATGTTTTTATTTGTATTAATATGACAAAGCATCCTCTCCATACAATAGTGCCATCCATTGCAAGCCATGATAATCAATGGATGCAAGAAGGCTTGCACATAAAATTCCTATGTAATATCTACTCATCCAATATCTCTAGTTACTAGCTTGTGGCTTCATTGGTGAGGAGCTTTGGATCTGAGAGCACTACACCTAGATCTTTGGAACTAAAATAATCCTGCAGCAACTACCATTTTAGCTAACTAGAAAGCTATGAATCCAAAATGATTATAAGTGAATGAGCTTGGATTGAAAACTTCTGTATTCATTTTGGACTCTTAGTTTTATAGTTAATTAAAAAGGTAAAAGGTGGATGCTGGAGGGTTGTATTAGATCCTAATATTTAATCCAAAGTTCTTCACTGATGAAAGACACAAACTAGAAATTTCTGGGGATATTGGATGAGTAGGCACAAGATAGGGATTCTATGCAAAAATCTTCTTGCATCTATTGATTACTATAGCTTGCAGTAGATGGTACTGCTGTAAGGAGAATTTGTCATGTAGTGGCAAAGAATAGGATAGAAGAATAGATGCATTATTAAAAAATAGTGAGTCAAAGATACGGAGAACTAGTATGGAGAGTACAAAGAGTGTAAATATATGTAGAACTAAAAAGAATATTGGGTGTGTGTTAATTTACAATAATAGCAAGGAAAGTAGTTTACTGTTTAGGGCTTGGACATGATCATTAGCAACAAGGGAATATACCTATAAATGGAGAAATGTGAGTGATTTAGTCTGAAAGTTTGTAAGGAAGGTGTGGTAAATATTAGGCATCTGCTAATTGAGTGTAAATGCTTACAAGCTGAAAGGGTACAAATTATGAAGTGGGAGAATAAATATAAACTGTGATAATACAGAAAATGGATTCTTGTTTTTTATGCTGGGTTTGGAAAAAAGATAAGGGGCCTCTAGATATAAAGGTCACAGAGTGGACAAAGAATGTGGAAATAGGATGGAGCAGGATAGAAAAGAATATGGGAAAAACTTAAAGTGGACAATGGAAAGGTAAGGTAAGGTGGCTAAAAGATTTCTCTGGGCATAGTGGCTTAGAGATTCCTGACTTCGATAAAGGAGAAGCCATAGCACATAATATTACATGGCATCACATTGTTTTAACAACCTATGTAAGGATAGGAAATTGTAATTGTGATGACTTCAAGCTTACATCATTGCTGCTTCAGCAGTATTCTTATTTTTTCCTTCACTACAGCTATGACACCTGTAATCTTTAGTCACTGATAGATAGACAATGATAGTGCTTAATAAATCACTGGATAGATTGCAAATCATAGCGCTTAATAAATCCCTATTCAGCCTGGCCTATTTAATATCTCCAGACTATTAGAATAGTTTTTATCAATAAGGAGCTTTTTTTTTTAACCATATACATATGCATTTTGGATCTGTACCTTCTTTCTAGCAATCATCATTACCTCTCTTTAATTATCAAGATACGGAACAAGTTGGCTTAGATTGAAAACGTATTGTATTCAATTTGAGATATTTATTAAGTTAAAAGGAGAGAGAAATAATGGCTGCTAGAAAGAAGGTGCACTAGATCCTAAAGATCCAAGCACTCTATTTTAAGATTCAAAGTTCTTCACTGGTGAAAGCCATAATCTTGGAACTAGTCTAAGAATATTGAGTACAACAGTACCGGTCAGGGATTTATTAAGCACTATCAACTGGCATTTAGTTTACAGTAGGTCGCATAGTTGTGTCAAAAGAAAAATGTATGCTGCTGAAGAAATAATGATGTAAACTGAAATTATATGATCAGTCATTTAATATTTTTTACTGGCGTTATACTATTCCTAACTACAGAACATACTTGTTAAAAAATGGACACCCATAAATTTATAGATACTGAACTGTTTTCAGATCTATATGACAATACAAGCAATTTGGTTTGAATTGAAAAACATATTTTCAATTCAAACAATATGCATTAGATCTTAAAAATAAAAGTGCATTGTTGAAAGATCCAAAGTTCCTTACTGGTAAAAGCCAATAGCCTGAAACGAATCTGGGAATATTGCATGGGACAGTGCAGAACAATTATTTATTTAGCACTATCAGCTATCATCTATTAGTTACTAACGATTACAGTAGGTGGCATAGCTGTGGTGAAAAAATTAGCTACAGTACATCACATCACTTATATGATTAATTTCATTCATTACATTTTTTATTTCCATTAATAAAAGCAAGGTATTTGTAATTATTAAGCTTTTCTAATTTATTACTATCAATCATTTTCTCTTTTGTGAAAAGTTATTAAACATTATTATTATTTTTTTTTTCATCAAACCTTTCTTGCTTTTAACTCTTTATTAATATTTTCTGTTGCTAAAGCATTTTTTAAGCCAATAAACATCACATGACCACCAACAAGCTACTAGGTGCAGTACTCTCAGATACAAGGCTCTGCACTGATGAAGTCCACAAGCCAGAAACTAGTCTGGGAATATTGGATGAGTAGGCACTAGAAGGGGATTTTATGCACAAACCTTCTGGCATCCATTGATTACTCTATCTTGCTGGTTGTGGCAATATATACAGTGAGTTTTTCCTGTTTTAAAGCATTTTTTATAAAAACAATTACCTTACTTGTGAAAAAGAGATGAATTAAGTAATCTTCATATTATTTAAATTTATTTAGCTTTCCATTTTAATTCTGCAAAACATTTCTAAATATTTATTTTAAAAAAGAATGGAGGTATAGAATTATTCGCTGGTATATCACTATCATTTTTATTTTTTTAATGTCGCCATGTAATTAATTATCTGTAATTTAACAAATATTCTTCAGAATATGATACATTCTTCATCTATTTCTAGATGGCCAAAGTTTAAATTACTATGGAAATGCTTTTAGAATCAAATTACTATTTACAAATTCAAGGCTTAGTCACAATCATTCTTGTTCTTAATGATTTTGGTTGGTTTCAGTCTAAAAATTTTTTGTAGAAAAATTGTAATTATCTGGTAAAAATTTTATATAGAACTGAGCATTTATTAATAGGGCTGTAATTTTTAAATATCAGTATAACTACTGCATTCTTGTAATTATTTAATAGCACTTGATCAATTATATAGTTTATAACTTTGTCAAAATTTCTCTATTTTGTTATTTGCTTCTTTTAGTATAGAGATAATAATTCCATCAATTCTTTGATCTTTTCTTCACAGATGATATCTTTATCAATGAAGAAAAGATTTTTCATATATAAAAAATCCAGTAGAATTACTTTCTTTTTTTAAAAACTATTTATTTACACGAATCCATATATACTCCAATACATTATGTAAGCTTCCAACATTTCAACCTCCTCATAGCCATTATTGGAGTATGGGCTCATGTAAATAAATAAAGTTTTTACAAAGAAAAGGAAGAAAGTAATTCTATTGGATTTTTTATATATGAAAGGTTAGTTATTTGGAACTTATATTTTTAAAGAGAAAAGGAGTGTAATGTCATTATTTTTTTATTAATAAAGTTGGGGATGGTTTTAAAGACTTATTTTTAGAATCAGTAAACTTGTATATTATATAATTTTAGGACCTACTTTATTTTTTATTATGTAATTTTTTGTAAAGACTTTTGAATAATAATATAAACTCATTGCTGAATCAGCTTTCTTCTCTTCTATAGCATTCCATTCTAATACAGCTATATTTTTTTATGTTATCATTTACTGTTTTTCCTATCATTTTAAAGCACTTCAGATATTTGATTTTTGTTAATGAATCATTTAAAAAATTTTGTATTCTTTCTTTTCTTTATACATTTTTTAATATCATTTGAAAAGTTAATGGTAAAATTTTGTATTTTTTTTTCAACTGACTGTATACCAGTTTTTGTACAGTATTAGTTATCATTGTTCAAGTCTGAGCTACTCTTTGGAGTGAATAGCATTTTACAAATATTTTAGTTTAAAATAGCAACTGTTAACACTTTTTTAAAATAGATTTTGGCTTTCTAGATATGCTTTATCATATATCTCATTAAATGAAAACCATTTCCTATGATAAATGTATTAAATACACTACTTTCCTGAAGTAATTCTTTTTTGTTAGGCATAATATATTTCGAATACTATATTTTCATTTAAATGCTTTTATGTCATTTCTGTTTAGGATTTTTCTTAACAACAACAACAACAACAAAAAATTCAAATACTATATATATATAGTTTTTTCCACCAGAAATTTTCCTTTCTCATTTCTGTCTTCATAATGAAATTTATACATAATGCTTTAACCTCTCAATCATTTTCTAATTCTAGTCTTAAAATCTGTCATGATAATTTTAAAATGCTTAATGTCATCAAAACCATTATTTGTTCATCACCTGGTATGGTTTGGTGTAGTTGGCAGAGCGTCTGACTTAGGATCAGGCGGTTCCAGGATCGATTCTGGTACTCACAGGTCTAGTGTTTGAATGTCTTATGAACACCTGAGCAATAATGCCACACACAAAAACATTATATTTTTTCATCAGAATAAGAACTTGCGGGAGCATCTCTTTAAGTAGAATAATTTATTATGTCATTAATTTACTTAGTGCCATTCTCACATTTTATTTTTAATGAACTCTACACCATTTATGATTCTGATACTTGTATTTTTATATTAATGTTCATGTCTACTAACCTGTTTTTCAAAGTTCAACAAAGCCTTATTTAATATTAGTTTTTTGGATTCATGTGCACTCTTTCTTTACTTGAAAGTGACCAATCTAGAGCCACAAGCAAAGGATTATTTCAATTACTTATCTTTGTTTTGACTAATAACTTTAAATTATCTGAGATGTGGAGGCCAAAATTTATTATCTGTCATGATTGCAAAAAACAAAAAAAGAATGAGCATTTATATATATTCAATGCATTTATTCTGATAATATCTCTGTTAAGAACTATTAAATATTAAAACAGGCAAAACTCTCCAAATGGTGATCATGTGATGTTTATTAACTATCAAATAGAAAAAAAGCTAGGAGCAATTTTGTTCTTAAACTCAGAAGATTAAAGCCAGTAAACTGATTATTCTGGATGATGTTTGTTTAGCTCATATATGTTTGTTTATCATGTGAATAGTCAATCACATAGCAATTAACAGCTGGAATTATTAGAATATATGGAATGGACATTAGGGATTTGCTCCGATATGTTTCTTTATTGGCCACATATAAATCAAAAGACTTTTTAAGTTTTCAGCCAATATATATAAACTTATTTACAGCTCAACTAAATTCATATCAGTCGGATTCCTAAAAAATCATTTTTAACAAACTTGCAAACTGCTCATCCTTTCATATAAATGTCCATTTGTTAGATAAAAAAAATGGCGACTTTTATCTAACTTCCCTAGTTTTAAACGGTAAATAAATTAAGCGTATTAAAATGGAGGCATGATTAAAAAGATATGAAAATACATTTCAGATTTGTCCTTGTATACATTTGCTTACCATTATACTGATATGTTTCAATTGGATCTCACCGGTTAAAGCTGTTGTAGAGATGCCAAAAATATAAGAACTGTGGAAGCAAATATAAATGACCATTTTATTTTTGCTAGCCTATCTGACATAGAGGTTAGCATATTTATATTAATTATTTGGAAAATTGATAATTCCAGGTGTTTATATATATAGTTTGAAATACTATTTTTATTACCTTATTAATACATTTAACCTCTCGTAAATCACACGTATAACTTAAAAATAAATGCAAAAAGTTTGTTTTAAAACTTTCTAAAAAGTTTATTTATTTATTCTTGAAGCAAATTATAATGTATTGAATAATTATAAAATAATATGTGTAAGAAATGAAAAGTTTATTTTTAAGTTAATAATTCGAAAATAAAATTAATTATTTTCAAAATATTGTGTCAATAAAAAAAAAACCCGCTAATAGAACAATCTCATAATTTAGACAATTTCAATGGTCACCATGGAAACTGGACGATTGCCTGACAAAGAAAAAGAAAACATTATTGTCTGCTATAAAAAACTTTGTTTTAGATCAGTGTTTGTTTTCTTCTTGACTGATTATAAATTCATAATTGTAAAAATGATTTGGATTCTTGTATACTCGTATATTTATAATATGGGATAAAATATTGGTTGGGGTGTGATTTCATCTTTTTGAAAACAATGCCCTAATAATACTGACAAATGCCTAATTATATTTACTAATGTTGGCTCTTATTTGCAAATGCTAAAACTGGATAAGAAAATAAATTTAAAAGTCAACAGGATTATAAGAAGTCACCAAGGAAGAGATGCATTTACATATATTAGACATCTAGATCAAAGCAAAATTAGAAAAAAGGATATTCTGGAAAAATATTCGAGTTGAAATATTTGTAAAATTAGACATGAAATCATGAGAATACATTCATTATGGCCAGAGATCTCATTGCTAAATTGGCATTAATGGGCCCTTTTGGATCCGTGACTGGATTACATAAATATGCCACCATGCATGCACCACCCTTTTGTTCTAGTTCCAAATAAGACCTATGAATATCCATAAGCCATAATGTTATGATTCTACTAGGCAGTTTTCTTTATATTTATTATTTTCATGTGTGCGTCATTTTGCGATGCAATTATATATGTTCTAGATTAGCTTTCCCACACACGTTTTCTTACTCAATATAAACTGACATTATTCCATTTATTAATTTAAAGTATATTTTATAATAAAGTTATTAATTCCAAATATTAGGTCAAGTGCTATATTTTGTTCCTCTTTCTAGGGGTGGATTTAAGATTCATTTACATACTCGAATAGTGTTATTAAAACCGTATTTTCAGATATTATAGTTTATTGATTATTGGCATATAAATCAGCTGCAATAAAATAAAGCAATGAATGAGATCAAACAATAGATATAAAAATAAACCAAATACAAAAAAGAAAGAATATTAAAATAAGCCAAAGTACAGGTGGAAGTAGAGTCTGAATAATGAAAGTCAAAAAGTTTTGATTATGTACAAGAGTAAACAGGATATCTGCTTAGTCAAATTAAATTCCTATAGGTCAGAGATGATGGTAGAATCATAGAAAAAATAAAAAAGTTGGAGGACAACCATATAAAAGATGGTCAAATTTACCAAACATTAAAAAGGGAAAAATATGAAAAGAAAAAAAAAAGAAGAGGCAAAGGTAGATATTCAATTTATGAACCAAATGCCTGTGATTGTAAAACAGTTTGTTAAAATAAAAGCTTTTACAGAAATTGCTGGTGAGGTGTCCATTAAATTCATTAAGTCTGGGAAGATATTTCAGCATTTATGTAATGACTGAAGAGGTGAAACTAGCAATAGCTTGTAGCCATCTACAAGGTACATTACAAGCATGGTGGGACTCATTCTTTTCCCATTCTATCTTTGCTGTATTTAAGAAAACATTCATGTGGGAATTACTAGGAAGAGATTAAATACAAAGTATCCCCAAAGAAATGACAACCTGGTGAGTCCTACACTTTTTTTTACAAAACAAGTAGCAAAATTAAGAGCACTCACTGCAGATCCTTTCTCATAGTTACAAATAATGGTATTAATGTATATACAACAAGCTACACCCAAACTTCTTTATAAATCTGATTTATTATAATATGAACTATTATAATGTACAAAAATATACTCCAATGTTTCAATTATACTATTTTATAGTCTTTATCAAGAAATATATTATTGTACATTAATTATTTGTCAAGCATTGGTGGTCAAGAGGTCAGCACGACTGCTTTACAAGCAGTTGTCCCAGGTTAGCGGGTTCGCTTCCCGGCCGATGCTATGACACATGAGGAAAAAAAATAGTTCATATTATTATAAAGAAGTTTGTGTGTGGTTTGTTTTATATATATTGAAATTAATGGGCTACTTTTAAAATAGAAGATTGTGTTTGTTATTTTTTAATTTATTTAAATAATGGGTACCAAATAATGATATTAAGACAGCTTCACAAATCATATTGAATGAATGTTGATTGGCATAGACAGGCATACAATTGAGCAGGTGGCTGAACTGTTGAATACATATGACAGCCGCAAACCTGCATATGCTGAAAAAGGAGATTTAAACCTCCAACTAAATCAGCATACAGAGGAGTCAATTATCCTTATATTATACCATCCAATACGATAAGTGCAAAGCCAAGCCACCATCATGGTTCCAGGACAAATGAAGAAGTGCAACCATGGAAGAAAAGAAAATGGAAAAGATCAACTGGTAGCCCAAATAGTCCTACCAGAACCTGTATACTGAGATGATCCAGAAGTGGATCAAAACATCAACATACAGAAGATGCTCATCAGTGATACAGTACACCATCTGTTATCTTAACATATATAATTAAACTGGAAGTGCACCACATCTCATCAAATAAAATGAATTTGAAGTGATATGATCACGATCCAAAACAAACTGAAAGCTAAAATTGAGAAGAGAAAAAGATATTTTGCAGTGACTGGAGGTAAATAGAAAATGTTATAGCTTTGTTTTTAGTGCTGATGGTAGATAAAAAATGTTCTCAGATGTAAGGATACAGGGTGTTCATGATGCTTTCAATGTTTTATCTCAGCACTGCACCTGCCTAAGATTTAATTTTTTTCCAAGTAAGCCTCTCAAAGAGCAAGGATTTCTTAAAAGTAAAATACTGTTGTTTACCAGTCACAGAAGTGTGTCATGGGTCTGGGGCCTATAAGACACAAAAAAAATGAGAAAGGCTTACTACTTGGCCAAATATTTCTTTGGTCTTTTCTTGAATGTGCCCTCTGCATAGTAAGTTGCATTTAGTATAAATTAAGATAGCTTATATGGTGATTGTGCTGCATTTGTGTTCTGTGGTGAAGTTTTATGTTATAATAGTGCTGGAAGCAGCATATAGTATGCCAGTAATTACTGCATCTCCAGAAATAAAATTTATATCTTCAAAATGAGGTAGCTACTTTGAATTGAATAGCTCCAAATGGCTATGTGAATTGATTCCCAGCTTGTAAGGCTGTAGGAATTTTAATATGCAACTGGGTGATTAACATACATTTTTTTAAATAAAGAAATGAAATTGGTTGAATTATACTAAAATATCAAGAGAGGAATTCAACTCAATTTTATTTCTGATATTAGACAGAGGTAATGTAGTGATGTAGCTACATTGCTGTGTTAAAAATAATATGACAGTATGCAACTTAAGTTTAAAGTTAATTAATTTAGTGAGAAATAATCTTTAGTCATCCCATATTTTTTTATTTATAATGCATCATTCATTTAACTAAATGTTTTTCCAAATGATAATATGATAATTTTAAACAATTTTCTTTTAATATGGAAATTTTCAAACATTATTTTAAACAACAATGTAAATACTATTATAAGTTATAAAGGGTTGTAAAAGTGGGAGAAAAGTATAAAATAAACAGTTTTTCCTCCAATAATTTATTTATTATTTTTGAAATTAATTTTAGTGTTAAAAACATAGTAAGTGAAAAAATTTTTTTCCAAGTATTTATAAATTTTAATGTATAACAGAAATAAATAGTTAAAAAAATAGAAAAAAAAAGATTTTAACATTTTTGTTAAATTTTTATTTTAATTGAATAGAAATATTTTTTGTTTTACTTAATTAGAATTACTTTTTTCTTTTCTCTTTATCTCTTCAACATAAAGTGTTTACTTGCAAAAATATACCTAATTGGTCAATGTTTCATTTTGTCATGTAAGAGACAGAATTGTGATTAGTTTGAAGTAGTCAGTTCTAATACAGCTTCTAAAGAAGACAGTAGTAGAAGTTCCTGACCCAATTGAAAAAGAGGACTAGGAGAAAAAAGTTATAGGCTCAGCTGTTCAAGAAAACAGTTCCTGATCAAGTTGATGAAGCAGAAAAATTTTAACTGGGCTGTTAGTGCACTATGGGATTAATTATAAAATGTTTTCTACAATGAAACCATGTGCTAAATTTAGTTAAATGTTAACAATAACATTGTCTATGTAATCTGCTTCACTGGAATAAAATGAAGAAAAATGCGCCTGAAGTAATCTGCAACAAATCTTGTCTTCAATCAAGAATATGGGTCTCTATATGTTAGCCTGATTTGGAAATTTTATTGGAAAGAAAATGGACAAATTCTTATTATTTGTTAATCTGAAAATACTGCATACCAATAGGGACAAATTAACCAAGCAGTGTAAAAAAGTTTTCAAAAAGAAAACTTACCTGGAAAAACTGGAAATTATAAATTCAAAGGACTCCAACACAAATTTAAATCATAGTTAACAATATTTTGTGGTATGTGCACATAGTATTTTCAATTATAGTTAAAAGATTTTTTTATAAGAGTAATAATTGATAATTTTAAATAATTTAACATTTTTTTGTGAAACACATTTTTTAAAAATCCATTTGATTTTTTTCTTTAAAATTATATTTAAAATAATTTTTTTAAAGTAATTTAAATTTTATTAAATTACATTTAATATTTTCTTTTGAAACATTTTTTTAATCATTTGATTTTTCCTCTAAAACTTAACAAAGAGTTAATTAAGATAATTTGAAGATTTATATCTCTGATTACCTTGTGTTATTTAATGGGAAATAATGAAAATTATGACTAAAAATCAATGGAATAATTATATTTTTCATGTAATTATATATTTTTTGATAAAATGTATAAGTTTGAAGTATATTATCATGCTATTTTTTTAATTTATTGTTAATCACTTATTAAATAATATTTTAAAAAATACTTTAGTGTTAATGTTTTTATTTTTCCAGCTATCTAGTCCCTGAATTCACAGTATGTGACTTGATTTCAATACAGCTTATCCCAGTAAATCTATTTATAGTAGGGTAAACCTATAAATTATTTAAAATTATTTAGAATAAGCTGATATATTTATTTATTTATCTCTTGCTCACAATAAGATTAGAGTTATAACAGTTAGTTATCTGGATGCAGAGGTTATGTTAGTGTTTGTATATCCAGATGATAATTCTGGATGGCACAAAGGTATCTTCTTTAAAGTCCATGCACTACATTTATATTTATTATTATTAGAAATTAAGTTTATAGTTATCTATGTTTTCCAGTACAATGTATTTATTATTGTGAATGATGGATAAGCACTTAAATATATGCATCCAGATTTTTGTATTGTATTCTTAATTTAAGTTTAGCAGTGGCTAAATAATTGACTCTGTTCAAATCCAGTCCCAAGGCTGACTGTTGACTTTTGCCTTTGTTGATTAATAACTATTATCTGCCTGTAATGCTGGAAATGCATTTTGTTTTGTTCATACTGACTCTCTACTCTTATTCATTATAATTGCTGCATTCTATATTTATTCTATATGCATTTTATATTTGTCAACATGATGATATGGTTTCCCATCTCCCCATATTCTTCCCATGTTATTCCTATTTTCTGTACTGTTTGGTAATCAAGTTTTGGTGATCAGTATACAATAAGAAGCATAGTCAGTCATTCTAATAAAGATATGAATGTCATAATGAATGAAGCTAGCATTTTATCTCACACTGTTAGGAGTATAAGTAAATAATATTGCTTTCTCTAAAAAAGTTAAAGAACTAGCCCACTCTTGTAGAATGAGTTTGTTATTCTATTAATTATTGTTATAAAGATAAATAAGGATATTATAAAACATTCTTATCCTCCTGTAAGATAAGGTTTTGACAAAATCATATTCAACCCTCTCCAATAGAGTGCCAGGTCTTTGCAACACTTTTGAATTACACAAATAATCATAACCCAAGATTAGATTATTCATGGAGAGCAAACAATAATATTTATTAATATCGTTATACTATTATGAGTTTTTAACTTTTATGCACTTGTAATTGAGATATAAGCATTTGGATGCATGACTTTAAAATGCTTGGAAATTGTTTACTAGGAAGTGAGATATAAACTCTTTCAGGATGGCATAATTGTACACTTAAATGTAATCTGCTAAGCATGCTTTTGATATTTTGTGATGTCATAATCATAGTGACATGACTGTGAAATCTAGAGAAAGGGTGATTCTTTAGACTTTATAGATGCATCACTATCATTATCATAAGAATTATAATAAACTAATGATCAGATTTTCAAGCTAATGCACATGTGCTTTATGAATCTTAATAATAAATGAATACTCTCATTTTTAACACAAGATAAAGTCTTTATAAAAGAATAGAATGAATCCACCTATTCTTTCAACCCAAATGCTTAAGTATGGCCAAATCTTAAGTACTGGAAATGAGAGCGTGAAGATATTAACCAATCACTTTAAATTACTTTTACTATGTCTGAATGAATGACGCCTGTGAAATTTACTAGAATTTACGATACGTCATTCTTAAATGAAATTAAACATATGTAAATGAGGTATTTATTTTATATAGTGCATCATTCATTCAGACATAGTAAAAGTAATTTAAAGTGATCAGTTAATATCTTCACACTTTCATTTCCAGTACTTAATATTTGCCCATACTTAAGCGTTTGGGTTGAAAGAATAGGTGGAATCATTCTATTCTTTGATAAAGACTTTATCTTGTGTTGAAAATGAGAGTATTCATTTATTATTAAGATTCATAAAGTGCATGTGCATTAGCTTGAAAAGCTGATCATTAGTTTATTACAATTCATAAACATCACGCGCTATATAAAATAAATATCTCATTTAGATATGAATTATAAGGTATTGAAAGCTTGCTTAGCAGATTACATTAAGTATATATATATATGCCAATCTGAGGAAGTTTACTTATCTTGCTTTTGATTAAACACATTTCAAGCTTTTCTTAACTCATGCCTCCAAGTGCTTATAATGAAAATAATAATGTTATAGAATTTTATTATTAAAGTATGTTTATTATTCGCTTATAATTATCTTTTGTTTATATGTTTGTTATTTATAATAAAACAATTGTTATATTTAAATATATGTTATTATTGAAATCGTCTTAATGTATTGTTGAAATAAAAGATCATACTATCAAGCTATTAAATTATGTATTATTTATTAAATTTATATACACCATTTATTATTACTATTTTTATCTGAAATACAAATTATTAAGGTAAGCTGATGTACAATAAAATTCCGTTTACATTCATCATACCTAGAATAACTTAATAAACTTTAAACCTATACATATTTTAATTGAATGATTAAGATTGATTTAAATTAGAACCCTGAGCATTAATTAATTAAACATTATATTTAAATTAGGACTTAGACAGAATTAATTTGCTAGCCTTATTTAAAAGCACATCAATTTGTATCATAACATAGTATATGTAATTTAGATTACATCAATATTATTTCCAAATAACTATAAGAATACCCGGAGAATTTTATTGATGTCACATTTAATGTGTTATTAAATTCTGGAATAGTAATTATTTATTTTATGTAAAAAATAAACATGCTTTCATTTTAATTTACTTTTCGTAAGGCACAACCAATATCAAAAACCCTCCACATAAAACACACTCATCCCAACTGGTCATCTTTTCCTCATACTCGACTGCTATTTGAATTTTGAGTTACAATATATATATATGATCACTAGATGGAGCTTTACCAATAGCTCCTAACAAACTTTTGTTTACATAAACGCTGAGAGAGATAGAATTCAATATCTCTTTCGTTGACTCCAACCTTTAGACCATGGTTGGTAAAGCTCCATCTAGTGATCATAAAATACAAGCTAAGAGCAAGTTACGAAATTTATAACTTGTTTTGTTTATCATATATATTGTAACCTAGTGTTATTGACACTTGGTTTATTTGGCATTATTTCCACAGGAAATCAATACAATTTTTTTTAGAAAATAAAAAGATAAAATAATAATAATATTAAGTGATTAATAAAATATGCTATTTACTCACTTTAACGTGTTTTAAGCAAATAACTAATAAATTTAGTAATTTGATGTCATTTTGAAGAAGAGCATGAATAATTTAATTAAAATATTAACAATAAGAGCAATTTAATATAGTATAAAAGCACATATTATAAACAGTAATTGATTTTGGAGGGGTGGAGGGGGCGAGTAGATGAGTATCTTATCATAAAGCACAATAACTTCTGGTAATTTTTAAATTATTTTAGATAATAATGTATACAGAATTATACATCACTAATAAGCATTGTTAATTAAATATATTTATTATTTTTCATTATTTGTCAAATTACTTTGTAATCCATTTAAATCATACGGAAAACTATATGACTGTAATAAGTTTTTTTTCCTTTTCTTTTGTTTATGTTATAATTAAATGATTATTTTTCTGTAAGAGGTCGCTAAAAGAAGACCGCCAAATTTTGAAGAAAGTTTAGTCTGACTCTAGTTTTACAAGGAAGAAGCAGTACTGAAATTCGGTAACAAATTTTTTATTATTTTTTATTGCAGAAATAAATATAAGTCCAGTAAATTTTTAATAATATCATGCGTGGCTAATCCTTTTTGATAAGATATTCTGTTTTCTGTTGCCATCTACCTATTTAAAGCTTTTTATACGCAAAAATGTACTATCTTATGCTAAAGTTCAAAATGACCGTATTGACTACAGCAATCACGGAAAGTGTCATTATGTTTAAAATAAGTAATATAAGTAATTTACAGGAAATAATCAATTATTTGTTAACTTTACCTTATTTAATTATCTTTTCATGGTATAAAAGAAAAATTATAATTAAAAGACATATTATAAAAGCCAAGGAAAGTTAACTAGAAAATTTCGCGCTCTTTCTAAAAGAAATTGTCTGCTTTGAAAATAATGTAAGTTCCCCACGTTAAAATATGTTTTATTCACTGAAAATTATCTAAAAATAATATTAATGATCAATGATATTTACTTATGCACCTGTATATTTTTAAAAAAGAAAATATAAAATTTTCTCAAGGCAAATATCGGAAAATTTGTATGTGTGCATTTTACGGAGAATTCCTTATTAAAGAAAAATTACAATTCCTAGAGTAGGAATAAAAACTACAAACATTAGTGACTTAATTATAACCATAATATAATATGTTATATTATACATCAACTGGAGTCGTTAAAACTTTATATCCACGTAAGTCAGCTGCAGTCCTTATAATAATAGTATTTTGGAAAATTCGCGCATTAGTTTTATTCCTAAGCCAGCTAGCTAAAAATGATACGTATCGCCAATAGTAAAAAGAAAAGAATTGTATATGTGATCGTCTATCGTCAAATATTCGTCATGTTAAAATATGTATTGTTTTCGTGGATCCCCAAAATTATAGCAGTTAATTCAAGGAAGAGTTAACATCCAACGCTGCTATGTTTTCTTTGCCTAATTTATTAATTGCACCAGAATGGAGGCAACTTTTATATAAATGAAATAATAAAATGTGTTTCTTATTTTAAATTTGCTTCGTGAACTACGAATGGATCAAGTTCTTCATCTAGATAAATTGCCCAACGGAAAAACATTTTTCTAGTGAGATAATAAGCACTTGTTAAGTAATGATTTTTTTTACTAATTTGTAAAATTATGTGTATTTTTTTTTATATCAACAGGTTAAAGGCTGTATAGTCAAGTAATATTTAAATGACCTTGTAATCATAAAGGTATGTTTTCATATAATTATTCTAGGTTAAATTTATATTCGACATGAAAAAAAAAATTTTTTTTTATAAAATGTGTTTACTTATGATATGCAATTATGGGTATAAATTTATATGTTAGATGCGTAAAAGAAGAAAAATTTAGATACTTAATAGGTAAAATATCTAGTTAAAATTATCAGAAGTAATTAAAGAGAAGTGCTATACAGGATATTACTTATTTAAAGTTTGAAACAAATTTATACTATGTTAATTGAGGAACTTATTCCCAATTATTCTTTATTAACGCATTCACTTAATTTAGTTCAAGATACTAGACTACCAATTACTTGTTGAATGTTTCTTTGGCAAAGGTGAAAATTATTATGGTTTATTCTGTGTTATCCATTGATTTCAGACGTTGATCTAAGTATACCCCGGAACATAAATTTAGTGTAATTAGTGTATTTGCTTGTCTTGCCCCGATATAGCATTGGTATATGCTTAATATTCGCATAAGTAATAATTGTAATGTCTTTATTTTGTGGGATGGAAAATGATCTCCCCAAAAGCTTTATTTTCCATGAGGGGAATAGATAAATCTAGTATTCGGGTATGTTTATAACCCAAGTGATCGCTTCTCAGAGTTAGGACGATCAGTAATTTATATCGTATTTAGTGTATTTCATTCGTTAAAATCCCAGGAGAGGATTATAATTGGGTGTGTGTTCCTATTATGCCCAAGTAAGAGGCAAGGACCCACCAAACTATTTTAATGTAGTAGTTAACTCTACAGACCTTCAGTGTTATTCCATATTCCTCATGAGAAAATAGAGATAATTCCACCACGGAAGGTGTTGATTATTGTGTTTTGTTTAGAAAGTTATGGCAAGATAACGGGTATATTGGAGGTTAATTCCTCACGATCCATTTAGTATAAATAGCGTGCTAGTATATATGATCAATGTCTGGATTGTGCAGCGGAATAGTGCTGGTAATCCACACGTAAGTCAATGGAGAGAGTAAGTTTAAAATTGTGTGATTTAGAAATTTTTATTTGCCAATGGAGGGTTCAAATACTAGGTTTAATTCGGGTTAATGATTAAGTAGCACTCACAATATAACTTATACTGAGGAATACAATGTGTATAACAACTTCAGTTGTTATTAAGGTAAATATTAAAATAATAAGTGTAACTTCTGATAAATAACCCATAAATTATAATAAGTTATCTAAATAAAAACTATCATTTAATTAAAGATATGATAATAAAAATCGTTTGTACGTTTTGCCTAGAATCAAATTGTTTGTTTTTTTTGTTTTAAAACAGATCGTTAGTCAATAAAGTTAAGTAACCGTTCATATAAGATACACTAAATGGATGAGTCGATGTATCGATAATAATATTTATTTTTTTTTATTCAATTTGCATAAATGTAAAAAGAAGATGAAGAAGTAGTTCGAATCCAGGTCTAAAAGTATAGACGAATTAATGTTAGTTATATTTTGTTTTATCCATATGGGATCGAATAAATTGTATATGTTTGTTTATTATGTTAATCATAAAGGATAGTTTTGTTAAACTGTAATAATAAATTATAATCTTGTTAAAATTTAATAATAAATTATAGTCTTGTTACAAGTTGTTTTGAGTCATTTTTCTTGTGTGCTAAATAAAAGTGTATTTGCATAATACTTGCAATACTTTTCTTGAGTCCAAAATCATTTATGAAATCTTAAAATTCAATACACCAGATAGACAATTGTAAGCAGATCAGAATATTTCATTATATTTTAATTTAATAAGAATTATTTATGGAATTGAAAACTTCAGACCAAGACATTTTATTTTATATGTGTGTAAAATCACTTTATTCCCAAACTAGTAGGTTTTGGTTGCACATTGTTTCGTACACATTTAAGTGAAGTGTCTAAGTAATAAATCTTAGTTAAATTATTGTGTTGTCATGGATGATGGAAGGACACAAAAGCACCCTTGTCTTTTCATCATTCCGACTGAGATTCTGGATAAAAGGGCTGTATTATTCAAAATTATGCGTTGTTATTGAATATGGTTATCATCTCATTAAATATTATAATAGTTGATGTGTGGATGAAGACACCTGGAATTTAAATAAGGTAAATGTTTCCTATAGCCAACCAGAATGTCAGTCATATGCGACAACACAATACTGCCGAGCATTTTTCTTTAAAAATAACAGAGAACCCTGAGATTAGTGTCATTATTATAAGTGCTCTTAAATTAAGAATTGATCAATTATGATCAACATTACAAGCGTGGCATGGCTTAAGAGATTGAAACTTCTGATTGTATAATAATAAAATATTGAGATCATATTGGCAAATTAATGAATGTTTTATTTTAGTCAGTAATATTAACAATGACATGAAATCATCATCATCATTGTCGAACAGTGCAAGTACTTACAGCTCAGAGAATGTGTTTTGGATAGAGAAAGAATGTTAGTTTATTCTAAATTTTCTTTTTAAATTTATTTTATTAATGATAATTTTTTTTTAAGTCTATCTCTGTCTGAACTGCATATCACTGTAGCTGAATTATTATAACTAACCGCAAACATCGAGCTATATTAGTTAAAATATACGGGTTCGTTCCCGTCCTATCCGAATTCTCTTACCATTTTTATACGGAAGCGTTTGGGCTTTCCGAATTTGATTTAATAGAAATGATTTCTAATTGTTATTAGGTTAGAAATGGCCGCCCAACTACAGGGGCCTTCGATGGCTATAGCTGGCCACGAAGAATTTGGTAAAATTTTCTTGAAATGAATATAAATATTATTTGCACGTGAATGAATTAATTGATCATTGATTGAAAATGTTTGCCAATGAGAAATTGTTTCTTTAGCCATAAAATATTATATCAATGTCTATTTTATGACATAATCTTTTGCCACTGAATAAATAAATTTGTTAGTTTATAATGTTATGGTCTGTAAGTAATTCCATAAAATATTGTAATGATTTTATCATTTATGATGATCTGCTTGTCTGGTGGTGTGATTGGCACTTATACCATATTACATAATGGTTTGGTGAGATTTCTATGGACCAAGTAGCATATGAGAAAAGAATATTCGGTAATTAATATTGGGACTTTAGTTATATTAAATATCAGAGCATAGTTTTTGGTGTAGATTGTTTTGATAGGAGAGGCATGGAGGCAGGATGTCTTGTCAATAATTGCTTATCAATATTATTAATAGTTCATTACTAATTTCAGTACTGTCAAATAACAGAAAGAGTGAAATTTTAAATATGAGTGAAAACCAAGATAGTCAGGATATGTCAGAGGATTTGGGAGAATCCCAAGAGCTCCAATCCCCGGATACACAAACACCCTATTTTCATGTAGAAGTAAGAGAGGAACAAGAATCTTTGGATGAAGTTAGTCCGAAAAAAGCTAAAGTAAATAAAGATCTACCTGGGGATGAGCAAGTCCAAATATTTACAATATTACAAAGTTTGTCTACACAGCTACAAAATTTAAATAGTGAATTAAAAAACTCAGAAAGTAAAATAGAAAGTCAAATACAAAATTCAAATAGTGAATTAAAAAGGGAATTAAAAAGTCAAATACAAAGTTCAAATAGTGAATTAGAAAGTAAAATAAAAAGTCAAATGCAAAATTTGGACAGTAAATTAGACAATCACGTACAGGAGATCAAAGACCTAAGGGAAGAGTTAAAAAACCATGTAGAAGAGTCAAAATTGGCCTCCGAAAAACTAGAAATAAAAATTAAGAAAGAAATAGAAATAAAGTCGGAAAGGGCCAAAAATATGATCGAGGCTATTCAGCAGGACTTCAGAAGTCAATATGTAGAATTAAACAGTGAAGTTAAGGATAAAATAGAATGTATTAAGGGAGAATTAGATAGTGCTAGGAGTGAGTTTAGAAACTTAAAAGAAGAAGTCCAAAATATAACTCTTGAACCTGACAATGTAGTAAAAGGATGTCAGAGCCAGATTACTAGCAGAATAGCTAAGTTAGAAACTCAAGAGGTAACCCAATGTGAAATTAATAAAAATATAGAAAGTGAGCTAATTCAAGTTATAGGAAAGGTAGAACATTTTAATGAGATATTAAAGAATAATTCACAAATATTACATAATGATCTCAAAGAGGAAATAGGGGAATATATGACTCAGTGTGAGGGTACAATATATCAAAGACTAGAAGATAAACTTGAGTTAGAGAAAGATGAAACTATTAACCAGTTAAAACAACAAATTCAACATTTAAATGTAGGCCTTAAGGACAGTTCTACAAGAATAGACTGTGAATGGCAAAATTATAAATTAGGATTAGAAAGTCGTATGCAAGCTATGGACCTTAATATGGATAAAGTTGTTCATAGTAAAAATGTATCTGAAACTCAGGTTAAGGAAATCAATAATGATCATAATAAACCCGTAATCTCTGAGTTACATACAATGATTAGTCCACTTGAATCAATGTACAATCCATTGAATGAGGCCAGACATAAAGTCATGTTAGAGCCTGAAAGTAATAGCTCCATGGCCTTGAAATTCCTCAAAATAAAATTCTTTAAAGGAGAATACCTGGAGAATCCACATGAATATCTCCAAAATTTAGACGAATTGTTCACCTTATGTCATTTATCTGAGGTAGAAAAGATTGCCATTGCCACAAACCATTTGTGTGCGGCATCTAAAGATTGGTGGCAATCGTTATTTATAAAACCGGAAACATATGGGGACTTTAAATATCTTATGCTAGCCAGTTTTTGGGGGGAAGACCGCCAAGACAACCTCAGGTATCAAATATCTCAGGAAAGATACCATGTAAATAAGGGCAGTTACACTCAGTTTTTCAGGAGTCAGGCCGTCAAACTGAAAACGTTGACAGCCTATCCTTTATCTGAGACCCAAATTGTGCGAATAATTCGCCATAATTTACCGAGGCATATCGAGCAGGTCTTGATTGCTGCGGACAGACATACAATAGAAGAGGTAGTCGAAATTTTAGATTCGCTAGAAACCAGTGATAGGAATATGGATCATAGGAGTAGGATAAATAGGGACACCCATCCTATGGTAAACAATATTAATTTCACAGATAGGTCCTATGTGGGAAAGAGGAGGTTAAGTAGAGAAAAGGGATATTATAGGACGAATCCCTATAGTAAACCAAATAGCCACCTCAGTAGGCCGACAGTGAAGAGAAGGATTCTAAATGAGAATCAACCTTCTACTAGTGGTATCCCAACAATACCCAAAGAAAAATATAAAAGGTAGTAAAAGTAGCGGGGCATTAAATTAAAAAGGATCTCAACCCCTGATGGAACAAGAGGTACCTATAATGCCCGAAGCTTACTACCATATCCTAAACAAAATTAAATCTGTAAGATTGAATTTATTAACTTCTAAGAGAAGTATGATATAGACCTAGCAATACAATAAGAAATATTAATAAGGCATATATTATTTTATTTTTATTTTTCATAACGGTGGGAGAATTGTAACCTAGTGTTATTGACACTTGGTTTATTTGGCATTGTTTCCACAGGAAAACAATGCAATCCTTTTTTAGAAAATAAAAAGATAAAATAATAATAATATTAAGTGATTAATAAAATATGCTATTTACTCACTTTAACGTGTTTTAAGCAAATAACTAATAAATTTAGTAATTTGATGTCATTTTGAAGAAGAGCATGAATAATTTAATTAAAATATTAACAATAAGAGCAATTTAATATAGTATAAAAGCACATATTATAAACAGTAATTGATTTTGGAGGGGTGGAGGGGGCGAGTAGATGAGTATCTTATCATAAAGCACAATAACTTCTGGTAATTTTTAAATTATTTTAGATAATAATGTATACAGAATTATACATCACTAATAAGCATTGTTAATTAAATATATTTATTATTTTTCATTATTTGTCAAATTACTTTGTAATCCATTTAAATCATACGGAAAACTATATGACTGTAATAAGTTTTTTTTTTCCTTTCTTTTGTTTATGTTATAATTAAATGATTATTTTTCTGTAAGAGGTCGCTAAAAGAAGACCGCCAAATTTTGAAGAAAGTTTAGTCTGACTCTAGTTTTACAAGGAAGAAGCAGTACTGAAATTCGGTAACAAATTTTTTATTATTTTTTATTGCAGAAATAAATATAAGTCCAGTAAATTTTTAATAATATCATGCGTGGCTAATCCTTTTTGATAAGATATTCTGTTTTCTGTTGCCATCTACCTATTTAAAGCTTTTTATACGCAAAAATGTACTATCTTATGCTAAAGTTCAAAATGACCGTATTGACTACAGCAATCACGGAAAGTGTCATTATGTTTAAAATAAGTAATATAAGTAATTTCCAGGAAATAATCAATTATTTGTTAACTTTACCTTATTTAATTATCTTTTCATGGTATAAAAGAAAAATTATAATTAAAAAGACATATTATAAAAGCCAAGGAAAGTTAACTAGAAAATTTCGCGCTCTTTCTAAAAGAAATTGTCTGCTTTGAAAATAATGTAAGTTCCCCACGTTAAAATATGTTTTATTCACTGAAAATTATCTAAAAATAATATTAATGATCAATGATATTTACTTATGCACCTGTATATTTTTTAAAAAGAAAATATAAAATTTTCTCAAGGCAAATATCGGAAAATTTGTATGTGTGCATTTTACGGAGAATTCCTTATTAAAGAAAAATTACAATTCCTAGAGTAGGAATAAAAACTACAAACATTAGTGACTTAATTATAACCATAATATAATATGTTATATTATACATCAACTGGAGTCGTTAAAACTTTATATCCACGTAAGTCAGCTGCAGTCCTTATAATAATAGTATTTTGGAAAATTCGCGCATTAGTTTTATTCCTAAGCCAGCTAGCTAAAAATGATACGTATCGCCAATAGTAAAAAGAAAAGAATTGTATATGTGATCGTCTATCGTCAAATATTCGTCATGTTAAAATATGTATTGTTTTCTTGGATCCCAAAATTATAGCAGTTAATTCAAGGAAGAATTAACATCCAACGCTGCTATGTTTTCTTTGCCTAATTTATTAATTGCACCAGAATGGAGGCAACTTTTATATAAATGAAATAATAAAATGTGTTTCTTATTTTAAATTTGCTTCGTGAACTACGAATGGATCAAGTTCTTCATCTAGATAAATTGCCCAACGGAAAAACATTTTTCTAGTGAGATAATAAGCACTTGTTAAGTAATGATTTTTTTTTACTAATTTGTAAAATTATGTGTATTTTTTTTATATCAACAGGTTAAAGGCTGTATAGTCAAGTAATATTTAAATGACCTTGTAATCATAAAGGTATGTTTTCATATAATTATTCTAGGTTAAATTTATATTCGACATGAAAAAAAAAAATTTTTTTTTTATAAAATGTGTTTACTTATGATATGCAATTATGGGTATAAATTTATATGTTAGATGCGTAAAAGAAGAAAAATTTAGATACTTAATAGGTAAAATATCTAGTTAAAATTATCAGAAGTAATTAAAGAGAAGTGCTATACAGGATATTACTTATTTAAAGTTTGAAACAAATTTATACTATGTTAATTGAGGAACTTATTCCCAATTATTCTTTATTAACGCATTCACTTAATTTAGTTCAAGATACTAGACTACCAATTACTTGTTGAATGTTTCTTTGGCAAAGGTGAAAATTATTATGGTTTATTCTGTGTTATCCATTGATTTCAGACGTTGATCTAAGTATACCCCGGAACATAAATTTAGTGTAATTAGTGTATTTGCTTGTCTTGCCCCGATATAGCATTGGTATATGCTTAATATTCGCATAAGTAATAATTGTAATGTCTTTATTTTGTGGGATGGAAAATGATCTCCCCAAAAGCTTTATTTTCCATGAGGGGAATAGATAAATCTAGTATTCGGGTATGTTTATAACCCAAGTGATCGCTTCTCAGAGTTAGGACGATCAGTAATTTATATCGTATTTAGTGTATTTCATTCGTTAAAATCCCAGGAGAGGATTATATTTGGGTGTGTGTTCCTATTATGCCCAAGTAAGAGGCAAGGACCCACCAAACTATTTTAATGTAGTAGTTAACTCTACAGACCTTCAGTGTTATTCCATATTCCTCATGAGAAAATAGAGATAATTCCACCACGGAAGGTGTTGATTATTGTGTTTTGTTTAGAAAGTTATGGCAAGATAACGGGTATATTGGAGGTTAATTCCTCACGATCCATTTAGTATAAATAGCGTGCTAGTATATATGATCAATGTCTGGATTGTGCGGCGGAATAGTGCTGGTAATCCACACGTAAGTCAATGGAGAGAGTAAGTTTAAAATTGTGTGATTTAGAAATTTTTATTTGCCAATGGAGGGTTCAAATACTAGGTTTAATTCGGGTTAATGATTAAGTAGCACTCACAATATAACTTATACTGAGGAATACAATGTGTATAACAACTTCAGTTGTTATTAAGGTAAATATTAAAATAATAAGTGTAACTTCTGATAAATAACCCATAAATTATAATAAGTTATCTAAATAAAAACTATCATTTAATTAAAGATATGATAATAAAAATCGTTTGTACGTTTTGCCTAGAATCAAATTGTTTTTTTTTGTTTTAAAACAGATCGTTAGTTAATAAAGTTAAGCAGCCGTTCATATAAGATACACTAAATGGATGAGTTGATGTATCGATAATAATATTTATTTTGTTATATTCAATTTGCATAAATGTAAAAAGAAGATGAAGAAGTAGTTCGAATCCAGGTCTAAAAGTATAGACGAATTAATGTTAGTTATATTTTGTTTTATCCATATGGGATCGAATAAATTGTATATGTTTGTTTATTATGTTAATCATAAAGGATAGTTTTGTTAAACTGTAATAATAAATTATAATCTTGTTAAAATTTAATAATAAATTATAGTCTTGTTACAAGTTGTTTTGAGTCATTTTTCTTGTGTGCTAAATAAAAGTGTATTTGCATAATACTTGCAATACTTTTCTTGAGTCCAAAATCATTTATGAAATCTTAAAATTCAATACACCAGATAGACAATTGTAAGCAGATCAGAATATTTCATTATATTTTAATTTAATAAGAATTATTTATGGAATTGAAAACTTCAGACCAAGACATTTTATTTTATATGTGTGTAAAATCACTTTATTCCCAAACTAGTAGGTTTTGGTTGCACATTGTTTCGTACACATTTAAGTGAAGTGTCTAAGTAATAAATCTTAGTTAAATTATTGTGTTGTCATGGATAATGGAAGGACACAAAAGCACCCTTGTCTTTTCATCATTCCGACTGAGATTCTGGATAAAAGGGCTGTATTATTCAAAATTATGCGTTGTTATTGAATATGGTTATCATCTCGTTAAATATTATAATAGTTGATATGTGGATGAAGACACCTGGAATTTAAATAAGGTAAATGTTTCCTATAGCCGACCAGAATGTCAGTCATATGCGACAACACAATACTGCCGAGCATTTTTCTTTAAAAATAACAGAGAACCCTGAGATTAGTGTCATTATTATAAGTGCTCTTAAATTAAGAATTGATCAATTATGATCAACATTACAAGCGTGGCATGGCTTAAGAGATTGAAACTTCTGATTGTATAATAATAAAATATTGAGATCATATTGGCAAATTAATGAATGTTTTATTTTAGTCAGTAATATTAACAATGACATGAAATCATCATCATCATTGTCGAACAGTGCAAGTACTTACAGCTCAGAGAATGTGTTTTGGATAGAGAAAGAATGTTAGTTTATTCTAAATTTTCTTTTTAAATTTATTTTATTAATGATAATTTTTTTTTAAGTCTATCTCTGTCTGAACTGCATATCGCTGTAGCTGAATTATTATAACTAACCAAACGTCGAGCTATATTAGGTAATATAGGGTTTGCTTCCCGTCCTATACGGAAGCGTTTAGGCTTCCGAAGTGATTTAATAGAAATCATTGCTAATTATTATTAGGTTAGAATATATATCACAATATTGCTGAATATGTCATCTATAATTAATGAAAATAAATCTTGGATGACATCAATTCAATTATTACATTGAAATTTAACCGATAACTTATTCGTTAACTTTATGTTATATTACTATTAATTTTATCTGTATGTTTAAATATTACATTCATGCATTATCATTTTCTTAGGGTTTTCTTTTAGACCTATATTTTAAATAGTTAAATCTTATTTATTAAATTAAAAACCAGTAGTTTACGCCATTTACAACTGTTAATATAAAGAAAATAGAATAAAATGTTTTGCTGAAAATGTTATGTGCTGAATTATAATCAGATTTCCATTCAGCATAAGATTTTTTATTGGAGGAACTTAAAGGTTCACACTTGAGAACACGCATCAATATAACCATTCCTTCTTCTAAATGTTTTTCCAGATCCGGTTTATTACATCCTTTTGGGTGCTTGATGAAGGATTGTAAACATTGGTCATAATCTCTCAAGCTCCTAAAATAAAATAAAATGTTAATATAGAATACAATAATCAAAATATTTTAAATTTCATTAATATAATTTTAATAATAAAATATCGAAATAATTAGTATATTTGCAGACCTTAGCAAACCAATCCAGTTAAGGAGTATCTTATTAACAAGAATGGAAAAATACTCAGTTTTTCATTAACCATAGTTAGCAAACCTAAAAGTATTCCCTTCTTCTTCAACATTTTCTCTACGAACAGCTTTTGGAGAGGATGCCATGGATATCTTAAAGGATAATTTGCCTATTATATATGAAATATTAATTAAACTTCATAATTATATTGTAGTACTTTTATACATTAAGGCAAATGCTTTTACCTTTCCATTCAATTCTGCTAATATTCTTTTAACATAACAAGTGGAATGTAGATCTGAATTTTGGGTAAGATGAAAATGTATTTAAGAATATGTCAAGTGTTATTGTATTTTCATTCAGAAAAGATCTGTATATAAGGGAAATCTTGAAGGTGTATTAAGTTTGGATATTAATTTTGTATTATATATATAGATCATGTGTTTCAACTTGACTATTTGTTTTAATTGGAGACTACCTTTTTATATTCCAACTGAAGACTGTATCTAGTTTAATACATGGATTTTTTTTTATTATAATCTCAGTGCTTAAATCTGAAAATCTTTAAAGTGTATATCTTAGGGAGAGAAACTTAATTTCAGATGAAGATTTAAAGAAACTTGTTATATTTCAAATTCTCACACATAAAGAAGAATCTGGTCTGATTTATGACACATTTACTTATTTGGGTGTTGAGTTAAAAGCAGTCTGTTTTTAAGCTTAATATAAGTCAAACAAATGCTATTTTAATGATTAGGTCACATGCTTTGGCTTGACCATCTGTTTTAATTATTGGTTGCCTAGTTACGTGTTAGCTGAAGGTCTTGTCTAACTTACTATAAAAAAAGTTCCATATTAATTCAATGTTAAAACTATGTTGGAGATAAATAAAATTACCAGAAGCAACATAAGTTGCATAAATATATTATAAAATCTTTAAATGTTGTTTACAATAAATCCTTAATTGCATATATATTGGGTATATGTTTATTGCTTCTTCCAGAAGATAAGGCTATTTAAGTGCAACAAATACATGCTACTTAATATCTAAAAAAAAATTGCATTTAAAAGAAATAATTCATCTCATTCTATTTGTGAACCATCAATGCAGTAAGTGTAATTAATGGTTAATTGATGGTGATTCGAAACAATCCTCCAAACTAATTCTAGTTATTTGCTGTTTTCAGTAGATAATATAGATTTGTACTATAGTTATCCGATAGCCAATCTTTTTCATTCATTAATTTATTTTTGAGCTAATGTCATGAAATATTGAAAATACTCTTAAGATTTAAATCCAATCCAATCTACTTACTGGCTAATTAGGTCTGCTAATAGATCATATTTGAAAATAAATTTATTATACACAATGAAAAATCTGTACATAACAATAATAAAATGTAATGCAATGTAGGCTAACATTTAAAACTTACATCATTAAGTTAGTAAAACAGAGTACTATTGGCAGATAAATGAATTAAACAGAGTGTAGGGTACTATGATTAAGCAGTAACCCTTTCTCATTATCATTAGAAGTTTATGATGGCTTATTATTTTCTATGTTAAAAATAGTTATTCTGGCATTATGATATTTAGGACTACATCATAAAAATAAAAAAAGCATTAACAAGCTTACAAATGTTCTGTCTGTCTGTGTACAACTGTCTGTCTGTCTGTGTATGATCTATCTATCTGTCTATCTATCTATCTATCTATCTATCTATCTATCTATCTATCTATCTGTCTGTCTATCTATCTGTCTGTCTGTCTATCTGTCTATCTATCTATCTATCTATCTATCTATCTATCTATCTATCTATCTATCTATCTATCTATCTATCTATCTATCTATCTATCTATCTATCTATCTATCTATCTATCTATCTATCTATCTATCTATCTATCTATCTGTCTGTCTGTCTGTCTGCCTGTCTGCCTGTCTGCCCGTCTGTCTGTCTACCTACCTACCTACCTACTTATATGCATACATAAACATGTATATACCCCTCAAATAGTAATACTATTTTATTTAAATGAAATTAAATACAGTACATATAATTATCTTTGGAATAATATATACGGCTAGCCAGAGAACTAAAAATGTTTTTTATAGGCATACACTTATAAAATGAACATTTTATTTTTAATATAAATATATTAAAATTGTTGGTGAAAAACGTAGTTATTATTTAGCAAGTACGATTACTTTCAAGATGTTCAGAGAAGAGGGTAAAATAATCAACTATATCATTGATTTTATCCAATACGTTTTATTAGTTTTATGGCTTTTAATTGTACTTTTTTCTACTTCTGTTTAGTCAGCTTACAAGAAGTACTGAAGAGTTTAAATTTATAGTTACGATATCTAATATTATTATATTTAACTGCAAAATTACTATTTTATAGCAATTGTAATCAACATTGATAAGTGATAAAGACATCTAGTACTAAAATTATTTTATAAAGTTTACAAAGTTAGCAATTTTTTAGCACCAAAGAGTTAAAAATACCTCCAACAGATTTGTTTGGAGTTTTTACTTTTATTTGTCATTTTAAATTTATTTGGTTTTGAAAATGTGAAGGAAAAATGTATGGTCAGTTGTAAGCAGAGTCATTGCGTGTGAGTGTGCAGGTTGTGTAAGGCACAAAGGTGCTTCAAGATGCCAAGATAATTAATAAAATTTATATAGAAATAAAAATGTTTACATTTTCAAATCACTTCGTTGTTAGAAATACATTCTGAATGTAAATGTTTTTTAATTTAAATATGAGTGGAATACTTTTTTACTTAAACATTGTCACAATTACATATATACTCTTATCATTGTAATTATAAATTTATTTAACGCACATTGATTACGTAAGTAATATTTACTAAGGCAATAAACTCAAGAATGTGCACTTGAAAATGTGAAAGTAGAGATCTCTACTGGTCTTAACCACAAGCTTACGCTTTGAAAGAAAAGAGGGGAACCTTCTTTACTTCAACCTACTTTCTATATAAATAGATGAAGCTGAAGCGGTTGGATCTGAGAGCGTGAAGCTATTCAATACTTCACTGATTAAGTTCACAATTCCTATTACACATTAGTACTCGTGAAATCTTTCGATTTACAATGAGTCAATGGAAAGATCTTATAGCTAGAAATCTATTACGATAATTTAAAGTATTTTCTAACTATAAGATCTTTCCATTGACTCGTAAATACGAAAGATTTCGCAAGTACTAATGTGTAATAGGAATTGTGGACTTAATCAGTGAAGTATTGAATAGCTTCATTGCTCTCAGATCTAACCGCTTCAGCTTCACCTATTTATATAAAAAGTAGGTTGAAGTAAAGAAGGTTCCCCTCTTTTTTTCCAAAGAGTAAGCTTGTGGTTAAGACCTGTAGAGGTTCCTATTTTCGCATTTTCAAATGCACATTCTTGAGGTTTATTGGAAATATTTCTTATCATTGTACTAAGCTGAATAGGCTAATACCATTTTGTCATGATAATTCATAAAATTTATATGCAAATGTTTAAATTTCAGAATCACTTTATTGTTAGAAACACATTCTTTTTTATTTAAATATAAACTGAATTTTCTTTACTTAGACATCTTGTGACAATTGCCTGGGCTTCAAAATATACTACACATATCTTCTACCATTAACATAAAAGGGATCAGGTCAATGCTCTTTTGTTACTATAATTAATAAAACATATGCAAATGAAAATGTTTCGATTTCATAATCACTTTTATATAAAAATTCTAATTTATATAAAAAATAACATTACTATTAATAATTTATTTAAAATAAAAATTATTTTAAAAATGTTGCTTTATAATTGCAGTAATTTGTTATGTGATCAAATTAAATTTATCAATGATATTTTACACAAGTCATGTGACTTATTCAGTTTAGAATAGTGATAGAGGGTCTGATTCCAGTATGTGGGATCCTAGGACTGATTCTACTCCAGTGTTGTGAAAAGTATTTTTAATAGCAATGTTATCTTTCTTTTTTTTATTATGCCAATTATATTTTTACATATTTTATTAAAATATAGGGGAACTGAACACAGACTTTCAAGCACCCTCCAACTATCTCATACTACTGATACACATGACCACACACATGTAGAAAAGATAAATAATCACCATTATACGTATTACATGCTGAACCAGCACTCATCAGTTGGTCCAGATTATCATCTCCCACACATATATATAATCAGTACTCAGTTTATATTAAGATAGCAAATCTGCATACTTTAATGGATAGGCTTCAATCTATTCCAACCTCTAACTCTTCAGCTATTCATATCATTGAAAATCTGATGATGGAAAGCCCAAATCCCATGCTGATGCCAATATTACTACCACACCCAGGTTGACCTCAATTCACTCTAACCCTCACATATAGGACCTTATACATTTAAATACATAGAAGAGGGATGGGCAGGATGCAGACTTAATGTGTATATTGGTGATTATTTATCTTTTCTACATGTGTGTGGTCATGTGTATCAGTGGTATGAGATAGTGTGAATAGTTGAAGGGTGCTTGAAAATCTGTGTTCAGGTCCCCCATATTTACAATTGAGCTCCAGGTTTTAGTACAGTACCAGCTTTTTACTTGTTTTCTAGCTAAAAAATCATAACTGTTCTACAATCCACACTACAATGCAGAGAGAAGGTGTAAAAGACATAACTTTTAAAAATATATTATTGCATGCCAAAATATTTAATTCTTAAATTTTATGAATAATAGACCTCTACATGAATGCTCTATTGACAAAGTTTAAAAATAGCATCCAATGGAGCAAATTGAGTGTTTTATTTTTTCTTTGTAATTATCCAACATAACCTATGACTAAACAAAATAAAATGCAAGGGGTTTTAATGGCTTTTAAAAATTTACTGAATAAAGGAAACTAAATTTAAAATTCTTCCCTTAAATAAATCCTGGCTAAATCCCTAATTGTTGAACTGTATAATAAAGTATAACATATTGTAACAATATGGAGAATACTGGGGTTACAAGGTTCCACAATTGGTTGAACCTGGCGTGATGGAAAATCATCATCATCAACCCCAAGTCAAAATATAAAATTTGAATATAAAAATGTAATAAAAAGAATGTAATGATGAAAGGAATGATCATGAGAGATCAACAAGACAAAAGCTAACTATATTAACTAGCATTACACAAAAGTAATAATCATTCATCATCATGAATGATCAACAAAAAATAAATCAGCAGTCAATCTTGTGACTGGATTTGAAATGAGCCTACTATAGACCAGGCTAATTATTTATCTCTTGCCACACTAAGGACAGCAATGCAACATAATAATTTGAAAGCGTATACTTAAAAGTGCTAATCCATCAGAATATATAGCAATAAAAGCAATAATTCTGGGATATTAAAACATGCTGATCATCATCACTGCTCTGGCCACTTAGTACCATTAATGCACTGGCCAACTATAAACTTAATTTCAAATTCATATTAAAATAAAATTTACTGTAGTACATGAACTATAAAGGATATTCCCTTTGTACCATATAGCATTAGAGAAGTAATGAAATTATCATCAACTGTATATCCATAAACATTAAATATAAACCTCTTTTATATAGCAGACCAGTAAGCATGCTTGCAGCTCGGTGAGTTCTATTACTGTTACTGTGAGCAAGAGATATAATACAACATAATAATTTGTAAGATTTTAGGATTAAATAAATTCACTGAAATAACTTTAACAATAAAACTTACATTTATTAATTAGAAACAATAAAATGAAATTAAGATCTGCTGATTATACTATAAATATAAATTCAGCAATCTGATTTTGATTAATACAAAAAGAAATGTTATCACATTGTGATTTACAAATATCTCAATAGGTTTATATAAAACATGTATATATCAGCACAGAGATGTGCCTGTATAAAAAAATTACACATCACAATTGTGATAAACTAGTAATAAAATTCAATAATTCATTTTAATAATTCATAAAGTATGGTAGATTTTAACATATATATGTGTGTCTTTATGACATGCATTCTGTATAAACACAGACATGCTGTAACATGTGGGAATTGTTATATAATAAAAAAGTTATCACATTTTAATGATACATAAATAACGACCATTTGCATGGAAATGTGTCTTTACACTGACATTTATAGCATATGATATTTTAATTTGTCAAAACAATAAACTTATTAAAAATATTATATTTTCACAAAACAATTAATTCCATGTTTAAAATATACATAAATACACATATACATGTGTGTATATATATATAAATAGACAGTATGAATCAAAGTTATTAATTCATTATTTCTAATGGGAATTTTTTTTTGCTAGAATGGAGGTTTCCTTGACAATAGTTTGAAATTATTGATTGCTATCTATAATGGAATTGTCTATTTGTTGACTGGTTTCTAATGGTTATACATTATTTCTTTGACAATCCTTCATAAAAGTTTTTCTTTTTTCTATTTAATAAATAATCACTCATTAGATCCAGTTTGGAAAGTCTTTTTCCAACAAAAACCCCTTTGGCTTTTTGTTTCTTCATTTACAATAACTTATGGCTTACTGAGTTTATTTTTTTTTTAAATTTCAAAATAAAATTAAATCAATCCTTTGTTTTTAGACTTATAATTGAAGCAAAAATTTACTTGTTTTACTTTTATATTAGAGATTTTAATTGCCATTTTCAAGAAATTATTTAAAATAACATTACCAGCTATACTTTATATATATATATTGTAACGATATATAAATATATCGTATACAATACTGCAATATATATATATATAATATATATATATATTGCAGTTTTTTTATCTGAGCTTTTCTGCATATAGATAAAATAGTATATGTATAAAGTAATTCTTCAGCAAGCTGATGAACTCTCCTGGCAAGCTGGTCATTTCTAAAACAGTAGACTAGCTTATTGTCATGTTTGGGAAAGGTATAATCTGGCAATTGTTGGCCTGAAGTGAACTTACCTTCAATCTCTATGTAATCTAATACACACAGATTAGTCTACAAATCACATAAAAGCTGGGTTTTGTTTCCATTTAAATTCAAATTGTACCATTGTTGCACTAACAGCAACTGGATACACTGTCTCATCTTTAGTTATAATGTCATAATATTTTTTCCAATATTTTTATAGTGAGGAGGGAATTTAAAAAAACACTAATTAAAAGTAAGTTTTCTTGATCTTGATTGAAAAAAGTTAATGACTTTTTTCATTTCTCATTAATTCTTTCAAAAAACAACTTTGTAAGATTTTTATCAAAATATATTATACAAGCTTTAATTAAAAAATTAGGTACTTGTGACTTGACCCATGTGGCCACCAGAGGTGCTGGTCAGGGTCAACCATGGAAATACTTAGAGTAGGGGCCCCAAATGCAGCATTGCAAATTCCAGCCAAAAGGTGGCACTGTTCACAATGCGTAAGCACAGGAACATTCCACCAGCTGGCTGGCAGAAAAGCTGCCCACTTGGTGGCACTGGTCACAGTATGTAAGCCCATTTAGCTTACATCATCTGCTACCAGCAGATACCAAGAACCTAGGTGGTGCTGATTGCTGTAAACACATCTAGCTTATGTGTCATCTGCTAACAGCGACTACCAAGATTCTAGCCCACTACATGGCGCTGTTTCTCCACGGTTACACATGGAAAAACTATGCACTGATAGATTTTATGTACATACTACTTAAAATATGAATGGCATATAATGTACAGGTGTGATTAATTAAGAAGCTACAACTATTTAAATATTGTTTCAAACTTAATAGTATCACATGCTATTTCACAGTTTTATAAATTTTTTTAAATGCACATTATTATATTAAGTAATATTTACTAAGGCTGTAACCTTATGAATAAGCATCTGAAAAATTTAAAGGTAGGGACCTTTACAGGTCTTAGCCACAAGCTTACGCTCAGAAGAAAAGAGGGAAAATGGATGTATTTTTAAATTTTTTTTTTTTAAAAAAATCTCTTTTTTTTAATTATTAACTCTATGTCAAAATGTTATATATAAGTCGAGCGGTGAAATTTGCTATCATGGCCGCTTGAATGACATCATAGATTTACATATGAAAGTATGCTATAATTAGACAGGTTTGATAAAATTATCGTGTAGAAATCCTCATAATTATTCATAAAATATTTTATTAATTTATAAGTCAATTCTAAATTTAAAAATCGATCTTTTTTTTTTAATTATTTACTCTAAAAGTGTTTTTTTTTAAATTAAAAAAAGTGTAATTTTTACGACAATCGTTTTTTTTTTTCAAAAAAAAAGCTAATTTTTTCCCCCTTCTTGCAAAACTAGAGATATTCCAAAGATAAAATCTAATATATTTAATTAATAGGGGCTTTACTAATGAATAGCTATGGTCAATTAGTGAATTGGATTGATTTAATGAGACAGAAACTGATATATGATGAATTATATTTATTGACAATTTCATATAACCCATTACTTAGCATTGGATAATGCACGCAGGCATTTTATTTACTAAACAACATTACTCTAGGCCATTTAGCAAAATAAATTTGTGGCTATTATTTAATTGTGCTAATTTTATGCTATGTAATAAATCACTACATTCCACTTATTAGTTATGCCCTTTCATCATCAGTTCAAGTGGCTATTATACATGTTATCAAACCAAGTCTGGAGTGAAGTTTAATAATACATCCGATTATGATAAATTATTATGTTACTAAAGATTAAACTAGCCTGGAGTGTAATCATAAGTATATTTTTCTTATTAAAGTATTCGTAAGTCCCTTAAATACACTTTCTCCCTTTAAAAGTTTGTTAATTATACATAATTAAGAGATTGAATGGGATAAAGTAAAGTTTGTGTGTATATATATATATTCCCGTCAGCAGCATATATGTATTTCTCATGCTACAGAAGAGTTGGCTCTTTTAATCAAGCTGACAAAACTAGTGTTCATTTAATGTATGGTATTTAATTTATAATATACTTCGGCTTGGCGGATGTAAAATTTATCAATATTTTATCGTTGTGCTGTTTTTATATATATATATATATATATAAGATGGAGCCACGGTAAGTCCAGCTCATTTTCCTCTCTTATGGGTAGTGCAGTAGCTAAGACTGAGCTAAGGGCCAGATTAGTACGTAAGTCCCTGGCCTCTTATGAACCAAATAAAGGTTCCCTTTTAACAGCATGACGATCGGTCATTGGGTAAACCAGTGTTGGTCATGAAAACCCTAAAATCTATTCATCAACAGAGCCACTTTATTATTATATTTTACTTGTGTGTAGCATATTAGTAAAATCTTTATAGCCAACTCTCGCATTGAATTGCAGCATTGTTCAAAACCTGTTCGATCTAAAGCTATCTGTGAGGCTTTATATGCCCATATTTAATATATAAATCTATCATAATCAGATGTATTATTAAATTTCACTCCAGACTTGGTTTGATTACATGCATAATAGCCACTCGAACTGATGATGAAAGGGCATAATTAATAAGTGGAATGTAGTGATTTATTATATAGCATAAAATTAGCGCAATTAAAAAATAGCCACAAATTTATTTTGCTAAATAGCCTAGAGTAATATTGTTTAGTAAATAAAATGCCTGCATGCATTATCCAATGCTAAGTAATGTGTTATATCAAGTATATATGAAATTGTCAATAAATATAATTCATCATATATCAGTTTCTGTCTCATTAAATCAATCCAATTCACTAACTGACTATAGCTATTCATTAATAAAGCACCTATTAATTAAATATATTAGATTTTATCTTTGGAATGTCTCTAGTTTTGAAAGAATGGGGAAAAATTAGCTTTTTTTTTTAAAAAAAAAACCAATTGTCGTAAAAATTACATTTTTTTTAATTTAAAAAAAAACCCCACTTTTAGAGTAAATAATTAAAAAAAAAAGATCGATTTTTAAATTTAGAATTGACTTATAGATTAATAAAATATTTTATGAATAATTATGAGGATTTCTATGCGATAATTTTATCAAACCTGTCTAATTATAGCGTACTTTCATATGTAAATCTATGACGCCATTCAAGCGGCCGTGATAGCAAATTTCACCACTCGACTTATATATAACATTTTGACATAAAGTAAATAATTAAAAAAAAAAGATAGATTTAAAAAAAAAAAATTAAGAATACATCCATTTATAAAACTGTGAACTAGCATGTGATACTATTAAGTTTGAAAGAATATTTAAATAGTTGTAGCTTCTTAATTAATCACACCTGTACATTATACGCCATTCATATTTTAAGTAGTATGTACATAAACTCTATCAGTGCATAGGTTTTTCATGTGTAACCATGGAGAAACAGTGCCACATAGTGGGCTAGAATCTTGGTAGTCACTGTTAGCAGATGACACATAAGCTAGATGTGTTTCCAGCAATCAGCGCCACCTAGGTTCTTGGTATCAGTTGGTAGCAGACGATATAAGCTAAATGGGCTTACATACTGTGACCAGCACCACCAAGTGGGCAGCTTTGCTGCCAGCCAGCTTGTGGAATGTTCCTGTGCTTACACATTGGGAACAGCATCACCTTTTGGCTAGAATTTGCAATGCTGCATTTGGGGCCCCTACTCTAAGTATTTCTGTGATTGACCCTGACCAGCACCTCTGGTGGCCACATGGGTCAAAAGTCACAAGTACCAAAAATTATTGATCTAATCAAAATAGATAGTGGAATTTTATAATTATCAGTATATCTATTGAAACATAAAAATATGTTTGTTTTAATTTCAAAATCAGAATTAATAAAATATTAATTAGACATTTTTTATGTTTAACTAATAAGCAATTTTTTTTAAACTCAAAATTATTTAATCCTTAACTGTTATTCCAGTGTAGTATAGAAAATACCTATAAAAAGTTTTTGTTTGTGTTTATCTCTACTTTTCCCTTCAACTTTATATATATATTGTAACGGTCAGAATCGTCTATCTCGCTAACACACTGCAGAATTCAAACCCCAGACACGAAACTGAACATTCTAGGAGGGGTTGCCTTCTAGAGATACTAAGTTCGAATCTAAAGTCCAAATTTCACAGTGCCATCTACGTGATAACGCCTCTGGTGCCACTACTAGCATAACCTTTGACCAGTGCCTGATGGTCAGGGAGAAACAAAAGACTATACTAAAAGAAGTTTGGGTGGCTAATTAACGTCTATGGATTTACAAAAGAAATGCAGAAAATATATATATATAGACCGAGACAGTGATAGGAATCAAATAAAATAAGAGATCAAATTTAGTTTTAAATAATTTCACACAATTTATTTATATATATATATATATAACACCACTGTCTGCTTATATGAGACAGGGATGCGTATTAAATAATTGTTGGCATTATATTTCAATAAATGACAAAAGTTTATAAAGCAAAGTGATATATTCTATTCCTCGAGCTAATAGCATTACGATAATGTGCTTGACGAGATAGGAACATGTGCGAGGTGCTTTGAGTAATTATACAAGTTTAAGAAAATATTTGAAACTTAAGTGTTCTAAAATATTTATTGATTTCGAGAATAGCATGGACTAAAGCTTACTAAACAACAAAGTGGGAATGGGATCAAAGCATTTATTTGAGAATAATAATAATAAAGTTGCATTGGGAGATCAGTATTGCTGATAATGAATTTATTAAAGTTGGAGGGTGTGACATGTTTAAGTCACGGATGCTTTGTAAAATAAATATAAAATAAAACAATATTGAAGATCCGTAATAATTACGGAGGGCATCTCGCCGCTAACCCGTAGGAAAGTATTTTGATGAACAGCCGAAACTTAGTGACTGGGTGACGATTGCGTGTAATTCCCAGGGGTGTCATTTGTGAACACCCTCTGCCTGGAAACTTGCAATAAGCGAAAAGAATGGACTTTGCCATGTAAAAAATCCTTGCAAATTAAAACAAAGCAGTCTCAACAACCAATTCATTTACCAGCAATACGAGACTAGTGTATATAAAAACATACTAAATGGGTTTTACTCGGATTAAGAGAAATGCCCAATCAAATTCCCCAAAATTCATTTAAAAGGGTCCGCACATTCTTGACGTCAATGATGAACTTTATAATTAAAGTAAAACACGGTAATTAAAATAGGAAAATGCATGCTTGCGGGTTTGAAAAGTAAGTATAGATTTATATACGCAATCATGCATTAGGGGACACATTTATTAGATTAAAATCAATAACATGTAGATTTTAAACTATGTGATTATATTATATATTAGAGAATAGAATCGCCCTCGAACGAGTGATTTGCAAGATAATAAAATTGGAAAATTATAAATTTAAAATATGCCTTAATAGCGGCGTCTTACTTTCAATAAAGGGAATAGTTCACTCGGTCAAAGATGATTCTGACACATTATCATAATAAAATAAAAGAAAGCTTTATAAATAGAAAATATTAACCCAAGGATAGAGAGCAAAATGTTGAGTATATTTAAACATGTTAAAGAAATACATAATGAAGTTACGTGAAATATAAAAAAAACAATGTTAAATAGCTTTAGCATGTTAGTTAGGAATCACAAGAGCTCTTGGGTTAATTTAGGTTACCTCTGGAGAAGCATTTGCAGGTAGATGTTCGGCAGGTTTTATAATTCAGCAGCAAAATCTGGAATGTTCATATTTTTGCAGCAGCAGCAGTTCCGGGGTTTCTTATGTGATAGCTTTTGATGGTATGGAGCAGTGGCTGGCTATTCCGAGGGGACATAGCTATCTTAACACCTCTACTTTGACATGTCAAGGTTAGCAATTTATTAGAATAGAACACAAAATGATTTCTCTTAAACACATTAGAATAAAAACTACTAACTAACTGGAGAACAAAAGAAAAACCTCCTTTTTATAGTGGAATTTAACAATAGAACTGCCCTGTAGCATTACAAAAATATCGGACTTATCAGCTGTAATTAAATCATCGGAATGTCTAAAGGAATTCAACATAAATTAATTTCTTTTGTTACTTTCCCTGTCAACATTCGAATTACAAACAAGATTTAATTAAAATTACTTTTATTAATTAAAGAAAACCTTAAGTGGACATCTGCTGTTTTTAGATAAACTTATACAACATTTACTAATTAAACTATTATCCCTGATTTATTTAAACAGAAATATTGGGAATAACTTTTATTAAATTAAAGAAAATGATTTTACTTTTTAAATTGCAATATTTGAATCTATTTACTAAACGAATATTTACTAAATGAATTTTATTTTAAATCAAAATATATTACGGCGGTAATATACTTGTAAACAGATTCAAACAAAATAACTTTAACAATTTATAATTTTGATATGTTTTAAAATGGATATCCTAGTGTGTGCACAATTATGGCTTATATAACCTACTTTTTAATAAATTAAAATTATGTGAACACATACATAATCTATAATCTTTTATTTATTTGGAAATGACATATATATAATATGAGCATTGTACTCGTGGTTTAAAATTAGGCGGGATTTTCGGTATATAAGTGTATTGCAGACACCCTACGATAGATTGGGGTTCAAACTAAGGTATGAGGGTAGGAAGTAGGTGAGAAAAGATGAAACGAAGATCTGCAAAGCAGACCCTACTGTTTCAATATGTACACATACACTACTATGTTTTTGTATGTCATGAGACACATAACTATCTCAATATGTAATATGACTTAATTATTAATAAGCATTAAAATTAGTAATAAATTAGTGTAATTACTTTATTATTGAATGAAAACAAGAATGGCTATTTTTGTTAATAGAAAATGTAAACAAATCATTTGTGAGAGATTGGATTTTTAAAACATATTTTTATCAAGTTGCTGCTAATGAGTATTAGTTAAAAATAATTTCTTAAAAAGATATTGTACACATTTCAATAATATGACATTATTAAATAACACCACTACAACCTCATTTGTATTAAGCCAATAAACATCACATGACCACCATTTCTTATGCTTGCTTATAACTGTTATTCAAACAGGAAAATTTCTATATGTATTGCCATTCAGTGAAAGCCAGAGTAATCAGTGGATGCCAGAAGACTTGTGCAAAAAATTTCCATCTAGTGCCTACATATCCAATTTCCCCAGACTAGTTTCTTTTGTGACTTTCATCAATGAGGAGCCTTGGATCTGAGAGCACTGCACTTAGATCTTAGGATCTAATGCAACCTTCCAAAAGTCACCTTTTATCTTTACTTAACTACAAAACTATGAGTCTTAAATTGAAAACACTATAATATTTTCAATCCAAGCTCATTAGCTTATATAGTCATATAGGTCTGAACTTATTTCAGTACCTATACATTTTGGGGTCTTTGGTTCTTTAATAAACATAGCCACCACTATCTTATTGGGAATGATCAGTTTTAAGCCAATAAACATCACATGATCATCATTTTGGCAATACATAAAGAGTTTTTCCTGTTTGCATAACAATTATAAGCAAGCATAAGAAATGGTGATCATGTTATATTTGTTGCCTTAAAACCAATTCTGCCTAATAGGATAGTGGTGGCTATGGTTATTAAAGAACCAAAGACACCAAAATATATAGGTACTGAACTGAGTTTAGACCTATATGACTATTGAAAATATTATAGTGTTTTCAATTTAAGACTCATAGTTTTGTAGTTAAGTAGATATCAAAGGTGGCTGCTAGAGAGTTGCATTAGATTCTAAAGGTGCAGGGTTCTCAGATCCAAGGCTCCTCACTGACGAAGACCACAAGCCAGAAACTAGTCTGGGGATATTGGATGACTAGGTGCTAGATGGGAATTTTATGCACAAGCCTTCTGGCATCCTCTGATTACTCTGGCTTGCACTGAGTGGCAATAGGTATAAAGAGTTTTGCCTGTTTGAACTTTATTTGTAACTGTTCGATTGGAAAAGTGGCTGCAAAATTATTTATTTAGTGGATAATCTAATGAATATCTAATAAAAATTATTAAAATGCATACCATTCTTAGAACACTTAGGTTTAAATGAAGAACATGTTTATTTAAAAAAAAAAAAACAATAAGCAATTCGTTTTATATTTATATTTCTTTGCCAAAAAAAAAACAACAACAATTTAATAACATAAATAAAGAACATAACGTTTATTTTTAAATTAGTTTCTTAAAAAAATATTTACCGTAAAAAATGAAAGTGTTTCATTTTAATATTTTCTACTCGATTTTTAAAACTATTTCCAAGCTTATAAATTATAATATATGCAAAGTACACTGAATGTTAAATTTGTAGATGAATCAACCATTATTATTTCATGACGATAAAAAAATAATTTAACAAAATGGAGCTCAAGTATATCAATCATATTTCTTCATCAAGTTACTAATACGATACTTAAGTATTAGTTCGGACACAAAAATTGATTACGGATAATTCTGGATATAAATTATTAGTAAATGAAATATTCAATCTTGGTGCCTGGACTAATACCTAAATACTAAAAATACTAATATATATGTAATGAAACATTATAATGAGTAAAATGTATAAATACTTTATCTCTGGAAATGTAATATATATATAAACTATTAAGAGTAAAGCTTTATTAACAGTAACAATATTGTAGTATTTAGCATGCTTTTGATTGTTAATTGTCATAATCATAGCGATGTTTGTAACAGATTTGAGGGAATAAGACCTTGTTTAAAGGCTACAAATTAGCATATTGTTTGCCTAGGGCATTAATTAGTTAGAGCAAGTCTTCCCATAAGTGGGATCATTTCTAGTGTTTTTAGTGACAAGTTCGAAAAAGTGATATTATCTAGGTCCCTTACATTGAACCCAGCATTGTTGTATTTATGACAAATTGACGTGCTTCAAATTCTTTCATCATTCAAATCCAACAGGATTTAGTGCTTGCTTCATCATGGAAATGGATTTGAAAATGAAGACAGCCATAATGGCATCAAATTTTTTGATTTGTATATTCAACAAGATACAGACTCATTCAACTACAAAATGCTCATCAAACCTCTCCTCAGTGTGGTTTCATACACCTAAAATCTGTTACAATAACAGCACACAAGCCTTTAGGGCTTAAGGCATTCTTGTTTAGAAATGGTTATTTTTGTGTTCTATCACAGAACAATATTGACACATACATATCTGACCTGCACAACATTGGATTTATGTTTTCATCTCTCATTCAAACATAACTTTTTTATATAAAATGTGACACCTGCCCCCAACAACGAAATATAAATTCTGGCTGTCTCTTCGTTATATACTCAAATACACTCATTTGATTCTTAAAATCATCACTCCCACTAATTGAATTGGACTCTATTCTCCCTCCTTGTACCAGTTGATCAATAATTTGAAGGATAGACTGCTACCAGATCTTCATTCTCAAATTGTATATAAAATTAAATGCCAGGATTCCTCCTACCCATATGTTTATTATGGGGAATCTCTGGCTAACCTGTCCACCTGATTAGCTCAGCATAAATACATATATAATCAGGCAAAAACACATTTGGATGCTGGTTCTGTTTCTTCAAGCATTTCAGTAATTCCAGGAGTGAACTTGAGTCCAGATATTTCAATGTTATTTGTTCAAAGCACAATGACATCAAGCAAAATCAAAGAGACTTGACACATTTCCAAGAACAATTATGTCACCAATAGGAAAGAATATAACATTCATCTTTCCTAAAGGTGACTTGCTCTAATTAACGCACTATGCAAACAATATGCTAATTTTTTAGTCTTTAAAAAGGGCCTTATTCCCCCACCACTGTTACATGCATTGCTATGTTTATGATGATTATCAGTCAAAAGCATGCTAAGCACTACAGTATTGTTAATGCAAATAAAGCTTTGCTCTTAATACAGTTTTTGTATTTGCATATATAATGACACATTAGAGTATTGTAATAATGATGTGATACAATTTTTTTCCAATGGAACTGACTAAAATTATGTAAAAGATATCAAAAGTTAGACGTTGATAGTAACTATTTACAATATAAAATGTATATTTGCATTTTATCTCGTAAAATGAAGAAAAATTAAAAAAAAATTTAAAAAGTTTTTCAATAAATTGGCATAAAATTAAAAACTTGTTGGAATGCAAGTGAAAAATTATGGAATGAATAGACAAAATGCTGAACCGGATGTGATGTGATGCACTGTGATTTCTCCTTATACGAAGTCAGAAATCTCTCAGCAACTCTGCCTAGAAAAACTTATTAGCCACTTTATCTTCCCTTTCCATTCCTCACCCTAAGTTTTCCCACATCCTGCTCCATCCCATTTCCACAACATAAGCTTTGTCAACTCCACGGCCTTTATATCTAACCCCCCTTATTTTTTCCCAAACCCAGCACAAAAAATCAATAACCCACATTCTGTGTAATCACTTTCCTTATATTTATTCTTCCACAACTATATTATTTATATCTTTTTTGCTTTCAGGGATTTATATTCAATTAACAGATGCCTAATATTTCCTATGCCTCCCTTACACAACTTGCAGATTAAAATCACCCACATTTTTCCATTTACGTGTATAACCCCCAAGTTGCTAAAGATCCTGTTTGACCCTTAAACTACTTTCCTTGCTATTATCATAAATTAACTTGCACCTAATATTCTGCTTCTATGTATATTTAAACTCTTTTTACTCTCCAAACTAGTTTTCCATCTCTCCAAATCCCTATTCTTTTTTTAATGCATCTATTCTTCTATCCCATTTCTTTCCACTATAACATTCAACAATTCTCTTAACCCAATCATCCCACCTTTTGTATATGTATACTGACATAAATTCTTTATTCAAATCTTCTGCATACCGTATTATCTTTCTCACCCATCTTGTTACCTGCCCTTTATTCATAATCCAATTAAATACTATTTTGGCTATTATTTTATTATCCATAAACTGCACTCTACTGAATATTTTCATTTTGCTTTTTGCATTCCTCATATAAAAACTTGACCATCCCATTTCTCCTTGAATTGCCTCCTTTGCTGTCCACACACCTGCATTTAATGCATGTCTTCTTACTTCTCTTTATACTTTTTCCAAGTAATCTAATACTCCTTTACTAACACATAATGCATCATTACCATATTAGATGATGGAATAGTCCAATATAAAAATACAAATAGTCATTTTTATATTTATCTAAAGTGGATGTTGTCAAACATTTGGAATGAGTTAATTTGACACTTGTACTTCAAAATGTAATTATTTAATATAGATAAATATTTTTCATATAATAAATATGTATATGAGAGACAGTGACCTGGAACAACTGATGAGTGCTCGTTCAGTAGGAAATACATTTTGTGGGTCATGTATTTGTGTATTTAATTTGAAAAAATCAGATATATTAATCTGTAATTGAGTTTTAAAGTTTATATCTGTGTTATAGACTATCTCTAGTTTAGTAAATGATTAATAACAGTCGTTACTATATTTATCTAAAGTGGGTGGTGTCAAAGATGTGGGTTGAGTTAATTTGACACTTGTAATTTAAAATGTAATTATTAAATGAAAACAATGTTGTGTAATTTTGTTTGGATTAATAAATAGTTTTGAACTTAGAAGCAGACAGATTAATGGTAATCTAACTGTAGTTAGACAGAAATTTAGAGATTTGTGAATGTTTAACATGCTTATTCGGATTCTTTGAACACACTTATTATTTACTCAAAAGTGAAGTTCAAGTAACTGTCATCACTTTTGACAATTTAAACCACCAAATGTCACATGATCACAATTCCCTATGCTTGCACAAGCTGTTAAAACAGCGACAGCTCTTCATACACTAGTGACACACAGTGCAAACCATAGTAAACGATGGATGCAAAATTGTATTTGCATCCATTGATTACTATGGCTCACTGTGGGTGGCACTACTGTATGGAGAGTTCATCACCGGTGACAAATTTTTTCAAATTAATCTTTTAAAATTTTATTTTATAATTGGATATGTATAAAATGGCAGTACAAATTATATATTTAATTCTAAATTTAATTGTTATTTGCAATTAAAATTTATTTAATTAATTATTAACTTACTGGCACTCATGATCTGATTGATTTAATTTTTTAACAAAGTCTTCCGTAATGGGCTTAAACTTGACACAGTCAGAATTAAGTGATTTATTGAGACATTCTATGTTAGCCACTACCACTGAAAAAAAGTTAATTATACAAACATTAGTGTCAATCAAATCAAATGACTATACATAAAACTCTTAATTAATGAAAAGTTTATCAATGAAACTAGATTACATAATCATAAACAAATTTTCACAATTGGTTTCTTTATTTTTAATTGGTCATAAATAATATATAAATATTGACAAAGTCTATATGTATTATTTAAGGATTAAATAGCTCACATCACCAAGGAAAGGGATTTTCTCATCAGTGTTTTATGTGATTTTCAGTTTTTGTTTTACTCTTTAGCTGCAGCTAGTTATCCATTTGCCTATTAATACGTAGATAGCTATTTTGATTGATTATATGCAAAAAGCTGACCATAAAACCTAAACAGTTTTTAATATATAACTCCATCCAGGATTTGAAACCTTATGTTATAAGAATGTCAGTCAGATGTGTTAATCATTATGCATGGAAGTTGTAAATACATTAAGTATATATAAGAACAAATACTAAGAGACAGATGGTTTCATCTGTCCTTTGGAGAGTTATTAACATTATGTAACTCATATATATGTATATTGTAATGGTATACATAAGTCGTTACATTATTTTAAAATTTTAAAATAATGGGGAAAATAATCTTAAATAAAATCATTTATTAAAAACTAAAAGCCAAAATTAGGCAAAAATAGACATAAAAGCCAAAATTAAAAAGTTATGTTTAACATATATTGAAGCAATGGATCTGAAGTCCGATCCACGCTTCACAGCCTCCTATAAACCTAATTAGTATTGTAGGCCTGAATTAAGTTTATAATCCAATATCAGCAGGGTTTTGCATTTAAATATTTTGTTTTAAATAAATTCCATTCTAAGATTAGATTTCTGTTAATAAAAATTGCTTGTAAAACCTATTAGTTAAACATATATATACATCAAGCGTATATATATATATGAGTTAATGCAAAATTCTGCTGAAATAAAATGCTTATTTATTAAAAGTAATAAGATTGTACTTTTTTTTGTTAAAATCTTGTTAAAATATTTAGTATGATTTGATTTTGAGATAAGCCCGCCAAAATTTTCTAAAAGAATGTATATTTTTAATTAGTGAGCCCATTCAAGTCAAATTAAAGATGGCTTTCTCTTTCTTTTTTAATTAATAAAATTCAAACTTTAAAGAAAGAAATTTAGAATAAAAAAGTAAAAGTTATTTTTAGAAAATGTTACCTTGAAACAAAGGAGCATGGGGGCGTATCAAGATTTAAGATCATACAAACAATAGAAAGTAGCTGACAAAGAGGGTATAAATAAAAGTGAGAACAAAGGACTTGATTATTCAGAGTTTTCTTGCTGGCATTCAGATTTCTCTTTGGAGAACTCTTTCAGATTTTGCTTGTGGAGATTTTATTCCAAAAAGTTAGACAACTGTCATCTTCAAAATCATGGAGAAGTTTGAACATGTTCAAGCTAAAAGTCATATGAAATTTGATGGATTTTTCTATGCTTGGCTAGGCAAATAAATAGCTTTGCCTATCGCCGAGGTTCCTAAATACCATCCAAAATGCCGTAGTATCCACCTAATAGTGATCTGAACTCTGTGCCGTGTCTGTAGGACTTTTCATGAAACCATGCTACATATTTCCATTTTCATTGTCCGGACAAATACCTATCGACAGTCGGATCAAGCCATGATGCCGCCCAACAGGAGCAAGAAACCAGGATGGTAATCATATCTCTCCTCCATTGAACTATTTACTTTCTACCCTTTTTTGTACATACTTTTTTTAAGCGCTTATTTGAATTATATTTCTGAAATGTATTTAATTATATTTGTTATGTAACCATTTTTATTAGATTAATATTAGATATATATTGTGTGATCATCTATGTATATATTTAACAATTTTTCTTTCGCTATTCTTCATTACTAACATGTGTAAATATTTTGTATTCCATTGCAGTTAAGCTTAAAAGTTAATTTTTTTCATTTAAAATCTCTTTCCAGTTTTATGTATGTTTCTAAATTCCATACCGAGTAGGTTTCCTTTGTTTGCCAACTTGATCTCCTCAATAATGCCTCTTCTGTTCGCCAGTAGCTTATTACGTATATCTGATTTAGCTATATACGTCTTAAATAATTTTTAAACTATCTGTTTTTAGCGCAAACCAATTAGAAAATGCTTTGTGAAATATTTCTGTTATTGTACTTTATCGAGGAGATTCGAATTGACAATTTTAATAAAATTGGGAAGAAAAGATTTAGCAAACATATCTGTTTTTATTGTCTAATTAGTTTTCATTAATTTAGGGGAATAGCAGAGGCCATTAAATCATTATTCATATTTTAAAGTTGTTAATTAAACATATTATTTAACTATAAAAAGCTTGAGTTTCCAAATTTTATTATAATGCTGTATTTTACTTTTCTAATGATCCAGGCATGCAAAACACATGTTTCTTAGTACTTTTATTGCACATTTAACTATTTAGCTCTGTAGGTGTTCCCGTCCATGTCTCTACCTCTGTTGCTAAGCTTTGTGGCTGGTGAGAAAATAATTTATGTGTGTCTCAGATAATGTTGTTTGTTCATAATTAGCCTCGAGAATAGGCAAATAGGGCAGAGGTCATAGTATTCTTGATTTAATATCTTGGGTATCGATGGCCTCGAGGTACTTTTGCCTAGTATTCGAACTGGGTTAAACCAACATATATCATCTGACTGTCACAGCATTCTGACGCCAACAACGTGGGCCGAATTTCATTTTTTTATTGGAAGAATAGGAATAGGGGATTTGAAGTAATAGATATATGTAGATTTTTTCCCCTCAGATTTGTACGCATATATATATAATGTTTTTTTTAAATAACACGATATAATAGTTATACGTAGAATTTTCGCTTTGAGTTTGTCGCAGTGGGACATATGCCATTTTTTTTTTTAAAAAAAATTTAGTACCCTGAGAAGTTTGTTTTAGTTTAATATATTTATATAAAAATATATGTATAATTTTTCCGAGTTTTGTTTCCTAACATGAGCCAAATTTCATTTTTTTAAATTAATTAACAAGTTAAATGTGTCATAAGGTAAACATTTTTTTCCCGAGTTTAGTATATATATATGAAATGAATATTTTATATTTGAAAAGTTAACACTCCGTTAGTTGTTTTTTTTGTGTGATTATAAAATGAGATTTTAGAGTTATAGCATTTTTTTCCCCCCCCTAATGAGTAGTTTTGTCATGACCAGTCGCCATATTTTTTTGTCGTATAAAGTATATAGCTTCGATGAGGCGGAAGTGTCAAATATATACCCACCCGCCCTCCCTAAAATAGCTTTCATACTTTATGTTATTTAATATTACTTAAATATGAGAAGTTTTGATGTAATAATGTTTTTCGAAATATAACATATATACGGTAGTTTTAATATTTTAGTAAAAATTACAAATAGGTAATAGAATTTTTTTTTCTGTTTGTATAAATTTTTGTAAAGATCTAAGAGATAACATTTTTTTCCGTTAATAGAATTTTTTTCTAAGATCTAATGTTGATAAGTTCGAATTAACACGAGTCAACGTACGGTGTCTGCAAATATTTTTTTCACTTTCTCTGCGTTTCGTTTCTTTAATGAATAATTTTAATCATGCAAATTTTTTTTTTCACTCTTAAATATTTTGTAGTTACCTTTCCTGCAAACATATATAAATATAACTTTTGTTTTCATTAATATCAAATTTAATTTTCAACTTGTGAAATAGTAAATGTGTATGTTCGTTTTAATAAATATATATATTAAAGTATTTTCTGTATAACATATATGTCAGCCCCCTTTAGTTAAGATTTTTTTTTCTCAGTTCGGATTATGCTATTGAATCATTTATTGAGTAACCGTTAGGTGAAGACTCTTTGAAGTAACCGTTAGGTGAAGCCCTTTTTTTTATGGTGAAGACCCTTTTAGTAACCGTTTAGGTGAAGACCCCTTACATTTTTAGAGTTTAGAATTGCTGAGTAGCCTGAAATAATAGGTCTATGTCTGCAATCATTGTTTCCGTGTTATATTTGCGACCAGCGTTTACTAGCCTGAAATAATAGAAGTATGTGGTCTGCAATATGACAAATCTTTCTAATAAAATCATGTACATGATAAGAAAAAAAATATTTGTATAGGTATATCTGTTTGTATATTTATATGTAGTCATATATATGCTTATTTAGTGAAGTACATATTCATATATATGGGTGTATATGGTATACAACTCGTTATAGTTCGGTAAAACCCGTTTTTATATAAAATGTTTTTGAAAGTTTTTGATCTCAATGCATTTTCTGTAAAATTGCTTGATAATTGTTAATCTATTTCAGCTTGTGACCAAAATGGTAGTTGGTTTCGATCCCAGGTTCATAATTCGGAGTGGCAGTTATCATGGGATTTAATTTTAATTTTTTTTTGTTGTATTTTTTTGTTTTTTGTTTTGTTAATCGTACTTTGACTATTTGAATTTTTTTTGTGTGTCGTGACCAAAATGGTAGCGTGGTTTCGAACCCAGGTCAGACATGTTACGTTACTGACTTGTATACATCTTAGACTTAATATTGTCATTTAAAATACCATTTACTTATTCATGCAGATATTTTTTTTTGAAAGTGAAGTGAAAATCAAAATAAATTGTAATCACATTAAACTTTATAAACCTTATCAATGTGTGCTTGGGTCATTATCTATTAATATGTATATTTGATATGGCCATTGTCTTGTCGACTGGCGCCCCCATCAAATAAATTTGTTGGCAAGTGCAATTTCTCATATCGGAATACAAATAAACAAACCATAGGAGGTAGATGATCAAAATAAAACTATGTGTAGCGAGCCAAAATAATTTTTAAACATGACTTATGTATATTTTGCTCACATATTCCTTGATATATATATATATACTTGTATATTAATGTAAATGCATTTTTTTAGTTGTTTCAGGTGTCAGAGAAAGCCAGGTCAAGCTGTAAGTGGGTTATTTTAATTATATTAACATAGCAGTGACATTTTAATGAAATATAAAAATAAATAAAGTGAGGAGAATAATATGTAGTAATAAATATTAAAAACAGACACGGCAGGATTTTATATTGTTTTTCATGTACACACAGATACATATAGGCATAGGTTTAAGATAGGACCTCATGAGGTAGGCAAAGTTAATTTCTGAAAACATAAATAAAACAGATAGTTATAATTTTAGAAAGAAGTAAAATTTTTTTGATATACAGAAGGATATAGCTCCTAGATACACATGATATAATACACTTATCTAGACTGTTGATAGAAGACTAAAATACATTTTAGAAATAAGGTGTCTTTGTTGTCTAGCAAAATAGCCAATAGTAGGCAAAAATGGAGGAACAGAAGAGAGGTGAAGTTTATATGTCAATATGTACTCATAATGATCAAGAGTATAACTTGGCAGATCTCATCAAAGAAATGAGAGATGAAAACGAAATGATGATGAACATGTTCCAAGAATTCATGAATATTACATCGCAAAGATTGAACTGTTTGGAGGCACATATGGAACTCCATCAAGAACAGAGTATTGTGACAGAAGCATCACCAGAAGATGATACTCAAAAACAAGATGACACTGATATGAAATCCTACACTGATATGAAATCGAGTGATTATGAAACAGGTGAAGCCATTCTCCAGTTGGACTTCTCTAAACAAATGAATGAGGATAGTAAAAAAACAGATGATCAACAGCTGTTGAACCAAATCCAGGCGCAACAAGGCAGTGAAATCTTTACTGCGACAGTAATCAATACTATAACTCCTGTGGCAAAGATTAGCAATATAAAATGTTTTAGAGAAGAACCAGGTGGGAACCCTAGACACCACCTTGATAGCTTCAAAATCTGTCTCCAAGTCCAGAACATGACTGAGCAACAAAAAAAGGCAAGGGATAAATTAAGACGTATGGCTCGGCATCACAAGAATCAAAACCGGCAATATAAATTCAGGAAAGGAAACCAAGCATGGCTAAGAGACCTTACGCCAAGTAGTAAAGCATGGAGGAAAGTTAAAAAGTACTTCCCAATATATAAAGGTCCATATGCATTAAAAAAGAAGTGTGGAGAAAATGCTTTTTCGGTTGAAAGATAGTCACAGCATACAAAGACGGTATAATGCTCCAAACATAAAACCTTGCATACCACCAGACCCCAGTAAATTTTGAAGTTAAAAAGATAAATATAACTTGTTAGACTAAAAACAACATGGACTCTATTTAAGATACAGAACCGTTAGTTATAGTAAAAGAAAGAAAGACTGTTAGTCAGTAACAAATTAAATATTACAGCAAATAAAGAGTAGGCTTGAACTCACCTGGCACAAAATTTTTACCTCTGACCTGAAGCAACAGCATTTTTTTAACATTTTTTTTGCTCACTAACTATTGGGAAATGAAGCAATGGATCTGAAGTCCGATCCATGTTTCACAGCCTCCTATAAACCTAATTAGTATTGTAGGCCTGAATTAAGTTTATAGTCCAATATCAGCAGGGTTTTGCATTTAAATATTTTGTTTTAAATAAATTCCATTCTAAGATTAGATTTCTGTTAATAAAAATTGCTTGTAAAACCTATTAGTTAAACATATATATACGTCAAGTGTATATATATATTGAAGCAGTCGGATCTGAGTTCGATCCTAGCTTCATGTTATTTACCCTAATACTAACCTTAAATTTCCGATGCAATGGGGCTTTATACGTTCAATCCACGCTAATTTCCATAATGAATAACTTATTTCAAATGTGTAGCAAAATTAATTAGTTTAGTTTAAAATTGATCAATTCTCTAAATAAATTCATGATAAAACATTCATGAATTTATATATATTAAATTGCGTGGATTGTGCGTATATATATATATATTTGTAAATATTAAATGTATATAATTGTTCGAAAGTTTCATTGCGTCGGGAATACTTGTTTTTTTTTTACTTTTAAATAATTTGTTAAAGTTTTGTGATTAAAAGCTACATTCTTTCGATAAGCTCTCAAATTCTCAAAAACAACAGTAAAGTTTTATTAATTGGAAAAAGATAAGGATTCATTTTCTAATTAAAATCATTTCAGATTTTAAGAATTCATTTCTAATTAGAAAGTGAATTCAAGTTAATTAGTTTGAAAGCCTTATCGAAGGAATGTATCTGAAAACAACTAATTATAAAAAAACACATTGATAATAAAATGAGCACTAGCCTTAAGGCATCAGGACAGTATATATAGCCCTGAAAAGTCGGAAGAAAAAAAAACTAGCTTTTGTTGTCGAGTAGTGCAGTGAACTCTGTGCGTATAAATTGTATTTCATCATGATAGAGGGCTAAAACATCAGGAATCTGGCTACGGTTCCTAAAGTCCCTAGAAATCTTCAATGGAGCTGCTGAAATGTTTTCCGGACCGATCATTCTGCTAAAATTATGGAGGCTACTAAAATGCTGTTCCAATAATCAATCAATGGTGCCTACGTTTTCAACAACTTGGAGGAGTAACTTAAGGACAAGCACGGAAGGGTAATATATTTCTATAATGAACGTTAAACTTTCTGGCCAGTTCGAACTTTATTTTACTCACCTCCTATTTAAGAGCTCTTTATTCTTTAATGTAACAATTTTTATAAAACCTTTTATTCATGCTACTGTAAATCTATCTCGTAATTCTTTAAATCTCTAGTCTTTAAACTTTTTCTTTTCTTACTTGGTGGTTCATTTAATATATATATATTTGTGTGCTTTATTAATGTCATATTTAAAATTATATGCCAATAATTTTTCGACTCGATGAGCTCCTTGGTTCCATTTGCCTCACGCAAATAATATAAATTTTAAATAGTTATTCTCGCCCATTAGAACTAAATTTATAAGTTCTATTAATCATCGAGTCAAAAGAAAATATTACATGTTTATGATTTTTATAATTGGCTAATAACAAACTATTAGCTCCGTTTTTCACCTATGTCCCCAGCTCCTAAGTTACAAGTGTTTATATATATTCATATAATGTTAAAATGGTATTTTCTTGCTTCACTAATGTTGATTTATTTATCCATATATATATTTAAAATGTTTTTGCAAAAGGGTCGATAAAGGGTTAAATATATTTTAATTCAACTTTTGTTAGTTTGTATTAATATTCAAGAAGTGCACGATAATTAGGGCATAATTAATATAGGTTATAAATGTTTTAAAATAGTTCGATAAAAGCTCGTTTGACTTTAATTAACTGGTCAAGTCATCACGTAGAGCATTCTACATGGGTTTTATTTTTCAACGATGACTATCAAGTCATCATCATCGAACGTTGCTGACGCAGGGCAATCTTCCGCTCCGTTAGGCTGGTTGGTGATCATATTCTCTTATTTAAATTTCTCAAGGAAGAAAGTACTTCCTTTCATATTCATTAGTCAAAGGGCATAAGACTTGTTAGATGCAAGCCGCCATAGGACTTCCATCATCGACTAGCGATCGTATTTCAAGTTTCCTCTCTGTCTCGTAAGCCGTCAGTACCGTTGCATCTTTGTTCCGGTAAAACCCTCTCCATGCTCGTAATTCGTGATGAAGTGATTTAAATTAAAGTCGAACCAATTCTCAAATATATTTAGTTTAAATCAGTTTTCAAATCAAGATTAAAGTTATGCCTTAAAATACGTTTTGCTCTTCATGAATAGATTTTCGAATGTGAAAATAAATCTCACATTCCACCGTAATAAAATTAGAACAATCATTTCCGTTCTTAATGAATACCTTTATCTGCCTTTAGATTTCTCGTTGGGGGCATAGACATAGAATCCCATGTTGTGTAATACTTTTTGGCATATGATAAGGACCGCCACTCTTATTATATTTATAAATTCTTTTAAAGACTAGAGGTAACTAATGCAATCCATATTTTACTGAACAAAACAAATTATTATTATTATTAAATATTTTCTAACATACTTGGTTTCTTAGTTCATCATTCTTTTTATAATTATTTAAATGTTAATACCCGCTGTCTGTGTTGGCCACCCGAACATACATATGATTCGATTTATAAAATTATTCAAAGTATATAAATTCTTAGATATTGGTGTTACTCAGGAGTCTCTAGTCCTCACCAACCGTTGAGCTAGTTCTTGGCGCATAGCACTGTGCCGTCGATTTCTGCTATCTGAGCTGTTGAGTTGGGTTTGAATTCAGTTTTGGTTCAGCTGAGTTTGAATCCGATTTGACTTGCAGTGGTGGTGGGTTTCGACCGGTACAATATGAGTTAATGCAAAATTCTGCTGAAATAAAATGCTTATTTATTAAAAGTAATAAGAATGTACTTTTTTTTTGTTAAAATCTTGTTAAAATATTTAGTATGATTTGATTTTGAGATAAGCCCACCAACATTTTCTAAAAGAATGTATATTTTTAATTAGTGAGCCCATTCAAGTCAAATTAAAGATGGCTTTCTCTTTCTTTTTTAGTTAATAAAATTCAAACTTTAAAGAAAGAAATTTAGAATAAAAAAGTAAAAGTTATTTTTAAAAAATGTTACCTTGAAACAAAGGAGCATGGGGGCTTATCAAGATTTAAGATCATACAAACAATAGAAGGTAGCTGACAAAGAGGGTATAAATAAAAGTGAGAACAAAGGACTTGATTATTCAGAGTTTTCTTGCTGGCATTCAGATTTTTCTTTGGAGAACTCTTTCAGATTTTGCTTGTGGAGATTTTATTCCAAAAAGTTAGACAACTGTCATCTTCAAAATCATGGAGAAGTTTGAACATGCTCAAGCTAAAAGTCATATGAATTTGATGGATTTTGCTATGCTTGGCTAGGCAAATAAATAGCTTTGCCTATCGCCGAGGTTCCTAAATACCATCTAAAATGCTGTAGTATCCACCTAATAGTGATCTGAACTCTGTGCCATGTCTGTAGGACTTTTCATGAAACCATGCTACATATTTCCATTTTCATTGTCCGGACAAATACCTATCGACGGTCGGATCAAGCCATGATGCCGCCCAACAGGAGCAAGGAACCAGGACGGTAATCATATCTCTCCTCCATTGAACTATTTACTTTCTACCCTTTTTTGTACATACCTTTTTTAAGTGCTTATTTCAATTATATTTCTGAAATGTATTTAATTATATTTGTTATGTAACCATTTTTATTAGATTAATATTAGATATATATTGTGTGATCATCTATCTATATATTTAACCCTTTTTCCTTCGCTATTCTTCATTACTAACATGTGTAAATATTTTGTATTTCATTGCGGTTAAGCTTAAAAGTTATTTTTTTTCATTTAAAATCTTTCCAGTTTTATGTATGTTTCTAAATTCCATACCGAGTAGGTTTCCTTTGTTTGCCAACTTGATCTCCTCGATAACACCTCTTTTGTCTGCCAGTAGCTTATTACGTATATCTGATTTAGCTATATACGTCTTAAATAATTTTTAAACTGTCTGTTTTTAGCGCAAACCAATTAGAAAATGCTTTGTGAACTATTTCTGTTATTGTACTTTATCGAGGAGATTCGAGTTGACAATTTTAATAAAATTTGGAAGAAAAGATTTAGACTGCAAACATATCTGTTTTTATTGTCTAATTAGTTTTCATTAATTTAGGGGAATAGCAGAGGCCATTAAATCATTATTCATATTTTAAAGTTGTTAATTAAACATATTATTTAACTATAAAAAGCTTGAGTTTCCAAATTTTATTATAATGCTTTATTTTACTTTTCTAATGATCCAGGCATGCAAAACACATGTTTCTTAATACTTTTATTGCACATTTAACTATTTAGCTCTGTAGGTGTTCCCATCCATGTCTCTACCTCTGTTGCTAAGCTTTGTGGCCGGTGAGAAAATAATTTATGTGTGTCTCAGATAATGTTGCTTGTTCGTAATTAGCCTCGAGAATAGGCAAATAGGGCAGAGGTCATAGTATTCTTGATTTAATATCTCACGTATGGATGGCCTCGAGGTACTTTCGCCTAGTATTCAAACTGGGTTAAACCAACATACATCATCTGACTGTACAATATATATATATCGCACAGATGGAAAACTTGAAAAGTATTTTTTTTAAACAAAAAAAAGTATTTGAACATACTTTTTTATATAAAAAAATAAAGATCTAAAGATAAAATATCTTTGTTAATAAGTAACATAAATGAAAATAGAAATAAATGTTAATTTCTATTTTAAGATTCCTATGTAATCTCAGTAAATGGAAATGATTGTTTTATTAATTAAACAAAAAGCAAACTAGGACTTGGGGCTCTTATATAATTAAAAAGTCAGACAGGAGATATAGATAAAAATTAAAGATTGTTTCCCACTCTGAAGCAGAATGTCCAATAGAAGCAGCAACCAAATGCTCAGACCCTAATGAAAATCATTGGAACAGGAAACCATGTTCAGTGAATCTGGAGGATTAGGATAAAAAAAATTCCAATCAAAGTTAGTTGCAGCTTGATTTTTGAGGAGGAGGGTGAAAAGATGCACTTTTCACCCTCTTACTTATTTCAAATGAAGTGACTGTTGAATTATGAATGGTGCTATTGTAGACCTGAATCATATGGGTGCTACAATAAAATAGTTCCAGGATTGAACCAGCTAACACAGCCTCTGAATTGATAACTACGGTATGAACAACAGACCAGTTTTCCATGAAAATATGACTAATAAAGACTTCCTGGGAATTGGCACAAGGAACTGGGAGCTCCTCTATTGTAAAGTATGAACTATAAAATTTTAAAAAGTACTAACTTTCATCAATATTTAATAAGCTTTTAATAACCAGCTAAACATAACTTTTAAAATGAACTTTCATCTGACTTATTAAGATTTCAAAATCAGTTATTAATGTTTAATTTTATATATTTGAGTTTGCTAATTTAATTAAATCATTTTCATTTTCTTTATTAATATTTATTGACTAAATAATTTAAATGTATTAAATTTAAGTTGGGTGTAGATAGCTGCATAGATTCATTAATGTTTATGTTAGTTATTTTTTTTTAAGATTTTCATATGCATGAAATAGATATATCGGTAAATATGACACCTCATGCTGAGTGTCCAAATGTATTTATTCATATATCTTTTAAGTTATTGGTGTCAATGTGGCACTTTATGATGAGTGCCATTGGGTTTATTGTAAATTTCCCTCTGCAATTCCATCAGTAACTTTATATTTTAATCATTTCTGTTTATTTTAAAGGGCTTTAATTTCAGGTTATTCTCATGGTTGAGTCAATGCTAGTAGAGAGATATATGGCTGTTTATATCAATGTAATATGAAGTGTGTTAGCATATAGGGCAATGCACCCAACTGAATGCATGACCCCAAAGATGTAGTAATTGCATTGCAATATACACAGATGTATTTCCTGCGACATTGATTTCCGTTAGCTCTATGGATAGGGACTATAAGTTGGCAGATGGACCACTCTCGCCCATATGTAGCATTTCTCTTTAATTATTTTATATACATGATTCCTTCACCAGACAGATGCACATTCCTGTACTGGATGAGTATCATGTCCTTCAAATATTATCAGCTGTCACATGCACATTCCTGTCAGCATGTTTTTATGCTAGCATCTTTATATTGCATTGGTTGCGTCTGTATATCAGGAAGCAAGTGTTGGTTTAGCTATGAACTTTTAGTCTGAGATGTAATGATTGTTTTGAAAGGTTTTTAACTGAGAAATCTATGTAGTTTATCTATACTCAACATTCTAAAGTAAAATTTATTAAAATGTTAATCTGTGCAGACTTTCTTAAATAATAATTTACATTAAAAAAAAAAAATCTAAATTTAAAATTAATATTAAAATCAAGATAAATTTATTCCTCAATTTTAAATATTTATATATGCGCATTAATAAATGTTTTTTTGTATGTTATTACTGGCAGTGGCTTATTTTACTTTTAATATTAAAAATATATTTTTAGAATTTAAATATTTTTCTTTATTCAAATGCTTAAGAAGTACTTATTATAAATATCTGCATTTCCTTGAGTTAGTGGCATGGGCTAATGCTCAATATAAAATAAAATTGGATCTTAACAGTAAGTATCTGCCTACTATATAAATTTTCCAGGTTCGAATGGTCTGGTGATGCCCTTGTATGGCAGATATGGTAAGACTCTAATTTCCCCCAACTTATAATATATATATATGCGATGTTTGCAGAGATAGTGAAGCTCAAACATGTATATTTAAAAGCAAACTTTTAATTTATTAAAATATAAAGTTATTAAATTAAAGAGCTTAGCACTTTCAAGAGACTATGTGCTCTCATACTCATAGCTGTTATAACTGTGTTGTAGAAATGGAAATGGAATTTATGCAAATTCATGTAAATGAATTATAATTGCCATTTCTGAGACAGATCAGAGCATGCTTCTCTCCTATTGGTGGATAAGGGGTTGCTCGCTATGTGAAATATCTCTCTAATTTTGCATCAGACATTGTGTCTTTCAGAACATATGATGATGGTAGTGATGGGTTCAAATTTATAGCCTGATACTCTTTCGAAGCCTGACACAAAATTAGAGGCATTTCACATAGCAAGCGACCCTAGATCCATCAATAGGAGAGAAGCATGCTTTGCTCTGTCTTGGAAATGGCAATTATAATTTATTTACATCAATTTGCATAAATTCCATTTTCATTTCTACAATGCAGTTATAACAGCTATGAATATAAGAGCATGTAGATTATTGAAAGTTCTAACTCTTTAATTTAATAGCTTTATATTTTAATAAATTAAAAGTTTACTTTTAAATATACACATTCTAGCTTCACTATCTGTGCAAACATAGCATATATATATATCTGTGCAAACAGTGCATATATATATATTATAACGGTCCGATGGAAAAATGAGTCTTACTGTATCTGCACTACAGAGCGCTACTAGGTCACTTGAACCTAGGAAAATTTATATAGTAGGCAGATACATAAGATCCCACTTTAATTTATATTTTGACCATCAGCCCAATGCCACTAGCTCAGTGAGACACAGACATTTATAAGATATAAATTCTTATCTAATAATATTTCAATCAAAAACAAAAAAATAAAAGAAGCCACTGCCAGTAATTAACACACAAACATTTATTTACACACATATACATTTTGAATCATTTTAGAATCACTTTTATTTTAAAATTTAACTTACATTTTAACTTTGATTTTTAGAATTTAATTTACGTTTAAACTTTTATTTTCTAAGTTCGCACAGATGAGTATAATATTTTATTAGAGTGTTGAGTATGAATAGACTACATAGATTGCATTTGAAAAGAAAATATTCTATCCCTTAATTTAACCTTAGGCCAAAAGTCTGCAGTCAAACCAACATCAATCTATCTGATATATCGATATATTCAATGCAGCATGAATACAACAACACCATACTGTCAGGAATGCACATCTGAACAGCATGGTTAAGAGAAGAAATTGTTTCTCATCCAGTACAGGAATGTTGCATCTGTCTGGCAAGAAGAACAATAAAAAAAGAAAACTCCATAGGAAGGGATTGCGGCCCTTTTTGCTGACTTACGATCCCATTCCATAGGCAAAAGGGGTGATTCACGGAGCAGGAAATACTGTCTGTCTCTGATGGTCAATAAGAAATAGGCTTATTTTGCCCAAGTGCAGCGTATCATATGATCCTGCATGTAGCAGACCTCATACTACATTTACTAATTACACCAATATATCCTATCGATTAACCAAATTTAACTACGAAACGAATAACCTAAGATTAACCCTCCCTTAATTAAACTAATATAACTTTATAAATCTATGCAGCCATACAAACCCGACTAATTATACATTTATCAAAAGTTTAGCTTAACAGCAAAAAAAAAAATCATAATAAAAACTTAAAAGTACAGAAAAAATAAACTAATGGAAATTATCCACAAAAAATAATAATACATTCAATAAAATAATTATTAATAACTGATTGAGTTTGGTCAGATAGGAATTTCTATTGAAATAATTTAAGTACTGGGAAAGTTTATACTTAGTGTTCATTAATTAACTAATGTTCTTAAGGTTTTAACATACTGGAAAAGTTTCTTTTTTAGAATTAAAGTTCATTAGTTAGAGTTCTTACTGTTTTAACAATCCATGCTTAGCAGTTGCTTGCCATTTGGAGCCAGCGTTAATTTCCCCGATGTCCTGTGGTTCTCAATATAGGAAAAACGATGTCATTTCTGTCCTTTTAGCAAAACCGAAGGGATTGAAGAGTGCATCATTTCAATCCCTTCTCCTTCAACTCTCTCCATGCTAACACATATAGTCACATCTCTATCTTCTCTCCCAGATCTTTCTTCACTCACTAAAATTTATTTCCAAACTTTTTCTTTTTATATTAATTTCGTGGATTAACTCAACATTACATCATGATGATGATGACCCTTTTGTTGAGGTCTGTTTTTCCGAGGGATTTCTTTTATTGGCTATTAGTTTCTATTAATTTTTCTCCTATCTGGCCTTTGCTTATACATTTTGAAATGCCCAAGGGCTAGCTTACTTTTAACTAATTAAAATAATCATTTCCATTTTACAATAGCATTAATTACATTATTGTACATTGTTTTTTATCTTTAAATCTTTCAAGTCTTTTTCTTAATATTTAGTTTTAAAACTTTTTCTTTTTTCTTAATAAAGTTTTCTTTTAATAATTTTTCATCTGTGTGATTTTATATATTAGAGTTTAGATGATTTTTAATTTTCAATTTTTAATTTAAAAAAAAAAAGTTTTTATTTGCGAACTTTTATTTTTCATGTTTAATTTTTTAAAAAAAAAATACAACAGCGCATGTGCCCATTACAATATATATATATTATTTTTATAATGTTTAGTGAAGTAATAATTTAAGTATTATATAACTCATTGGAAGCTTCAATTACTTCCTATTCAGCTATATGTAGTAAAAAGAGGATATCTTATTGAGCGACCATGTTGGGTAGCTAAACTGATGCAGGAAAAACTATTGAATTTCTCATTACTTTCAAATATTACACCACACTAAAATAATGACAGTGATTTATGTCATATCACTTTCATTTATCTTCTTGACATCAGTTTGTCTTTTGCAGACTCCTCTCTCTGGTTGCAAATCATTATTTTCCTGCTTATTGAAACAAACTCATGACAAATGTCCTTTGCAATTATAGTATTTGTGTCTGATAGAATGAAAATACACACAGAAAAGATAATTAAAAAAAAATCCAGCTTTATTACAGCTTAGCATGCTCTCAATATATGCCATGAATATGATACAGTAAAATATATCGAATGTATAATAGACAGTAATAAAGCTGGATATTTAAAAAAAAGTATCTTTTCTGTGTGTATTTTCATTTTACCACAAATTATAGTATTTATCATTTTTTATGTTTACTAATCTTTTTAAATGTCATTTATTACTGCAACAATAACATGTCCAGAAATTTAGTGAACACCTGTAATTGTAATCTGCATTTTGCACTCTATTTATTATTAATTGGTTATTTTATATCGCAGTATTTTGAAATTCCTTTCGATTTTCTAGGGTGGTTTTATAATAAGCTATTCCTTTTTCTATAACTTTGGCATACAATAATGCAGTTTCAATCACCCATAGCTCATAAACAGTTGATATACAAATATATTTTCCAGCTCAGCTGTATAGTCACAGTCTTTCAGAAGCACATACAATCCCATGATATAATCTTTTATGTTCTTTCATGATGACTGGATTTTATGTCTGAAGTAAGATAGACTATATATCTAGATGTTGTAGGCTTAAAATGTGTATTTAATTTCTACATTAGCACTTAATATGAAATAACCTTAGGAATTTTCAGGTCAGGCAGTCAGTTTGCAATCTGTAATACATCTTTATTAGGCATCCATATCAGTATAAAAACTTTCACTTTATTATCTACAATATTGTTAATAAACAGGTATGTCTCTGTATGGACATCATATAACTGCTATCCCATTGAACTGTTAATGTTAAATTCAGTTTGAAACTATTACACAGTGCCATGTTAATTTTCTTAATTAATTTCTCAGTATTATTACACATATACAATTTTCGTGAACAGTAAAACAGCACCACTCTGGAATATTCAGAGTTAATATTGACATTTACCAGTAGTATAGGCATTTAAAATGTTATTAGAAATAAATACTTAACACACACACACACAACAAAGTTTAACAAAAGTTTATTAACTCTCTCTCTATATATATATGTAAAATAAATAAAATATCCGTTAATTAAAAACAATATTGTAATTATAATTGAAATAATATTTTTAACGGTTTACAAACAATTACAAACAATCCTTAAATCCGCAGAAGTACTTTCGGTTACTTTCTAACCTGCCTCAACTGCCATTAAATTCAAAAACAAAAGCGGAAGCAAAAGTCATGGATTCAAATTCCATGAATTTCGTATTTTAATGTTAGAAGCTTGTCGATTTATTAAATGCATTTTATTCATGTTTATAAAAATTGCCTCTTTAATTTTTCTTTTACTATGGTTTCTCTCTTCATGAAGAATTTTCACATTTTCAAAATTAAATTTAAATTTATATTTACATGTTTTTTTGTGATCAAAGAAAACTGAAGGAGATATTAAATCACCATTATTTTTATTTTTTACATGCTTATATAATAATTCATAATTCCTTCAATCTTTTCTCAATATTGCACCTAGATTCACTTATATATGATAGCATACAATCACAAAAAATTTGATATATAACATTACTTTTTTGCTTGACAGGTATGACATCCTTAGAATTATTGACTAATTCATTAATATTGTTTGGAATGTAAAATGAAACACTAAACACATTCTTATATAAATCCTTAAAAAATTTCACCGAAAGTACTTCTGCGGATTTAAGGATTGTTTGTAAACCATTAAAAATATTATTTCAATTATATATATATATTGAACCGTGTTCGAATATGAGTATTCGAAACACCGGCCTCTTAGGCAGAGAAGTACATACTCTGAGAGTATGTATGCCCAAACGATAGCTATAAAGTATATAACTAATGTTACATTTCCAGGAAATAACTTCTTCTCGACTGTTGAGTTCAACACCAAGTTCAAAGCACTTTTTTTTTGTTTGTGTATAAACACGGGTGCCAGCTATCTATTCAAGAATGAATAAATAACGCACTTTAAGCAATGGCCACTAACTCAACGCCTAAATCCACGCCTAGCTCAGTTGTTTGTAATCACTAATAGATTATACTTAATTAGTGGTTAAAAGACTTGATAAAAGGGAATTGATAAAAAGAATTGATAAAAGAATTTGGTAAAAGAATTGATAAAAAGAATTGACCGACAAATAAAGTTTAATTTTAAAGATAATTTATTAACTAACATTTATTTACTAAATTTAAACATTTTATAATTCTAATAAAACACACGCATATTTTAAATTAACATTTCTAAATAGTTTAAATATTCCTATAGATTTAATAACAGAACACTCTAATTTAACTAATAAATATTGATATAACAATTCAAAACAAAACAACACTCTCCATATAGTAGTGCCATCTTGTGCTAACAAGAGCAATCAATGGATGCCAGAAGGCTTGTGCATAAAATCCCTATCTAGTGCCTACTCATCCAATATCCCCAGACTAGTTTCTGGCTTGTGGCCTTCATCAGTGAGGAGCCTTGGATCTGAGAGCACTGCACCTAGATCTTAGGATCTAATGCAACCCTCCAGCACCCACCTTTTAACTCTATTTAACTACAAAACTATGAGAATGAAATTGAAAACACTATTAATATTTTCAATCCAAGCGCAATAGCTTATATAGTCATATGGGTCTGAACTCAATTCAGTACCCATACATTTTGGTGTCTTTGGCTTTTAACAACCATAGCCACCACTATCCTATTAGGCAGGATTGGTGTTAAACCACTAAACATCACATGATCACTATCTCACACTAGCACAATAATTGTTATTAAACAATTCAAAACAAAACAACACTCTCCATATAGTAGTGCCATCTTGTGCTAACAAGAGCAATCAATGGATGCCAGAAGGCTTGTGCATAAAATCCCTATCTAGTGCCTACTCATCCAATATCCCCAGACTAGTTTCTGGCTTGTGGCCTTCATCAGTGAGGAGCCTTGGATCTGAGAGCACTGCACCTAGATCTTAGGATCTAATGCAACCCTCCAGCACCCACCTTTTAACTCTATTTAACTACAAAACTATGAGAATGAAATTGAAAACACTATTAATATTTTCAATCCAAGCGCAATATATGACTATATAAGCTATTGCGCTTGGATTGAAAATATTAATAGTGTTTTCAATTTCATTCTCATAGTTTTGTAGTTAAATAGAGTTAAAAGGTAGGTGCTGGAGGGTTGCATTAGATCCTAAGATCTAGGTGCAGTGCTCTCAGATCCAAGGCTCCTCACTGATGAAGGCCACAAGCCAGAAACTAGTCTGGGGATATTGGATGAGTAGGCACTAGATAGGGATTTTATGCACAAGCCTTCTGGCATCCATTGATTGCTCTTGTTAGCACAAGATGGCACTACTATATGGAGAGTGTTGTTTTGAATTGTTTAATAACAATTATTGTGCTAGTGTGAGATAGTGATCATGTGATGTTTAGTGGTTTAACACCAATCCTGCCTAATAGGATAGTGGTGGCTATGGTTGTTAAAGAGCCAAAGACACCAAAATGTATGGGTACTGAATTGAGTTCAGACCCATATGACTATATAAGCTATTGCGCTTGGATTGAAAATATTAATAGTGTTTTCAATTTCATTCTCATAGTTTTGTAGTTAAATAGAGTTAAAAGGTGGGTGCTGGAGGGTTGCATTAGATCCTAAGATCTAGGTGCAGTGCTCTCAGATCCAAGGCTCCTCACTGATGAAGGCCACAAGCCAGAAACTAGTCTGGGGATATTGGATGAGTAGGCACTAGATAGGGATTTTATGCACAAGCCTTCTGGCATCCATTGATTGCTCTTGTTAGCACAAGATGGCACTACTATATGGAGAGTGTTGTTTTGTTTTGAATTGTTTAATAACAATTATTGTGCTAGTGTGAGATAGTGATCATGTGATGTTTAGTGGTTTAACACCAATCCTGCCTAATAGGATAGTGGTGGCTATGGTTGTTAAAGAGCCAAAGACACCAAAATGTATGGGTACTGAATTGAGTTCAGACCCATATGACTATATAAGCTATTGCGCTTGGATTGAAAATATTAATAGTGTTTTCAATTTCATTCTCATAGTTTTGTAGTTAAATAGAGTTAAAAGGTGGGTGCTGGAGGGTTGCATTAGATCCTAAGATCTAGGTGCAGTGCTCTCAGATCCAAGGCTCCTCACTGATGAAGGCCACAAGCCAGAAACTAGTCTGGGGATATTGGATGAGTAGGCACTAGATAGGGATTTTATGCACAAGCCTTCTGGCATCCATTGAGTGCTCTTGTTAGCACAAGATGGCACTACTATATGGAGAGTGTTGTTTTGTTTTGAATTGTTTAATAACAATTATTGTGCTAGTGTGAGATAGTGATCATGTGAAATATTGATATAATGATCACGCACATATTAACTCATGCACACACATAATAATGATAATAAAGGACTACATAGCATTTGAAATTTAATCACACACACATATCAATAGTTCATTTATGTATAATATCGAGTTCATATAATTAGACTATTTAATTCTTATCTTTTTCGAAAACAAGCTGCAATAAACTCTCCAACATTTAATTTTATGTTTTTCTTTTATGAAAGATTACTTTAATAATAATTTTAGATAAAATTATATGTGCCTATATCAATATAGGTACATTACACCACCCTTCCTTTTGAGAGTAAAATGTGTCATTTTTGACTATTTTATCTCTGACAACATTAAATCTTTATTTATTTTTTTATTTTATTGACATGTTATTTATTTGTTTAATTCGATCACTTTAATCAAACCCTTTATTTTATTCATTTATTTAATCCTATAATTGTTTGTTACTCTTAAATCATTCATTTGACCTACTTATTTACCTTGTTTTTATTGATTTTTAACTGTTTATTTACAAGCATTTCTTCTTACGTAATATGTGCGAGGGGGAAAAAATCTTTTATTCAATAATGCCTCCTTGTTACTATTATTATTTCTAAATTTCATTTAGTATTATTACCACCTGTCCGGTGGTTGTTTTTCTCTTTTCACTAACCTCAACGACCGGGCATTATATGTTCCTTTTTCTCTATTCCCTGTGCTATCACAAACGCGTTAATACCATATTGCCGTTTGATGATATAAGGGCCGTCGTATATTGGCTGGAATTTCTTGTATATATGTTTTTCAGGATGACTCATCGGATGAACTCTCACCATGATCTCATCTCCCTTCCTGAATATAGCCTTAGGTCTTCCCTGCCTCTGCTGCCGTAGCCTGCCCATTTTTCTTAACCGGTTGAGTGCTTGCTTAGCATCTCTTCTCTGGTTGATTGGATTTATCCCCACTGGCAATTTAGTCTCAAACGGATACGGAATATTTCTTCCAAAATGTAGCCGAACAGGTTCGAATCCTGTAGACTCATTTCTTGACCAGTTTATCATGTTGATTATTCGTGATGTTTCTTTCACCCATTTGCGATGATCATCCTGTATATAAACCCGAAATAGACACCCCAACTCCCTCATAACCCGTTCACATGGATTAGACTGAGGGTTATGAATCGACGTAAGTATATGTATTATCCCATATCTGTCCGTCCATTTCTTCCATTCGCTAGATATAAAGGGCGTTCCATGATCTGACAGAATTCTGTCTGGAATTCCTACAGTTTTAAAGTATTGTTGCTCCAAAACTCGAATAGTCTGTCTTGCGTTCACTTGGGCTACTGGATATGCCACTACCAGCTTTGAAAACACGTCATATGTTACCATGAGATACTTCATTTTATTGAATGGAGGCAGAGGTCCATAGAAGTCTATCGCTAGTAAGCTGTTCAGCCGTTGGACATATATTGAAGCAATGGATCTGAAGTCCAATCCATGCTTCATATCTTCCTATAAACTTAATTAGTATTGTAGACCTGAATTAAGTTTATAGTCCAATATCAGCAGGGTTTTGCATTAGAGTTAAAAATAATTATGCTTATCAAATGTGTATTACATTTAAATATTTTGTTTTAAATAAATTTCATTCTATTAATAAAAATTGCTTAACCTATTAGTCAAACATATATATACATCTAGCGTATATATATGAGTTAATGCAAAATTCTGCTGAAATAAAATGCTTATTCTACTATAAAAAAATAATAATATATTGTTGTTAAAATTTTGTTAAAATATTTAGTATGATTTGATTTTGAGATAAGCCCGCCAACATTTTCTAAAAGAATGTATAGTTTTGATTAGTGAGCCATTCAAGTCTAATTAAAGATGGCCTTCTCTTTCTTTCTTTTTAATTAATAGAATTCAAACTTTAAAGAAAGAAATCTAGAATAAAAAAGTAAAAGTTATTTTTAGAAAATGTTACCTTTAAACAAAGGAGCATGGGGAGGTTTATCAAGATCTCAGATCATACAAACAATAGAAGGTAGCTGACAAAGAGGGTATAAATAGAAGTGAGAACAAAAGACTAGATTATTCAGATTTTTCTTTTTGAAGGATTCAGATTTTTCTTTTTGGAAGGAGTCAGATTATTCAGATTTTTCCTTTGGAAGGATTCAGTATTCAGATTTTCCCTTTGAAGGATTCAGATTATTCAGATTTTCCTTTTGAAGGATTTCGTTGATTCAGATTTTGCTTTTGAAGGATTCATTCAGAGTTTTCTTGCTGGTTATTCCAAGTTTTCTTGAGAGTGCATTCATATTTCTTTTTGGAGAACTCTCTCCGATTTGCTTCACATTTAGCTTGTGCTCCAAAAAGTTATACAGCTGTCATTTTCAAATAATGGAGAAGTTTGAACATGCTCCAGTTAAAAGCCATAGTATTTTGAAGGAAATGAATATGCTCGGCTAGGCAAATAAATAGCTTTGCCTATCGCCTAGGTTCCTGAATACCATCCAAAATGCCATAGTATCCACTCAATAGTCATCTGAACTCTGTGCCATGTCTGGAGAACTTTTCGTGAAACCATACTACATTTTTTCATTGTCCGGACAAATACCTGTCGTCGGTCAAATCAAGCCACGAACGCCGTAGGGAACATGACCAAGGAAAAAGGACGGTAATCGTATCTCCTCTATTGAACTATTTCTTATGCTACCTTTTGTTCATATTTTTTTATTTAATTGCTTCATTGAATTATATGTATTTGTTATGTAACCATTTTTTTTATTAGACGAGTCTTAATTATATATATTGTGTGATCATCTATCTATATTTAACCTTTTTCCCTTCGCTATTCTTCCTTACTAACCTGTGTAAATATTTAATATCCCATTGCGGTTAAGTTTAATAGTTAATTTTTGTTCATTTAAAATCTCTTTCCAATTTTATTTATGTTTGTTAATTAAATACGAGTCAGTTTCTTTTGTGTGCCAACTTGATCTCTTTGATAACGCCTCTTTTGTCCGCCATTAGCTTTACGTATATCTGATTTAACTATATACGTTTTAAATAATTTTTAAACACTGTTTTTAGTGCAAAGCAATTAGAAGTGCTTTGCGAAAGATTCTTTTTTTATCGTACTTTATCGAGAAGATCGAGTTGACAATTTTTAATAAAATTGGGAAGAAAAGATTTAGACCGCAAACCTATTAATCCGTTTTTATTGTCTAATTAGTTTGTTTCATTAATTTCGAGGAATAGTGGAGGCCATTAAATCATTATTCATATTTTAAAGCCATTAATTAAACATATTATTTAACTATCAAAAGCTTGAATTTTCTAATTTTATTATAATGCTTTATTTTACTTTTCTAATGATCCAGGCATGCAAAACACATATTTCTTAGTACTTTTGCATATTTAACTATTTAGCTCTTTATGTGTTTCCGTCCATGTTTCTTTCCGCTGATGCTAAGCTGTCGCCGGTTGAAAAATAATTTATGCATGGTTCAGATGGTGTTGTTTGTTCGTGATCAGGCCTCAAGAATCGGCGAATGGGCAGAGGTCATAGTATTCTTGATTTAATATCTCACGTATGGGTGGCCCCGAGGTACTTTCGCCTAGTATTCGAACTGGGTTAAACCAACATACATTATCTGACTGTCACAATATAGGTTGCAGCGGCCCAACTCCTGATGTGTTAGCAGGCTTGGCTGCTGAACATATGGTGCATCTACCAATCACGTCTGCAATATTGGCATTCATTCCTGGCCAATAAAACCAATGACTCAGCCATCCTTCCACTTTATTTGCCCCATAATGTCCGAAAGTGTTATGCGCATATTTAATCATTTGCTCTCTCATGGCAACCGGAAGAATAATGCGTGTTTGTTTTTTTTTCCGTAACACACGCTGTAAGAGTCCTCCCTTTAAAAGAACAGTGATTTTGGTCCCTCCACAGCAGATTATTGGCTGTTTTCATTACAGGCTGATTGCGTAAATACTCTATTATTTGTTTGCAATCGTTATCTTCCTCTTGCTGCTCCTTTAATCTGCGCAACTCATCTTCTATCCCATTTCTTTTATATATTTTGGCGGCATCTATATACGCTCTGTCGCAACTCAAGTGTTGTTCTTGAGCTACCGGATATCGGCTTAAGGTGTCTGCCACAATATTCTCTTTGCCACGACAGTAAGCCACTTTGTAATTAAATTCTTGCAGGAATAAGCTCCACCTTATTAGCCTGCTATTATTCAAGAAGCTGTGATTAATAAATTCAAGGCTCTTATGGTCAGTGGCTACTACCACTTCAGAGCCTACTAAATACTGCCTGAATTTCTTGAATGCCCACACAATAGCCAAGGCTTCCTTCTCGGTTACAGTGTAGTTCACTTCTGGTCCCCTTAGTAAACGGCTAATGAAACAAAGAACTCTGTGCTGTCCCTTGTCCTGTATCTGAAATAGTGCAGCCCCCAATCCAAACCTGCTGCTGTCCATTTGTACAAAGAATGGTTTGTCGAAATCGGGATATGACAGCATAACTTTATTTAAACATCCTGCCTTCACGCTCTGAAAACTGCACTCATGCTTCTCATTCCACACCCATGATTTCTCTTTTCTTAATAACTGCAATAACGGCTCCATGTCAAGTGAAAAATTTCTATAAAATCGATTATAGAAATTACAGAGTCCGAGAAAAGATTTAATATGTTTTTTATTCCGGGGTGTGGGGAATTCCTGTATTGCTCGGATTTTTTCAGGATTAGGTAATATCCCTCTTTCTGTAATTATATGACCTAAAAACTTGACCTCGTCAGTCATTATCTTACTCTTATTTAAATTAATTCGAATTCCCTTTCTCTCACACTCCCCCAGCAACATTTCTAAATGCGCAAAGTGCTCATCTATACTTTCCGATGCCACCACAATGTCGTCTACATACATTATAACTAAATTCTTAATATCATCTGACAATACTTGATCCAGACATTGTATAAGCCCTGCCCCACTATTTTTTAGCCCGAAGGGAATCCGGTTAAAATTATATGCACGTCCGTTATATTTAAATGCCGTATATTTCCGATCCTCTGGATGAAGTTTGATTTGCCAGTAGCTGGCAGTTAAGTCGAACGTCGAAAATATTTTCTTATTTTGAAATTTCAATAACAATTCGCTCATAGGCGGTGGAGCATTAGTATCAGCTATTGTTATCTTATTTAACTGCCATGCATCCAAACATAACCGAATTGATCCATCTTTTTTTTTTACAGTTACGATAGGGTTATTAAAAGGAGACGAACATTTAGATATAATCCCCCATCTAAGCATTTTGTCTATTTGTTCTTCTACTTCACATCTATATTGATGAGGTATGGGATATGCATGGGCTTGATATGGTTGGTCTTTCATAAGCCTTATCCTGTGTTCATACCCTTGGATTACCCCCGGAACCTCGGAAAATACACTTTCATATCTATTGAATAGTTTCTTCAGTTGGTCTCTTTGATTGTCATTTATGCATTTTGACTCATCCACCTTTTCCCCTATCTCTATTTCCATTACTGCGCTTTGTGCATCACTCTGTCTATTTATCTCATCCTTCTGGTGTTTTGTAAACGGAATTATTACATTGTTTATTTCTGCCCGGCTCTGTTTATAATCCAATACACAGCCTGTTTTGTACATAAAATCTGAGCCTAATATAACCTCATGAATCAGTCCCTCCAAAATCAACAGAACGTGCATATATTCTCCCTCTGCCATGTGTAATTTCACCCATGCCTGTTTGGATGCCAACTTCGCCTTCTTACCATTAGCCAACAAAACATATACTGTTTTTAAAGGCAATATTTTAATTTCCGGGTCAATGTCATTTATTTTATTAAACATTTCCTGTGACATTACCGATACCTGACTCCCCGAATCAAACAATGCACTAGTTGCAACCCCCTACCTTTATCTCTATCTTCGGACAGCTCTGAGGTGCCATCACAGGCATGCTTTCTTCTCCACTACATACCAGATTCGCTACTTGCGTACAATCAACTTCTGCGTTTCCATCCTCATCTTGACCATCCACCATCCCCCTATTGTTGTCCAATGCCATTAGTATTTCGGCCATCTGCTCTACCGTTTGCTTGCCAATCATCATTTGTTCCACCTTCTCAGGTAAACCACGCCTAACTATACGCATAATATGCTGCTCCGATAATTTGTATGCTGTGATTGATCTCAATTTCGCTATTTGTCTACGAAAAAATGTAATAAATAACTCCCCCGTCTGCCACCTGTCCTGCTCTACTTGAAACTTAACCTTTTCCTGCAGCTCCTCCCCCCAATAGTTTGCCAACAATGAACACTTGTATTCACCGAATGTTGTCGGTTTTACACGTAATGAATTCCACCAGAGTTGGGCTTCTCCCTGTATGTGACTGCAAGCTAAAGCAATTCTTGCTCCCTCGCTTAAACTATTCAAAGTGCAATAATGTTCCAAGCTCTCTAAGTGATCACTCGGATTCTCCCCTCTGTTCCCTGAGAATGCTTTTATCTTTAGCAGCTGATTTACTGCCTCCATTTTATGTATGTGCACCCATGTTTTCCCATTCTCATGTTCTCTTTCTAACGCCTCTACTCTTTTTATTACTTCCTCCAGCTCTATATCTTTTCCCATTTTGACACCATGTATTTTATTTTTTTCAAACTAGCGCTTACGTTAAACTAAATTTAAATACAACTTATTTATTTATTTTTCTTACTAATACGGAAACTCACGTTAACTCCAGCCTTTTGTCCTTTTCACTACCCACTCTTAATGCTTTAACTCCGCCCATAACACCCAATTGACTCTGATTTGATAGCATAAATGTCAAAATCTCTTTTCATTTCGAAAAAAAAAGTTTTCGGTCAATTCTTTTTTAAAATTAAAACACTTTTACATACGTAATTTAACTTTTGTATAAAACAAAATTTTCAAACAAGAAACAAAGTATTTCTTTACTATTGTTTCTTAGGTTCAGCCCCAAGTTGGGTCTAGCCATTTGAACCGTGTTCGAATATGAGTATTCGAAACACCGGCCTCTTAGGCAGAGAAGAACATACTTGGAGAGTATGTATGCCCAAACGATAGCTATAAAGTATATAACTAACGTTACATTTCCAGGACATAACTTCTTCTCGACTGTTGAGTTCAACACCAAGTTCAAAGCACTTTTTTTTGTTTGTGTATAAACACGGGTGCCAGCTATCTATTCAAGGATGAATAAATAACGCACTTTAAGCAATGGCCACTAACTCAACGCCTAAATCCACGACTAGCTCAGTTGTTTGTAATCACTAATAGATTATACTTAATTAGTGGTTAAAAGACTCGATAAAAGGGAATTTATAAAAAGAATTGATAAAAGAATTTGGTAAAAGAATTGATAAAAAGAATTGACCGACAAATAAAGTTTAATTTTAAAGATAATTTATTAACTAACATTTATTTACTAAATTTAAACATTTTATAATTCTAATAAAACACACGCATATTTTAAATTAACATTTCTAAATAGTTTAAATATTCCTATAGATTTAATAACAGAACACTCTAATTTAACTAATAAATATTGATATAATGATCACGCACATATTAACTCATGCACACACATAATAATGATAATAAAGGACTACATAGCATTTGAAATTTAATCACACACATATCAATAGTTCATTTATGTATGATATCGAGTTCATATAATTAGACTCTTGGAGGATTCGCATGAATTAATGAAATGCAATGGCTATTACAGTATAAACGAAAATAAGCAAATGTTTTACCTAGGATTTTGAACGTAGATTTAACACTTTGTTTTCTTCTTGTTTGTTGTTTCTTCCAGTATGAATGCTTCCAGCCGGCTGGGACGTTTCCTTGCTGAGTTTCCTGATTTTCACGATTATTACTATCGGAGACAATTAGATACTGACGGAGATTTTCTAAGATGTTAAGCTGACATTATTTCACGGGCAGATCTGCTGTTTTCTCGGACATCTGGGCTGGAGATAAACGTGCGTTCCAAAATATTCTCAGCACTGCATTTTGTTTCTTAACTGACTCAATTAATTTCCGAACTGCACTCTCTCAATAACTTTGTGAACTGATTGTCTCAACTCAATTAATTTGTGAAAAGCATACTGTCCGATAAAAAAAGTCTATTTATACCTGCGCCTTGTTGTCTTTCTGATATCTCCGGCAAAGATCTGTTGTCAAATTCCTTATCAATTAATCCTTTGATAAACGTGTTTTGGAAGATTGCTTAATTAGTAATAGCCATGCAGAGATGTTGTTTTATATTTTAATTAATAACCATTGCCGTGTTTTTTAATAATAATCTTCTTTAACTTTATAATAACATTTATTCTATTGTTGACAATCGCACATATATACGGTCATATATTAGTTTTAACATTATTTTTTCTTTAATTAAACTTGAATGACAAGAGATTTGTATGTTTTAACCCTTTAAATTATATTTTTACGAATACTAAAAAAAAAACTATTTAATTCTTATCTTTTTCGAAAACAAGCTGCAATAAACTCTCCAACATTTAATTTTATGTTTTTCTTTTATGAAAGATTACTTTAATAATAATTTTAGATAAAATTATATGTGCCTATATCAATATAGGTACAATATATATATATATATATATATATATATATATATACTCTATCTCCCACTGAGGATAGCAAACCAGCTTGAAATCAGCTGATCTGGGAGTGAGCAAATGAAAGAGGTAGTTAATTTCTGACTCTTTTTTCGTTTATGTAAAACAAATCTTACACTTGTTCGGCGGTTTTGGTATAGCGCCATCTTTTGGACATATATATATATATATAGTAACCATATGTTTTGGCTCAAAGATAGTAGGTTTTATCCAGTGGATAAATGTGTAAAATTTTAAATTTTAATTGGTACTAATTTGTTAAGATATTGAACATCAATGTGTAGAGACTAGTTATAGAGTGAAATGCTTGTGGATTATAATTTCCCATTAAGCAAAAGCTCACTAAAAAATATCTTAAAAAGTGAAGATGTTCTTGACTGTTTGTGGGACACTGGAAAGTCTGATAGAGTGGATATAAATCACAAACATTTTATCACATGTTCCAGTGGCAGCTATTTCAAATGTTGTTTTAATAGTATTAAAATATTATTGGGAAGCATAAAAATATTTAACACTTTATTTTATTGGTAGTGTTAAACAATAATTAAAAAAAATAAACAGCAAAATCAATTTATAAGTCTTCTAAATTTTTTATAAACAATCTTTAAATATTATATTTTAATGTAAATTGAAATGCATCAGTCTAGATGATTCTCAGTAGAGGGATCAAACTTACTTTATTCACATTTTACAGTGATTGGCTCATTCAGAACCAATCCTGCCATGTAATATAAAGTATATAATATAAAAGTTTGTAGGGGAAGGGGGACTACTCTAAGAAATGTAAATGGAACAAGACTACAACTCCACTTCTGAAGTAAAAGAGAAGAAATAAGCTAGAAAATAATAATTTTTTAAAAATTAATTGGGACAAAATTTCATGAAAGATGGATTTGAATAGTATGCAGTAAACTTACTAACCCTGTGAAATCTCTACACCAATTTTCATCAATCTTAGATTTTTAACTTTGCCTACTGGAGAAAGGAAAACTGGAATGACCACTATTTGGATAAGTATTTGCCTAAACATGTACGATTTGGAACAAAAAATAATACCAGAAAATGTAAGCAATTGTTTTTGTTTTCTTTACTTTAATAAATTGCCAGAATTAGTGATAACACAAACATTATTTGGATTGAAGAGAAAAAGATTAAAGTATTTTAAATTTTGCGCCAGAAAAATACATTTGTGTATAGATATTTTAAGAAAATATTCTAAATTATTTTAAAAAAAAGTTTCAAGAGATAATGAAGAAATTAAAATTTCATTTTTAAATCATATAAGATTTAATTAAGTTCAAAAGAAAAATGCATGAAGTAGTTCTTATTTTCATTGGGGAAAGAGATTGTCTGCTCTGATTTCCCGCGAAGCAGCCACGTATATATATTATTGATAATTGCTTTCTATTAAATCAATTCTGCTTAACATTCTTCAATATGAAATAAATTGCCAATAATAGTGAATAAAGAAATATTGATTTTTTTTCTTGATTTTACAGCATATAAAGTAATAATATTTTAAGTGTTTAAAATTACCCAGATTATTTAAGATTGTGACAATTACTGTGGACGGGAAAAACAAAGTAAACGATTTAAAAGTTTATTTTCAAAGATCGTAATAAACTGATTATAATTCTGCTACATTTGGAAAAATATATGTTACATATTAATTAAAATCGCCTAGAAGATCGTATTTATAATTAAATAGATTCTTCTCAGTATAACTTAAAACATCCTAATTTGCTGATAAAAGGGAAGTGAAAAAAAAAACATTTATTTATTTTATCGTTAGTGAATAACTTGCAACGTGATAATATTTTTAAATGGCTTTAAAATCACCCAGATTATTTAAGAGTATAACAGATCTTCGCGCAGATGAAAAAAAAAAAAGAAGAAAAACAAAAATAGACAAATCAATAGATATTAATTAAACCTATTTAAGTGACTTATTCTCAAAAATGTTTTAATATTGCTTCAGTATGCTTACATTAGTACACAAACCGATAAAGGATTTCTATTACCATTGGAGAAATGTTTGAATTTTGTCTGAAGATGTTAATATTGAACCGGATAACCAATATATATATATATTACTCAGGAATGTTTGCTTATCATATCCGTTTCATATTGTTTTACTTATAAGAACGAATCAAACTTCGATAAAGTCCAATGGTAGAAAATGTAATGTTTATTTAGTTTAATGGCTATATATAATATTGTAATGCGTTTTTTTATGTGTTATTCAGACATTAGTTTTTATTTTATATATATCAGGGTATAGAATATACTAAGTAATGATGTAGCTGTGTATAAAGTTATATACATTTATTATCCATATTTATATTATTTTCCCAATGAAGGGAAAGCATAATGTTAAATCTTATATATCGGGTAAGAAAGAGAAATGTTTATCTCTTTCACTGCTAAAACAGATGTTAATATTATATTGAGGAGAGGAACAAATAGACCCAAACTGGTCAAAAATATACACATAATGATACCATTGTTCTATTATATAAAATAATTTAATAAGCATTTTTTTTTATTATTATTGCTTAATTTCACTTATGAACGAGAATGTGCACTTTAAATACAAAATGTAGTTTAATCCTCCTTGATTACGTGTACATGGTTTGCTATAATAAAAGGTATAATTATTATTTTGAAATAATTAATGGTTATTTTACTGATATTGGTGGTCTGTTTATAAAATATTAACAGTTTCTGCAATGTGCAATGGAATATTTATGTTTCCACTTAGATTATTAGTGTTGGTTTACCTTGCTATTGTATTGATCAGAATTTGTGATAGATTTTAGGATGAGTTTGGGCTACATTTAAGAGCCTTATATATAATAACAATTAATATTGTACATGGGACAATGGAGAATTCCCCATGGATGATTAATATGAGAGGATGATATTATTGGGGCTAATTAAGAGTTAATACTTAGAGCATAGTTAATCCTAAAAAAGGATAATCCCATGGTCTGAATTCTGTTTTCCAGTGAAGAGGCACTGCCCACACTTTTATACCTATGAAAAGGTATCAGAATTGGCCATATTCTTATACAACTATTATGTTGTTTCTTGATATACAACTATCATGTTGTTTTGTAGAGCCTCCTTTATTTAGATCCCTCAAGAAATTAGTTAGTTTTCCACCATGTATGGTGAAGATTTGTATTCATAATCCAATGGCAAGGATAAAATAAGTCAGCTTATGGGACACTAGTATATACATAGTGTTTGTTTAATTGGGATAGTGTCTTAATGATGATGTGTAATCTTCATCAGTTTATAAACAGACCAACCAAAACTTACTAGTGTTTGCAGAACTTTTACATAAAAGAGCAAGGTGTGTACATGGACAATGTGGATTGGTTTTCAACAAGTAGGTATTTACTGATGAATTAGTAAGATCAGTCAATTAATAAATGGTTAAGTTATAGACATAGTGAATGTTTTTTGGTGTCATCTGTGCATTTAACTGATGATGTTTGCCTCACATCAATGCAATGAATTTTTTTTATATAGTAAATTATAATAAATTATTACTTGTATTGGAATGTGATAATTGCCCTTAACATATTCTAATAACTCAAACAGCTACAGTTTGATATAATAAATTGCAATTTAGAGGTTTTTTTTTTTATATTTAAAAGTTGTGTATATCCAAAGGATATTAATACATTTTGTTTGCAATTTCAATGTTAAGATAGCTCAAATAAGTTTAACTGTCTTAGTCTACCTGATAGAATAATAAAGAAACATATCCAAAATGTTTGTCATATTAGTTGGTCATTACTTACCACATCATTAATTTCCATCCCTAATTTTGGAATGGATTTATCTTGTTTCATGTAATGTGTCTCAAAGAGACTTGTACATAATGTAAATAAATATTGTTGTGCTAAAAATTTATTTAGTTGTCAGTATTCTTATTGCTAATCAACACACACCACACATTATATTTGTTATTGCTATCGACAGATCCTGTAATTATAGAGAAATTGTCATCAATCAATATTGTAAAAGTCACTATATGTAGGTATATCAGAATAATTATGTTAAGCCCTATAATTTATGAGTATATGTAGGGCATCCTAATTTAATAATTAAACATACTAACCTAAAGAATATTAGTTTAAGTGATATACTAAAAGATTAAAAAAAACCTAATATTGGTTTGACTAGTTCATCTGAATCCACAGATCTATCATTCACTGGTCTTTATCACCTTGTTTTTAATTAATGGAGAAAGAAAGTTGGAAAGCTATTACGTTTATCTATTGAAAAATTACTCTTACTTATTGAAGCTTAAAGTTTAGCATAGTTAGGGAATTTATAGAATTTATTTGAAATTATTGAATATTGTTTAGTAATTCAATTCAGTATTAAGAGCTATTTGGTGTGTTATGCTTGGGTAGTGGCAAAATCCCTCTCACTGACCCAAGTATATCTTGTATATCACCCTTTAAGCTATATGAACCCTGAGAAGGATAAATTATATCAATTTGTGCTAGGATTGGAATTTATGATAAATTGGTATCCAGTTAATTATTGTAATTAGAGTGGAATTGTGTTACATTCACCGTGAGATATAAGGTCAACCAAACTTTAAAGTATCTATTACTTCTTTTGTCTGAAATGTATAGTTGGTTTTGACTTTATGATGAATATTCTGGTCTTAGTAATCTTAGAATCTGTATTTTATTTAATTGTCTTATTATTATTTAATTCAATATCAAATTTAGAGTTCTGTGCATTATCTTTCATCATCATCATTCTCTCATCTGTCATTTCAATCTTTCTTTAGTCTCTTTTTTCATCCTAATTCATTATCCTAATTCGCTCATCATTCATTAGCTCTTATTCCATTCTCATCTTAATCATCCATTAACTCTTACACATCTTCATTCTCAGACTCATTTTATTTATTATTTAATTATTACTTATTTTCATCATTCATTTAATCATTTATACTCTCATTTACTTATTGCCTAATTTATACTTCTAATTTCATATTCATTCCATCGATCTAATTATTATTTATTTATTAGTTTGACAAATACGAAGTTTATTTTATAATTTTATGTTTATTTACTGGTTTGTGGATTTTGAGGCTAGCTTGACCAGAAATTATTAATCACCTTGTGATCTTCTCTAAAATTATAGTTTCATGAGATCTTAGCTAATAAAGAAATCATCTTTGGTTTACCATTTGTTTTAGACATATATTCTAGATTAGTTGTAACTAGAAAGGTTACAGAGAAAGATATGGTTTCCAAATGTATAAATTGGACTAGTTAGATTAGTGGGAAAGGCAATTGGGATTATGGCACCCAGAAATGTGTAGGCCTGATTGTCCAATGATCAAGGAGAAGGTTACAATATATATATATATATATTGTAATGTCCACTATGTTATTTAGTGTTTTAAATGAGTTAACTACTCGTACTCGGTGACCAAATTACGTCCTATCTATCAAATTTGTTTCATCATACAATTCAGTAAGATTTAATGGACGCAATTATTTTTCCTTGTCACACAACACTCTTTTAACTAATGTAGCTACTAAAATAATGGGATAAAGTAAGCCAGCTTTTAATTTATTTGAAAGGCGCCATAATTCTATATTTAGAATTCACTGGCAAACATCCCTTTTTTATTTATTTAGCTACGACGACATTTTGGAATATCCGGAGGATTGTGTTTCAGTACAACGTTGGCAATTTATTTGAATTATAATAATGTCTAAATTGTAATGAATTTAGAACTATAAGAATTAATAACAACGTAAGTTACATTTTACTTTATTAATACGAAACCAAAACATTAATATGATCGAGAGAATAAAATATAAAAAGATAATCAAAATATAAAACTACAGCTAACATTTGTTTCTTTTATTCATATGACTCATGGCGACAGTTCATCACGCTTAAAAGTTCAAGAAAGTGATCACTGATTTTGTTGATTTAATAAAGTTACTTACCGGTAAGTTTGAATGTTAACGTGCAGGATTTCTAAGTTTGACCATGCATGGATTTCTTTAGAATGGATCTGCGGTCCAGTATTCTGGCGATCTTTAAGTTTTTGTGGTTAAAATCTAGTAGGAGATGGCTTCTTCACTCAGGTAGTTTGCGACACAGGTACAAGGCAACTCCAGCAAATGAATGGCTACTACTCGCACATCTTAATATTTCAGTCTATTAGTAACAGTAGTTTGGCCCACTTTCATAATTTCTTCACGGATAATTTTATTTTTACTGCTCTCTGCAGGAAGGATGATCTAAGAAGAACCATCTGCACCAACTGCTATTCCTTTTGTCCTGTTTTATTTTTTTTTCTTTCTGCACAACTCCTATTGACACCTGCCAATGTGTACCAAATTTAAAATAATTTAGCCTACAAAGTCTTCCTTTTTTTCTTGATCGCCATCTTTAATTACTTAATGAATGTTATCGCTTTGTTTCCATGCTGCTGATGGCCTTACGATAAAGGTTTCTTTTAATTAAATTATTATTTTTTTTTATTGTACTTTCTACATTCCTTCTCTCTTTTTAATTTCATTAAACACAAACCAAAAAAATATATACACTCACGTTGTTTAAAATAATAGATCAAATATATTTACATAAATATATTTTTCGTTAGAAATTTATTAATTTAACTTTTAAATTGCCAACGCTATTTGTACTAGGATAAAATACAGTACAATACCTCCGTGGTCAATGACAAGAATAAAATATGGGGTATGACATTATTTTATTCTCAAAGCTCTATTAATCACTCTTTACTGACATATTTTTTATATATACATCAAGTGATTGCTTAATCGAAATATTGACATTGAATACACGATCGAGAGATTTACATAATGCATTGCACATTAATTTCTTTCCTGCTCGCAGTACGCATATACAACCCCATATAGTTTAACAAAGAGCCAAATTTAAGCATGACAGAGCATTGCTCATTTGTTTGAGATTTTATGGCTCCGGGCACTTGGTTCATCCTCCCATTTCTTGGGACCCTACTTCTATAAGTCTGACGGGCACATAAAGATGATCTTTGCATACTACCTAAAAAGCATGAATTTCAGGGTTATTATTATCCCTTACTAGTGCATGCACCTCACGAATCACATCGAAACCCATAGTTCCTGTCGACTAACCTTCCACCATTTAATAAATGATCACATAATCCCTATCCTATCTCATTTACCATTAATTTCTTTTCGTGGTCTTCAGGGTTTTGCTCCATCCGTTCGATTGTCTACCGTTATCTGTTTGGGTATGTATAACCCAGTTGAGTCAACAATGATCTGCCCATTTCTCTATGCTGCTCACACCAATATATTCACTATGTATCAAGATTTTCCCCATCGTATTTATCTTGACTCCTGAACTTTTCTCCAGGGGATAGTGATCTTGCCCTATTCCCTTTCTTTTTAGTTATCTTATCCATTTCTTGATTTCCTGCATTATCGGTCAACATCATACTGTTCAATTGCAATTGACCTTTATGACTTGGTATCTTGTTCATGTACTTTGGGTTTGTTTCTTCGTCACTAGCTTTGTTGATCTTGAATGCATTAAGCAGTTCAGCCATCTGCTCAACCATCTCGCATCTGGTACTTATCAATAGGTGCCCTACTGGATTAGGGAAATTTTTCTGTGTAATTTGTATAATCTGTTTTTTCATCAACTTACACTTCGAGTGCTTCCAGAAAAACGGCACGTAATGCTGCTCTGTACTACATTTTCCTTGAGCCACTTTACTCTTGATTCTCTCTTGGTGGTCTTTGTTCCAATAAAATTTCATTAACATCTGACCATAATGTGCAAAGTTATTCGGTCTCTTGAAGAGAGCCTCCCAACAAGCCTATGCAGTTCCTTGTAAATGACTAACGGCTAGAGTTAGTTTAATGTCTTCAGACATCAGGTTTATCATGAAGTATCTCTCAAGACTATTTAAATGTTCCATCGGTGACTCCCTCTCCTGCCCATAAAAGATTTTCAATTTCAGAAAAAGATTTATCGCACTCGGCATGTTTTCTCTATTTTCTAGAGGTTTTATTTCCTGACTCTTCTGTTTATCAGATCCTACTTTTATCACTTCACTTTGTGCTTTTTTTAACCTTCTCATCTATCATTTCTATTAACTCTTCTTTCATTTCTTTAATCTTTTCCCTTATCTCTGTTTTCACTTCCCTAATCATCTCCACCACTTCTTTTTTATTTCTTCTTTGAACTCTCTTATTTCTTTTTTCATATCCTCTTTGAATTCATTTAGTGCTTCATATAATAGCCTTTTCACTAATGTTTCCATACCCTCTTCAGATCCTTTTTCGTCTTCTGCCATATTTTTTGTATTTGTGCCACTTCTCAATTTTATATACTTCTATTTTTTTTTAAAAAAAATTATTATTATTTTGCTCGATTTCTATTTTATTGTTTATCTTTTATTAATACATTTGCTGAAGCTGCTCCCCCCTGCTGTCACTTTACCTTATGAGCTACTTTATTTCCATCATTTTGCCTACTCTTATTTTTTTTTTTTACTTACATACGCGAAACAAAAACAAAAAAACCCCACAAAACTCTTTTATATTTAACTTTTATTATTTGCTCCTATCTCAGGATGTGGTTCTCATTGAAGCCTCGAGTTGGGCCACCATTGTAATGTCCACTTCGTTATTTAGTGTTTTAAACGAGTTAACTACTCGTACTCGGTGACTAAATTACGTCCTATCTATCAAATTTGTTTCGTCATACAATTCAGTAAGATTTAATGGATGCAATTATTTTTCCTGGTCACACAACACTCTTTTAACTAATGTAGCTACTAAAATAATGGGATAAAGTAAGCCAGCTTTTAATTTATCTGAAAGGCGCCAGAATTCTATATTTAGAATTCACTGGCAAACATCCCTTTTTTATTTATTTAGCTATGATGACATTTTGGAATCTCTAGAGGATTGTGTTTCAGTACAACGTTGGCAATTTATTTGAATTATAATAATGACTAAATTGTAATGAATTTAAAACTATAAGAATTAATAACAACGTAAGTTACATTTTACTTTATTAATATGAAACAAAAACATTAATATGATCAAGAGAATAAAATATAAAAAGACAATCAAAATATAAAACTACAGCTAACATTTGTTTCTTTTATTCATATGACTCATGGCAACAGTTCATCACACTTAAAAGTTCAAGAAAGTGATCACTAATTTTGTTGATTTAATAAAGTTACTTACCGGTAAGTTTGAATGTTAATGTGCAGGATTTCTAAGGTTGACCATGCATGGATTTCTTTAGAATGGATCTGCAGTCCAGTATTCTGGTGATCTTTAAGTTTTTGTGGGTAAAATCTAGTAGGAGATGCCTTCTTCACTCAGGTAGTTTGCGACACATGTACAAGGCAACTCCTGCAAATGAATGGCTACTACTCACACATCTTAATATTTCAGTCTATTAGTAACAGTAGTTTGGCCCACTTTCATAATTTCTTCATGGATAATTTTATTTTTACTGCTCTCTGCAGGAAGGATGATCTAAGAAGAACCCTCTGCACCAACTGTTATTCCTTTTGTCCTGTTTATTTTTTTCTTTCTGCACAACTCCTATTGACACCTGCCAATGTGTACCAAATTTAAAATAATTTAGCCTACAAAGTCTTCCTTTTTTTCTTGATCGCCATCTTTAATTACTTAATGAATGTTATCGCTTTGTTTCCATGCTGCTGATGGCCTTGCGATAAAGGTTTCTTTTAATTAAATTATATTTTTTTTATTGTACTTTCTACATTCCTTCTCTCTTTTTAATTTCATTAAACACAAACCAAAAAAATATATACACTCACGTTGTTTAAAATAATAGATCAAATATATTTACATAAATATATTTTTCGTTAGAAATTTATTAATTTAACTTTTAAATTGCCAACGCTATTTGTACTAGGATAAAATACAGTACAATATATATATATATATTGTAACGAGCACAGACAACATTACATTGTTTTTTTATTATTAAACATGAAGTTAAAATAAGTTCGCATTTAAAAATTTTCTTTAAGAATTAAAAATTGAAATTAAATATCATCTTAAACTCGTATATATAAATCGCACAGATAAAAAAAAATTATTAAAATAAAACTTTATTAAAAATAGAAAGGTATTTTAAAAACAAAAACATAAAATGATTTAGAGATAAAAATATATCTTTAATCTTGGAAAACACATTAATTAATCAGAAATGGAAATGATTGTTTTAATTAGTTAAATGTAAACTAGCCTTGGGCATTTAAATGTAAAAGCATCGGTCAGATAGAAAAACAATAGAAACTTTTAGCAAATAAAAAGAAATCCCTATGGAATTGGACCTCAGCGAAAGTACCATCGCATCGATGATGTAATATAAATTCAATCCTTCAAATTAATATAAAAGGTCAAGTTTGAAAATTATTAATTATTGATTATTTACGATGTGACAGATATGTGTTAGTGCGGAAGTGAAGGAGAAAGGATTGAAAAGACGCACTCTTCAATCCCTTCAGTTTTGCCAAAGAAAAAAAGAGAAATGAACTATCATTTTCTACATTGAGGACCAACTAAACTAAAAAACCTTCGAATGAATAAATAAAACAATGGCTAAATGGATACCAATCTTTTTAGGATGGCATGGAAATTCACGTTCAAATGACAAGGAACATATAAAGATGAACTGTTTAAAAAACCGTAAGAACTTTATAATTTATGAACATTAAATTAAAAGCTTTCCATATATAAAGAATACAAATAGAATCCTATCTGACCAATGTAAATTAATATTAATACTGTTATTTGATTTTTTTTTTTATTTAAAATCATTTCCATTTATTTATTTTTTGTTCTTTAAGTTTTATTATGATTTCTGTTTTCCGTTAAGTTAAATTATATAAATGTTAAACTTAAGTTGGGCGTGAATGGCTGTATAGATTTGTAAAGTTATATTAGGGGAGGGTAATCTTAGGTTATTTGTGTCACAGTTGAATTGGGTCAATGGATGGGATATATTGGTGTGATTAGTAGATGTAATATCAGATTCTCTATGAGCAGAATCGTTTCATACACCGCACTCACTCGTTTGCCTATGGAAGGAATTATAAGATGGAGAACGCAGTTCCTTTCTATGGAGTTTTTTTTATTGCTCTTCTTGTCAGATAGATGTAATATTCCTATTTGATGAGAAGCAATTTCTTCTCTTAACTTTTTGGTGCTGCCGTATTTCGTATTACATTGACAGCATCAATATATCAGATAAATTGACGCCAGTTTTGGCTGCGAACCTTTAGCCTGAGGTTAAATAGAGATAAAATGTTTTATTTTCAAATGCAAATCTATGCAGTCTATTCATACTCGACACTAAATAAATGTTGAATTAAATTTAAGTTGTTTATAGATGCTTGCATGAATTGGTTATCGGTTAAGTATGTTTTGGGTTTTCATATTTGATCAAAATATATAGACATTCGATAAATAATGATACCTTACGGTAAGTATCTAAAATGTATTTATTTGGATGCCTTTTAAGTTATTGTTGACAATGCAAGTATCTTATGGTGAATACTATTGTGTTACTTATAAATTTCCCTCTGCAATTGTCGGTATCAATGATTTTATATTTTGATCGTTTATGTTTATTTTGAAAGGTTTTTAACCATTGTAATCTATGTAACGGATCTATACTCAACATTATAAAACAAACTTTTATAAACTCCTCTGTGCAAACTTATAAAAAATTAAAATGTAAAGTTGTAAAAATTAAAATGTAAATTAAAATCAAAGTTAAAAATGTAAGTTAAATTTTAAAAGGTAAACTGATGCTAAAATAATTTTAAATCTTATATATGTGCGTTAATAAATGTTTGTATGTTAATTACTGGCAGTGGCTTATTTTATTCTTTTTTTTTAAAAAAATATAATTAGATAAGATATTATATTATTAAATCTCTGCTATTCCACTGAGCTAGTGACATGGGCTAACGACCGGATGCAAAAAAAAAAAAATTTTTTTTGACTTACGTATCTGCCTACTCTATAAAATTTTCTAGGTTCAAATGCCTAGTGGTGCCCTGTAGTGCAGATTACATTAAGTCTTTTCCCCCGATCGTTAAAGTGGTCTCCCAACATGGCACGATCTTTTAATAAACCACGAGTGCCCTGAGAATTTTAAAAAATAAATCATGCCAGTAAGATTTTTCTTTAAAAATGAGTATATGTATTTGTGTATTAACGTAATGTTATAGTCCGATATTAATAAACCATGAGTACCTATGAACCCAGTAATATTTTTTTGAAATAAGTATATATTTTTTGTATTAACGTATAGTTATAGTCCGAAATTTAATAAACCACGAGTACCTTGAAAATGAAGCCCATAATAATTTTTCTGAAATGAGTATAGATATATATTTTGTATTAACGTAAAGTTATAGTTTGAATTTTGTGTAAAAAGTACTGCCAGAAAGAAAATTGCGCATATGTAGAAATAAATGCAAGGAATAAAACATAATAATTAATATAAATCATAATTTAAAAAAAAAAGTCTAAAATCACGTAACTTCTTTGACTTGCCTAAGTTAAAAATGAAATGTAGGGAAAAGGGAACTATTGAGGGAGGAGGTGTAATCTCATCTGGGGTGAAAAGGAAAGAATAGTCAGCATTTTTTTTTTGTAATTACTAACAAAGTTATGTCTTTTCATTAATAACCAAAGTTTTGTTCTTTTAAAAAAATTTAGTATAATCAATTTGTGTAACGTCATTACTAACACTAAGTAAATTCTTTTTTTTTTTTTTAATGTTTTTGTTTTTTGACAAAGTTTACTGATATGTAACGGAATATAATATCCCGTCACATTATTTTAAAATTAAAATAAAAGATCATAAATAAAAATTGATTTATTAAAAAGAAAAAAACTACTTAAAAACTGAAATTTAAAAACTGTTTAACGTATATATAGATCGCATGATGGACAACTTTAAAAACTTTTAAAAAATAAAAATATTTGAAAGTAATTTTTTTGTAAAAAAGTAAAGATATAAAGATTTGATATTTTTTAAAATAGAAATAATGTTGATTTCTATAATCTTAGAAAATGGAAATGATTATCTTATTAATTAAATGATTGTTCAAAAGCAAACCAGCCCGTGAGGCATTTAAAATAAATTAAATGGTCAGATAAGAGAATACAAAGAAATTAAATGACCAATGCAAACACCAGAAATGTCAGCACAGACCGTGATTGAAACACCAAAGGATTAGTGACGTCTTGCTCGTTGAATCTCAAGATCTAATGATAAGAGACTAATAAAAATATAAAAGCCAAATTATTATTATAATTATCTTAGAGCTGACTATGAATATATCGTTATAACTAGCTATATTGCTAAAACTCCATAGAAAGGAACTGTGTTCTCCATCTTATAATTCCTTCCATAGACAAATGGGTGAGTGCGGCGTATTATAAATGATTCTGCCAGTAGCGAATCTCCGACTACATCAATATTTCCAATCCATTGACCCAATATAACAACAACACAAATAATCTAAGATTACCCTTCCCTAATATAACTTTACAAATCTATACAGCCATTCACACCCGACTTAAGTTTAACATTTATATATTTTAATTTATCGGAAAACAAAAATCATAAATAAACTTAAAGAACAAAATTAAATAAATGGAAATGATTTTAAATAAATAAATAAAAAATACATCAAATAACATTATTAATAAAGAATTTAGTTTGGTCAGATAGGATTCTATTGCATTATTTACTAAAAAGTTTTAAAATTTAGAGTTCTTATTGTTTCAAGTGAATATAAAGTTCTTACAATTTTTAAAACATCCAACTTTATCCATTGCTTGCCATGAACATGAATTCCCACGCTGTCCTAAAGAGGTGGATATTCTGAAGGCCAATTTATTTATCTATCCGGAGATTTTTGCTTTAACTAGTCCTCAATGTAGAAAACAATAGTTCATTTCTCTTTCTTTCTTAGCAGAACTGAAGGGATTGAAGAGTGCATCTTTTCAATCCCTTCTCCTTCACTTCAGCACTAACACATATCTGTCACATCTCTCAATAATAATCTATCCTCCCCAATAATTTCCAAACTTGTCTTTTTATATTAATTTGAAGGATTGAATTTACATTGCATCATCAATGAGATGGTTTTTTCACAGAGGTCCGATTTCATTGCTTTTCTCTTCATTGGCTATTAGTTTCTATTGTTTTCCTATCTGACTGATGCTTTTACATTTCAATGCCCAAGGCTAGTTTACTTTTAACTAATTAAAACAATCATTTCCATTTCTGATTAATTAATGTGGCCCCATGTTGGGCACCAGTTGTAACGATCCAGAGAATACACTTAACGTGATCTGCACTACAGGGTGCCATCTAGGCATTTGAATCTAGAAAAATTTATAAAGTAAGCAGATACGTAAGTCAAAAAAAAATTTTTTTTTTTAAATCTTGATTCCGGTCATTAGCCCAAGTCACTAGCTCAGGGAGTAGCAGAGATTTAATAATATAATATCTTATCTACTTATATTTTTTTAAAAAAAGAATAAAATAAGCCACTGCCAGTAATTAACATACAAACATTTATTAATGCACATATATAAGATTTAAAATTATTTTAGCATCAGTTTACCTCTTAAAATTTAACTTACATTTTTAACTTTGATTTCAATTTACATTTTAATTTTTACAACTTTACATTTTAATTTTTTATAAGCTCACACAGAGGAGTTTATAAAAGTTTGTTTTAAAATGTTGAGTATAGATCGGTTACATAGATTACAACGGTTAAAAACATTTCCAAATAAACATAAATGATCAAAATATAAAATCATTGATACCGACAATTGCAGAGGGAAATTTATAAGTAACCCAATAGTATTCACCATAAGATACTTGCATTGTCACCAATAACTTAAAAGACATCCGAATAAATACATTATAGATACTCACCGTAAGGTATCATTATTTATTGAATGTCTATATATTTTGATCAAATATGAAAACCCAAAACATACTTAACTGATAACCAATTCATGCAAGTGTCTATAAACAACTTAAATTTAATGCATTTTTATTTAGGGTCAAGTATGAATAGACTACATAGATTTGCATTTGAAAATAAAATATTCTATCCCTATTTAACCTTAGGCTAAAATTCGCAGTCAAACTGGCATCAATTCATCTGATACATCGAGGTATTCAATGTAATACGGAATACAGCAGCACCAAAAAGATTAAGAGAAGACATTGATTCTCGTCAGATAGGAATATTACATCTATCTAACAAAAAAAACAATAAAATAGAACTCTTGTGGGGAGGTGTAAACGTAAATGGTCCTTTGGAGAACGATAGTAAACATTTTTTTTTGTATATAGTTTTTTTGTAAAATTACTAACCGGATGTTTCTGTAAATGTCTTTGTTAATCGTATACTGTAATTACTAACCCTAAGTAAAATATTTTTTTTTGATCATTTTTTTAAGCAACTTTACTGATATGTAACGAGCACAGACGACATTACATTGTTTTTTTATTATTAAACATGAAGTTAAAATAAGATCGCATTTAAAAATTTTCTTTAAGAATTAAAAATTGAAATTAAATATCATCTTAAACTCGTATATATAAATCGCACAGATAAAAAAAAATTATTAAAATAAAACTTTATTAAAAATAGAAAGGTATTTTAAAAACAAAAACTTAAAAAGATTTAGAGATAAAAATATATCTTTAATCTTGGAAAACATATTAATTAATCAGAAATGGAAATGATTGTTTTAATTAGTTAAATGTAAACTAGCCTTGGGCATTTAAATGTAAAAGCATCGGTCAGATAGGAAAACAATAGAAACTTTTAGCAAATAAAAAGAAATCCCTATGGAATCGGACCTCAGTGAAAGGACCATTGCATCGATGACGTAATGTAAATTCAATCCTTCAAATTAATATAAAAAAACAAGTTTGAAAATTATTAATTATTGATTATTTACGATGTGACAGATATGTGTTAGTGCGAAAGTGAAGGAGAAGGGATTGAAAAGATGCACTCTTCAATCCCTTCAGTTTTGCCAAAGAAAAAAAGAGAAATGAACTATTGTTTTTTACATTGAGGACCAACTAAATTTAAAAACCTCCGAATGAATAAATAAAACAATGGCTAAATGGATACCAATCTTTTTAGGATGGCGTGGGAATTCACGTTCAAATGGCAAGGAACATATAAAGATGAACTGTTAAAAAAACTGTAAGAACTTTATAATTTATGAACATTAAATTAAAAGCTTTCCATATATAAAGAATGCAAATAGAATCCGATCTGACCAATGTAAATTAATATTAATACTGTATTTGATATTTTTTTTATTTAAAATCATTTCCATTTATTTTTTTTTTTGTTCTTTAAGTTTTATTAAGATTTCTGTTTTCCGTTAAGTTAAATTATATAAATGTTAAACTTAAGTTGGGCATGAATGGCTGTATAGATCTGTAAAGTTATATTAGGGGAGGGCAATCTTAGGTTATTTGTGTCATAGTTGAATTGGGTCAATGGATGGGATATATTGGTGTGATTAGTAGATGTAATATCAGATTCGCTACGGGCAGAATCGTTTCATACACTGCACTCACCTGTTTGCCTATGGAAGGAATTATAAGACGGAGAACGCAGTTCCTTTCTATGGAGGTTTTTTTATTGCTCTTCTTGTCAGATAGATGTAATATTCCTATTTGACAAGAGGCAATTTCTTCTCTTAACTTTTTGGTGCTGCCGTATTTTGTATTACATTGAATGCATCGATATATCAGATAAATTGATGCCAGTTTTGGCTGCGAACCTTTAGCCTAAGGTTAAATAGGGATAGAATGTTTTATTTTCAAATGCAAATCTATGTAGTCTATTCATACTCGATACTAAATAAAAATGAATTAAATTTAAGTTGTTTATAGACGCTTGCATGGATTGGTTATCGGTTAAGTATGTTTTGGGTTTTCATATTTGATCAAAATATATAGACATTCGATAAATAATGATACCTTACAGTGAGTATCTATAATGTATTTATTTGGATGTCTTTTAAGTTATTGGTGACAATGCAAGTATCTTATGGTGAATACTATTGGGTTACTTATAAATTTCCCTCTGCAATTGTCGGTATCAATGATTTTATATTTTGATCATTTATGTTTATTTTGAAAGGTTTTTACCATTGTAATCTATGTAACCGATCTATACTCAACATTATAAAACAAACTTTTATAAACTCCTCTGTGCAAACTTATAAAAAATTAAAATGTAAAGTTGTAAAAATTAAAATGTAAATTAAAATCAAAGTTAAAAATGTAAGTTAAATTTTAAAAGGTAAACTGATGCTAAAATAATTTTAAATCTTATATATGTGCGTTAATAAATGTTTGTATGTTAATTACTGGCAGTCGCTTATTTTATTTTATTTTTTTAAAAAATATAATTAGATACGATATTATATTATTAAATCTCTGCTATTTCACTGAGCTAGTGACATGGGCTAATGACCGGATGCAAAAAAAAATAAATTTTTTTTTACTTATGTATCTGCCTACTCTATAAATTTTTCTAGGTTCAAATGCCTAGATGGCGCCCTGTAGTGCAGATACCTTTAGTCTACCTTCCCCGGATTGTTACAATATATATATATATTTATTCAAAATTCAAACAAAATTAGAAAATTTTCTTTGTATTCTCTAATCTACCATATTTTTTTGTATGACTTCAGTTTTCAATAAAACAGTTTCACTATGATTATATGACATACACGGTTTATTCCCCAGTTTTAAGTGCTCTGAATAATTATTTTTTAATTTGTATAATTTCTCTTATCTGCTTGATTAGTTCCAATAGATGTAATTTATTTATTAGCATGGTTTTTGTACAATCAGCATATATGCATTACTATTTTTATAGAATATAACTTTATTTTTGTTTTCTGTCTATTAACTTTTCATATATATATATATATTATAACAGTCAGGGAATGTTTTTTTTCCTATCTACCATAAAGGGTGCCACTAGGCCATTTGAACCTAGAATATTTATAATGTAGGCAGACACTTCTTGTTAAGATTCTATTTTGACCATTAGTCTTTGCCACTAGCTCAAGGAGTAGCTGAGATTTAAAATCTAAATTTCTAAATGTATTTCAATATTAAAAAATAAATAAATTAATCACAAAACATTTATTTACGCACATATAACTTTGAGGAATAAATTAATATTGCTTTAGATTTTATTATTAATTTTAAATTTAAATTGTTATTTTAGTAAGTCTGCACAGATGGACATTTTATATACTATTTTTATTTTAGAATGTTGAGCATAGATATGCTACATAGAATACACAAATTAAAAAAAAACTTTTTAAAACATTTAACCTAAGGCTAAAAGTTCATAGCCAATCCATGCTAGCTACCTGATATACAGACACAACCAATGCAATATGAAAATGTTAGCATAAAACCATGCTGACAGGAATGTGTGTCTGCAGCATGATATTATTTAAAAGAAATGATTCTCATCTAGTACAGGAATGTGCATCTGTCTGGCGAAGGAATCATATATATATAACATTAAAAGGAAATGTTTCATATGGAGGGAGAGTGGTCTTTTCCAACTTATAGTCCCTATCCATAGAGCAGAAAAGGAAATCAATGGCAGGTAAGTATTTCACCTCCATTGCAACATGATCATTACACCTTTGGGGCCATGCATTCATTTGCACATGTTGGCCTATATGCTACCACGCTTCACATTACATTGATATGAACACCTATATATCCATCTACCAGCATCGACTCAACTATGAATCAAATAGTCTGAAATTAACCCCAATGACCTATCCCCAAACTTAATGACTGTATGCAGCATAAATAATTTAATTAACACATAATAAAAAAAAACAGAAATGGAAGTGATTAATTCGCAAACATTATACATAAAAAAAATTAATAATGGATTTAGAGTTCTTTTAAGTCAGATAAGAGTTCATACTTCAGGTTTTTAATAAATCAATTTTATCTAAGATTTGTTTTCCCCTTTATTTTAATTTTAAAATAATGTAATGGCATATGTATACCATTATATATCTATGAACTTCCTCAAAAAACAAAAACAAAACAAAAAAAAAAATTTACTTAGTGTTAGTAATTACGTTACACAAATTGATTATATACAAAAATTTTAAAAGACATGTTTGGTTAGTAATTACACAAATAAAATAAAAATGTTGACTATTATTTCCTTTCTATCCCAGCTGAGATTATGCCTCTTCCCTCAAGAGTTCCCTTTTCCCTACTTTTCATATATTAATTAGTTGTTTTTCTCATCACCAATAAAAATTGTAATTATGAATATGCAATTTTTTTCGCATGTGTCAGTGAAGCTGTAATTATACTATAATGTTTAATATGCCTGCTTAGCACTTTTGAGATTTAGTATTTAAATCTCATAATCATAGCTTTACGAATGAAGACTGTCGTTATTTATTGTACACATACGCAAATGAGCATGAATTTTTAATTAGTTAGTCCAATGTTTGGAGAGAGCAAAGCATGCCTCTCTTCTATTTCAAATTTAGCTTCAAAACACCTCCTAACACTAAATGACTAATAAATAATTCCAAAGATAAAATAGAAAAAGTTGAAGCCCCTCATGTGGTCTATAAAATAGCGTGCCCTCAATTAGGCTGCCAGGCATCTTACTATGGTGAGACTCAGGCTAACATCAATACAAAAATTTACCAATACAGGTATGCATACAACAGGATTAAAAATAAAAATGAAGGAACATCAATCTTCTGGGACCACCAAGCAGCTACAGGCAATGTATTCAAACCCATTTCTGCACAAATAATTTGCACAGAGAAGAGTGATGCCAAAAGAAAAGTCAAAGAAGCTTTTTACATAGCAAATGATCTCAATGCCATTAATAGAAGAGAGGCATGCTTTGCTCTCTCCAAACAATGGACTAACTAATTAAAAATTCAAGCTCATTTGCATATGTGTACAATAAATCACAACAGTCTTCATTCATAAAGCTATGAGTATGAGATTTAAATGCTAAATCTCGAAAGCGCTAAGCAGGTATATTACACATTGTAGTATAATTACAGCTTCACTAACGCATGCAAAAAAGATCGCATATTTATAATATATTAATTAGGCAAGTCAAAACAGGTGGGGGGTCCTGACAGAGATATTTTAAATGCTGCCCTGGCTAAGCATTTATCACAAAGCTTGTTGAGAAATTGGCAATCCTCATTGATTATATCTTACAAGCTTAAGAGAATTGGGTCATGTGATCTAAGTTACTTATTAATTTTAAATAGACTTTTTTAAAAAAACTTGGGATTATTTATATTATTACTTTTTATTCCATGTATTTATTTTTATATATGCACAATTTTTCTTACTGGCAGTACTTTTAGAAGACATTCAAGTTTATAACTTTACAAAAATATTTCATCTCAAAAAAAAAACAATCAAGGTACTCATGGTTTATAATATATCGTGCCATGCGGAAGCCAATTATAATGGTTTGGGAATATGTTTTTTTCCCTATCTGCCATACAGGGTGCCACTAAGTCATTTGAACCTAGAATATTTATAATGTAGGCAGATACTTCTAGTTAAGATTCTACTTTGACCATTAGCCCTTGCCACTAGCTTAAGGACTAGCTAAAATTTAAAATCTAAATTCCTAAATGTATTTCAATATTAAAAAAAAAAATTAAACCACTGCCAGTAATAATCACAAAACATTTATTTATGCACATATAACTTTGAGGAATAAATTAATATTGCTTTAGATTTTATTATTAAAATTAAATTTAAATTACTTTAGTAAGTCTGCACAAATGGACATTTTATATAATATTTTTATTTTAGAATGTTGAGTATAGATAGGCTACATAGAGTACACAATTAAAAAAACTTTTCAAAATATTTAACCTCAGGCTAAAAGTTCATAGCCAAAACATGCTAGCTTCCTGATATACAGATGCAACCAATGCAATATGAAAATGTTAACATGAAACCATGCTGACAGGAATTTCCATCTGCAGCATGATATTATTTAAATGAAATGATCCTTGTCCAGTTCAGGAATGTGCGTCTGTCTGGCGAAGGAATCATATATATAAAACATTAAAAAGAAATGCTTCATATGGAGGGACAGTGGTCTTTGCCAACTTATAGTCCCTATCCATAGAGTAAAAAGGGAAATCAATGGCAGATAAGTACCCCATGTCCATTACAATGTGATGGCTGCACCTTTGGGGCCATGCATTCATTTGGGCATATTGTCCTTTATGCTAGCATGCTTCACATTACATTGATATAAACACCCATATATCCCTCTACCAGCATTGACTCGATTACAAATCAAATAGTCTGAATATATCCCCAGTGACCTAACCCCAAACTTAACGACTCTATGTAGCCATCTACACCCAACATTCAATTTAGTAATTTAATTAACACAATAAAAAACAAAAACGGAAATGATTAATTCGCAAATGTTATACATAAAAAATAATAACAACGAATTTAGAGTTCTTTTAAGTCAGATAATAGTTCATACTTTAGGTTTTTAATAAATCAGTTTTATTTAAGATTTATTTCCCCCTTTATTTTAATTTTGAAATAATGTAACGGCATACGTATACTGTTACAATATATACACTTGTAGAGATTGGAAAAACAGCACTGTGGATTTGCATATATGATTTGTTTTTTAATGTTTAATAATAAATTATGCAAAAATATATGTTTTAGCATTATTACTTTATGTAATTTTTAAAAATTGATAGGATCTTCTAGAGTTGTTCAAGTGTATCAGTGTTATGAGATAGAGTGGAGAGTGGTGGGTCATGTGAAGTGCTTATATACCCTATATATTCCATATATAGACACAGGTATATAATAAGCCTGTGTTTGTTATTACATAGTAGAAGTATCTGCCCACCTCTTGTATATGTATTAAATGGATTATGTTCTGTATATGAGGGGTCAGATTGACCTTAGGTCAACATGAGTGTGACAAGAATCTTAGCCTCAGGGTGACCTTTGAACATTCTATCATCAGATTTTCAATTGGATGGACGGTTGAAGAGTTGGAATGTGGAGTAGATTGAAGCCTGTCCATTAAAGTATGAAGATTGGCTACCTTAATATATATCTGAGCACTTATAGCATATATGTGTAGAGATGATAATCTGGACCAACTGATGATTGCTGGTTTAGCATGAAATATGTATATTAGTGATTATTTATCTTTTCAACATATATGTGTTCAAGTGTATCAGTGTTATGAGATAGAGTGGAGAGTGGTGGGTCATGTGAAAGTTTGTGCTCATATACCCTATATATTATGATGTTGTTTTGATATGTTTATTCTATAAAACAAAGCTGTTTTTGACATAATTGCCATGAATAATGTATTATCCCTCTGTACTCAACCATTTTTTTCTCCCTTGGCTAGGGGATTTTGAGTTTATATTAAAAAGATGGAAGTTTATATTTATTTATTGATTTTCTTATAACTATAAATGATTTTGACAATAGTTAACATTTTCCTTTGTTTCACGTTAAGATTTTAATAAATACCATAAATTAATATAAAGTTTATTTAAACATTTATTGTCTATCCTTGGTTTTTAGATGTATAAGAGGATCCTTATACAAGGTCTATACATAAGTTAAATTTATTTAACTTTCATTTTATTTTATTTTGACCCACATTAAAGCCTTGACATCACAATATTAATGTCCTTAATTCTATTTATTTTATTAAGCTTTTCTGAATTATCAAATCTTTGCATGTTTTTTTTTTCGATGTGAACATTGTAACTCCATTCCTCCCAGTTATAACATATATATAAATCAATATATATATCAAAATACAGTAAAATTTACATAAATCATATTATTTTTAGAAGTACTTTCAATTATACATTTTGTAGTCTTTATCAACTATATAACATTGAATAATCAAAACGAGACAAGATTTAACAATACCCATAGTTCAATTCAGATTTCCCACAATTCTGTTATCTTAACATTTGATGACTGGCGATTCATTAACATTTGACAATTTCTTGAAATCAACATAGCTTCTTTTATTTTACGTTTATTATGACAATACTCAATTTGAATAATTTTCATATTTTTATAATCAAATTTAAATCCATATAAACAAGATTTATTATGATAAAATATAACATATGAAGGTTTATTTATATATGTGTGTGTGTTAAAAGTAAGAATTTAATTAATAAAATAAATTAAATCAATATAATAAAAAACAACTTACACTTTAATACCATGGCATCACTTTTGCAAACGAAATGAATTATAGGCTGTACTTTCTCGATCATAGTTTTCGCAGCAACAATTTCTTCTGGGGGATCATTTTTGCAATTGTCAAAAACCGTATTTATGCAAGGTGATACTGCTTTCAAATTTCTATAAAAGACACAGTTGTTTGAAACTTCTACAATTGCTGTATTTTATTTATTTATTAGCACTATTACCACAGTTACTTTCATTACTACTACTATAATATTACAATCAAAGCAATTTAGGTAGATCACATAATCCAAAAGCTTTCAATGTTTCTGCACTTAAAATTCATTCATATTCAAACAAGGTAGGTTAATGTTTTTTTGAAGATTTGTGATGATGGTGTTCTAGCTGTATTTTTATATTGGACTATTTCCATCATCTAATATGTGTGTTGAATGTCTTTAGAAAAGTTTAATTTTAGTTAAATATTCTAAATGCATTCAACTGTTAGTAATATCACAGCAAACAAATGTTAGTAATATCACAGCAAACAGGTTAGTGGGAATAGTCCAATATGAAAATAAAGGTAGGTTAATGTTTTGATAAAATTCTATTCCCGTCACTGAATTATAAAAAAAATTGGAAATCTTCAAAGTTTTTGAAGCTTCCCTGGACCCAAGAGCATCCCAATTGTATGCTGGAAATAATTCTTCTATTCTACAACCTGTAAAATTTATATTGAAGCTATTTCAGATCCAAGTAATCTAGATATCAATATAATCAAGTGATATTTAACCATACATCGTCATTTCTGGTGTACCACTGCTTCCACACCTTAGTATTTTTTATGTTAAATTCTTTGGTCAGCAATCAATTGAATAAGTAATATAACCAAACAATAATATTTAAATATCATCAGGGACAGTTTAACATTGCTTGCTACAATCTTAATACAGTTTATAATTTATCTCTATTTCAGAGCAGTATTGCAATCTATTGAATCTTATAAATCAATACAAATTAATACCGACTGTATTATTTAAGTGAATTGGTTTACATAGAAGGTTTGATCACCTTAAATTTTCCCAGAATCATCTATATAATTATGAATTATCCAAAAACACTAGCATTAATCATTGAATAATTGTTGACTGCCCGACTTTTCCTAGAAATGAATATTGTTTTGCAAACAACATTCGGCAGATACATTTTTCTATTATAGTATGAAGTTATTTGATATGAATGATATCACTGTCATTTAGAATTCATTGATTTCTTGAGCTTGTAATAGATTTTACAGGTTTAAAATAAACGAAGTGAATTACTGTTCCTAAAAATCATATAGCAGAAAAAGTTGAGTGATGTTTGGTTGGTGAATACTAACTTAGCAAAAACTGAAATATATTTAAAGGTAATATGCAACTGATATCATTAAAATATATACATTTACTGATCTAAGGTCAGATCTATATAATTATTCAAGTAAATTAGCTTGTCTCAACAAGCTATTGCCTTATAGAAATAAAAAAGAGTTAAAGTATAAGTACAAGTGGTGTACAGCGTCTCACTAAAATAAAAGTGATTGGAATAGGATGAAAGAGTAAATTACTGTAAAGTCATATCTCATGTGTGCTACGATGCTTAAGATACTAGATCTAAAATACCAACTTAAGTCCAGAACTTATTTGATAGTTACCTATATGTCTTCAAATCCATCTCCCTGGGTGAAGCCAATAGCTTGAAACCAGTCTGGGACTGGGGATAATAGGTAACTATCAGATAAGTTCTGGATTTAAATTAGTATTTTGGATCTAATGTCTTAAATATCCTAGCACTTCACTAAAGAAAGCCAATAGCCTGAAAACGGTCTGAGCCTGAGGATAATTTCTAGATAGAGATTTTAACTGCTTTCACTTATGGCATTTATCAATAAAGGTTGTTAGAACTATTAGAATGCTCTTTATTTTAGTTTGTAATTACAAGCTTAACAAGTTAAGTCACGTAATGTATAACTTTATTTTATTTACTATTATAATTTTGCTTTTAAGTCTTAAGCAATGTTGTATTGCTAAGGTTATTAATAGATGATATTGCTGAAGATTTCTCATCCCCGTACAGCTATTTTAGTTAGATAGATGGATTTGAAGACATATAGGTGTCTGAAAATGTCAGATTTTCTATTTAAACATTAACTATCAGATAAGTACTGGTTTTGAGTTGGTATTTTGGATTTAGTGTCTGAACTATTCTAATGCCTCACTGAGGAAAAAGCCAATAGCTTGAAACTGGTATGGAGCTGGGAGTAATTTCTAGATAGAGATTTTAAATGCTTTCTCTTGCAGCATTTATTGATAAAGCTTGTTAGAGCTATTAGCATGCTGTTTATTTTATTTGACTGTATTAAGTGTAACCAGAGAAAAATAATGTGATGTTTTTTTAGACACATGAATGTTTTTTTTTTTTCATATGTCATAGCATCGGCCAGGACACGAACCCACATCCGTCTGCAACCAACTACTTGCTTGCAAGGCAGGTGCGATGACCTCTCGGCTAACAACGCTTGACCACACATGAATGTTTTGGAAGAAAAAGAGAATGACTGAGCACATTAGCATATGAGGAAATATATCACAAGGAGTCCGAAAACTGAACAATAAATAAGTCATTATAAAAGAATGCTAATATGGTCATATGATGCAAAATAACTATTGTCCTACTTTTTATGCTCCATTTTTTTCTGCAGTCATTAAATTTGGACAATGTAATAAAGCATAAAGAGATATGGTTCAATTTTCTGTGGTGCAATTTCTTCTGCATTCATAAATTACAATTAGAAAGGATATCTGCAAGTATTAAATGCACTATCATCTGGAGTTAATGATTAAATTTACCACTTACTCAAACAGCAAGGAGATTTAATATACAGTAATTCGTTTAGAAACATAAGTAGCAAAATGTTTGCCAAATTTTTTAAATGCTAAATATTTCGTTGTGCTAGCATTTCCTCATTAATATTTTGTTGTGATAGAACTATTTTTTTTGGGGGGGGGGGGAATACAATTTGGAAAAAAGAAAATCAATAAAAAATTTATAATCACTATGCAAATTTTTATTTCAGTTATAACAAACACAATGCAAGCAAAGGGTAAAGTTATTGTATACTAAATGCAATACAAAGTCAAACATCTTCAGCTGTTACATTATAAAATTAATTGAGTTTTTCCCCGATAGGTGAAATCAAATATATAATACATCACAGTATTCTATCATCGGTATATTTGATATTGTTTTGCGATTTAAACCAATAAGTTTGTACAAATATGATGAGGCTATTCAAAAAAATGCCAGTAAGATAAAAATTAGAATTACAATTAGTGTTTGCTTATTATAAGTATAAGAATATGAAATATCAGCTTCCTTAATTATATGGTTTAGCAATAAACTGCAAAGTTGAGCAATTTGTCTTTAGATAAGGCAAATGCAGTGCTTTTTGGATCATACCTATTTATATGATATCTATTGATTAATGATTTTATTACATGAGACTATTTTCCCACTATTATTTAATGTCTGTTAAATGTAGCTTTTAGAGCTGGAAGAGATTGATTTAATTTGGAAATGAAGTTCGTGAATACTTATTGAAACAAAAATATAATTTTATGAAATATTAGTAATTCGCTGTAATAAAAACATTTCTGACACTTTTCAACAAATATTATTGTAAGTTCTTCCTTTTCCAAAAATTCATTATACTTTATTTTTTCATTATGAATGGATTTCAATAAGCGTGATTCCCTATTGAATTCATTCATTACTTTTTATTTTTTTATTTTCATAACTTTTAGAACAATATAAATTGTTAGCTTTATTTTAGAATTCATATTCAAGTTTTTCAATCAAAAGTTCATTTATAAGATATATTAATTAAAAACTAGGTCTAGTTAGTTGGATATATCGTGAATTCAAGTATAAACAAGGCAAAACTCTCCATACAGTAGTGCCACCCTGTGCCAATCAGAGTACTACTGTATGGAGAGTTTTGCCTTGTTTATAAACAATTACATGCTAGTATAAGAGATGGTGATCATGTGATGCTTAATGAATTCAAGTATGTATGAAACACATAAAAGAATCGACCATAATATTATATTTTGGTGAATATGAGCACTAAAAGATTAATTAAAAGCAAATGTTTATTAATTACATTAGAAAAAAAACCCAAATTAAATAAATACATGGTATTTTATATAGAACAATATTAGGATATAGAATTCAAAATATTAACAAACATTATGACATTTAAAAAAGATAATGTGTACAAATTGTATGGGTCATATAATAGAGGAAAGCAAAGTAAAGGTTATATACTTTTCTTTCTCTTACTGTATGTCCCCCTTTCCTATTCAAAACATACCTAATAATTCATTTAAAGATAGGAAACATTGTAATCACATAGAGCCTATGATTGCAATATGCCCTCTTTATGTCATTAATTTCTACACCGTATTCAATTTCATTACCTTAAGTTGCCCAACATTAAATATGTTCCTAGTTTTTTTAATATTGCAGGTTTTACAGTGCCAACAAAGAAGGGTTGCACACTTAAAGTGACAAACAGGTTAGTTATGTTATATCTATAATTTAATTTATAGCTCTAAATCTTGTATGTTTAATTTACAGCTCGCTCTTGTGTGTTTGCCTGTAACTAAAAACAAAGGTTTTATACATGTTTTCCATTGCCGTTTGGACTTTAACAGACAGGTACATCAATAAAATAACCACAAATATCCCATTACCATCTAAGAGTGTCTTCTTTAAAAGAAGACACTATTTACAAGATTAGTTAGTTAGTGGTTACTAAGGATTTTTGTGGTTCTTCCTTTTTTATTTTGCTTTCTAGCTAAAAAATAGACTTTAATAATACACTGCACACTTAAAACATTCCTAGCTTTGCTTGGTCAGCCAGCTATAAAAATCCATTTAATTATATTGATGCAATAGATTGTAATCACTGATGCAAAACTCTCCATACAGTAGCACAACTCAGAACAAACCAGGGTAATCAATGGACGCTAGAAAGTTTGTGCATAAAATCCCTACCTAGTGGGTACTCATCCAATATCCCCAGACTAATTTCTAGCTTGTAGATTTCATCAGTGAGGAGCCTTAAATCTGAAAACACTTCACCTAGATCTTAGAATCAATAGATCCAGGTGCAGTGTTCTCAGATCCAAGGATCCTCACTGATGAAAGCCACAAGCTAGAAACTGGTATGGGCATATTGGATAAAAGCTCAATGATGAAAGCTACAATTTAGAAATTAGTCTGGAGATATTGAATGAGTAGACAATAGATAAGGATTTTATGCACAAACCTTCTAGCATCCATTGATTACTCTGATTTGCACTGAATGGCACTGCTGTATGGAGAGTTTTGCCTCTGTTATCAGATTGTGTAAACATAAAGAATGGTGATCATATGATGTTTAGATTGTAATCACATCAGTGAGGAGACTTGAATCTGAGAGTATAGCACCTAGATCTTAGAATCTAATATAATCTTCCAGTAGACAACTTTTACTTTTTTAGTTAACTATAAAGCTTTGAATCCAAAATGAAAATACAATATTTTCAAGCTAAACCCACTAGCTTCTATAGTTGTAGGGATCTGAACTCAGTTTAGCATCCATACTTTTTGGTACCAGTCTTTGATTTTTTAAAATATCCACAGTTACCATAATCCTATTGGGCAGGATTGGCATTAAACCATCAAACATCACATGATCACAATTTTTTATGCTTACACAAGCGCCACTCAGTGTAAGCCAAAGTAATCAATGGATATAGGAAGCCTAAAGAATGGTGATCATGTGATGTTTGATAATTTAACAATGAATATTATTGTATTCTTTGTTGGATAATTTCTAGTCTAATAAATGACTAATAAAAATTATTAATAGATCTTTACATATGTTTTGAAATTTTTTTAAATTAAATTATTAATAAAAGTAGAGAATTAAAATAATTAATAGATTAAAAAAACAACACACACACACATATATAAAATATTTAAATCACCCTCCCAAATGTTGTTTTTTCAGCAACACCTTTTTTGAATATATATATTCAAAAAAGGTGTTGCTGAAAAAACAACTGAATTTCAAACAACATAGAGGGCATTACTGAAAAAAACATAACATTTGGAAGAATGATTTAAACATTTTAGGTACTTACTTAATATGCCTGTCTGAAGCTTGCCAATCATTTTATTTTAAATAATCCATTTTCAACGGCTTCCAACACATGATATAAATAATTTGGCTGAGTATTGTATTCACTATTTACTTTAAATAAAAGAAACACAAAAATACAAAAGATTGTAATTAAACATTTTTTAAATGTAGATTCACTTCATCAATTGTAAACTAATCTCAGTTCACACCCAAATTATATTTTGAAGCCTTCTAACCACATTCCTTTCCAAACCTGCCATTGCATCTCCATTCACACATAAAGTGTCTTATCATGTCCATTATCACTCTTTTCAGGTGGGCACTATCCTGTAATTTTGAAAATGTTTCACTGCATCTGGTTGTGTCGAAGAAAGATTCCAAATTTTAATCATATTTCCAAAAACAATAAAATAAATAAGAAATGTGTAAAAAATCACCATGCATTAACGAATGTTAAAAAAATAATGGTAATTTTAATCATGTGTTATCTGTTTGCCTCTTGTTAAGTGTTCTCCACACGTTAAGATATGAACATTATATTGTGAATGGATATGAACATTATATTGTGAATGGAATTCATTAAAAAATCGTATTTGGATTTTTAAATGTTAACAAGCTATACATATATGAGGAAATAATTTTGAGAAAAAAAATGTAAACAAATGTCCAAATATTAACATGTGGTAAACACTTAATACAAATTGAACAGATAACACGTCGCTAACGTGTCTAAAATTATTATTATTTTAACATTCACTAACACATGGCGATTTTTTTTAATATTCCTTTTTTGTCTTATCATTTTCAGAAATATGATTAAAATCGGGAATCTTTCATCGACAGAACAAGATGCAATGGAATACTTTCAAAATTATAGGATAGTGCCCATCTGAAAAAATGTGTGATAATGGGCATGATATGACACTTAATGTGTGAACAAAGATGTAGTGGTGAGTATGGAAAGGAACATGGCTAGAAAGCTCTAAAATATCATTTGTAAGTGCACTGAGACTAGTTTACAGCTAATACAATGAATTTTATACTAAAAAATATTTTAATTACAACCATCTGGACTTTTGTGTTTCTTTTATTTATCATTTTAATAAACAAAAAAGTAAATATTGAATATGATAGTAAAAACCTCTCAAAATAGATTATTTGAAATATTTCTGTCAAGCTTCCAGCAGGCACACTACGCAAGTACCACATTTTGTATTTGAGTTTTCAGTTAGCATATACACTGGAATATTTTCTTTTGTGTATATACATATATCATGCAGAACTAGGGATACCTAATGACATTTATGAAAGACTGTAATAAGTTCCAAATGATCACAATATTATAATTCACATCAGACTTACTGCAGACATTTTTTAATAAACTTGTAAACATTGCATCAATTAGACATGGTAGGCACACTCAAAGTTTATTGCACTTTTCCATATTACTACAGTATTAAGACTGGTGCTATTGTTACAATAGAGAGTACTTAAACATCAACACAAGTCTTAATCTTGTAGTGAGATATATAGCCATATCTCACCTTGCTTTCAAATAATAAATTAGTTCAGATTCTTTTCTTATTGTGACTGTATAAAACATTCATTGCTTTTAATCAATGTGTATATACAAAGATAATACATAATCAATGGAAAGAATAGGCCAATAGGCAATGAAGCTTGTGAAATCTGAATGCTTCCATGAAGGTTGGGGATCTAGCAATAAATAGTCAGCATTTTTGAAGGTAGTGTAACAAAACAATTGTTAAACTTGAATAACAATAGCCTGGTTCTCCATATATGGCTGAAGAGAACTTCTGCTAACCTGAACAGCAGTACTCATTCTCCAGACTATAGCTATTTAAGTTAATGGTTATGCAGTGATACAAGTTCACATTCAGGAATGGAAGCTTCCAGAATCAAAGCTGACTTGAGGCAAGCTTTCAGTACATCCAGAAAAGTCACCAGACCTATTCATAAGGCAAGCTGTCAAGTACAGCTGGAAGTGGGAAGGAAATCTATAAGAGCATGTCCCATCCCTTCTTCAATAGTTTACTCTAGAATTGGGAACCATACTTCACAAACTGTAGCAGGCAGTGCATAGATATCTATAAATAACATTTTGTAAATCAAGTGTATATTTTGTATTTTATATATTACTAATGAATATATTATAAAACATATGCATACCCATTTGTGTTTATATGTATAGTCGAGACTAAACACAACATATATATTAAGCATTGGAATTATCCTATATTAAATATATGAAATATAAATTTCATCAATTTGTATTTAAGGTCATTTTGGTTTAGTAGTTGGGATTCATAAATGAAAGTTGTTGATTTTATTGAAGTAGTAAAATTATATAGAAAGTAGCTTTTAAATCAATTGACAACACAAATGTATATATATAGAAATAAATCATCGACGATTTACCAGAAATTAAATACTGTAAAGAAAATAAATAAATTTGGTACTTATGTATTATCAGTAAGCCACAAGATTCCCATGCATTTTTATTTTTTTCTCAAAATTATTTTAAACCATTAAGAATCACACGATCACCATCTCTTATACTAGCACATAATTGTTTATAAACAAGGCAAAACTTTCCATACAGTAGTGCCACCCTGTGCCAACCAGAGTAATCAATGAATGCCAGAAACTAGTCTGGGGATATTGTATGAGTAGGCATTAGATAGGAATTTTATGCACAAGCCTTCTGGCATTCATTGATTACTCTGGTTGGCACAGGGTGTCACTACTGTATGGAGAGTTTTGCCTTGTTTATAAAAAATTATTTTACTGAACAAGTGTTACTTGTTAACTCTAAAAACTATTAAATTGATTATAAATTTGTTTTAAGTTTTATAAAATATTTATAAATCTCTTATAAACTTCATTCACAAGATTTAATGCCTTTTTCAATGTATATAGTAATGTACAAATTTTAACACATTATAGAACTTTGTCATGTTTTTATGTTTACTGAAAGTCTTTTCAATGGGGTAAAAACAACAGGGGGACAGTTGCATGTAGAACAGCATTTATCCTTATGGAGACAATAAAAGACAATGCTGCTAGAGGACTTACTATTAATTCAGATTGTTGGAAGGTGAGGAATTATGTCACACTAGATTTAAATGTTTCAAAGTAAATCACAGATATAAGTTTGTGGATCCACATTTATTTTAATTACAATTAATTGGCATACTTTTGTGTAATTTTTTCTGTTTTTATAATCATATAAAAAAATAAATAAAAGGAAGTATTAAATATGATAGCTTGTAGTCAGCCATATTGTTTGCAAGATTTATTTGAGGACCCTGAAAATGGATAATTAAAACAAAAATGCCTGGAAAGCTCCTGGCTTATGGAGAATACATAATTACCATAAATGCAAAAGTATGTTATTAAGAAGAAAAGGAAGAAAATCCCATAATAAAAAAGTATGTCATTAATTTGTATTTATAGATACTAAAAATGAGCGATGACTAAACATGTTGGGTGGTTTCCAAATAGATCTAAAATGTTACTAATAGAAAGTTTATATATTGAAGCTACACATATATCCATATAAATATATATATATATGCTTGCTTCACCATTCACTGTGGTTTAACTAAAGACCCTGAGTCCAACCACAGTAAATATAAGCTAAATTTAAATCAAATATAAATTAAAAAAAAAAGCATATTTAAGAAATTTTATGAAATAAAGTTAAAATATCTTATTTTAGATAAAATAAAATTCCTAGAATCGCAGAACTCATTAGAGAAAAAAGATTAGTTAGATATAATTAATTAATTAAAAAAATTTTTTAATTAAAAATAAGATAGTAAAACAATGGCAATGGAATGTAAGATGGCCAACAAGTTGGGTATAAATTGAGAGCTTGTCTATTGTTCTCCCTCTTTTACCTGGCTCTTGTACCCATGAAAGCTCTGCCACATGGATGATAAGCTGCTATAAGAAAAACTAAAAATGTGTACTATAGCTCAAATGGCTGAGTAATCTTATTAATATATACGTAAATCTTTTTTTTTTGTTAATGGAACCTCATTATACATTACTTGAATTGTATACTACTTATATTTTTTCAAAGAAAGAAACAATTTCTTTCTTATGACTTGGAATAAATATATGTATATAGGAGGAACTGGAAGGGAGAAATAATCTAATTTCATTTATTTGTACTTGTTTGACCCGCTACTAAATACGGGAACATTTCAGAGTTATTAGAAAATTCTTTGAATAAAACTTCTCTTTCTAATTTCCTCCTGTCATGTTGGTTTTATTGATTTTTTTTATATTAGAAAGAGACAGAAATGCAGAACACACAATTGTTTTTTTAGAAAAATAATTCAATATTTTTTTAATTTGTACTTAGAAATATAAAGAAAATAACATTCGAGTATATTTATCAAAGTGTTCAATTTTACGCATTTTAGAAGAAAGATCCAATCCTGTGTTATATTTTTATCATTCTTTAAAGTCAGCCTGGGTTTACTAATGTATATGTATTTGTATAGAACATATAATTTAAACGTTCATAGTTTTGTTAAATGTAAGAGAGGGGACAGTATGATCATATATATAAATTAAAATCTTAAGTCTTTATTAACTCTAAGGGTGAACTAGTTAAATAGTGATTAATTAATATACATATCTTTCTTATATTTTAATGTTAATTAAAAGGTGTAAAGTAATAATTATTTTTAAGAGTGGATATTTTTTCAGTCTCAGAAAATTTTGAAGTCATATTATTTTATATATATATTGTGCCATTACAATTTAGTCATTAGCTAAATTTGTAGTAATGAGCATGAAAGAAAATGTGGAACAAAAATCATCATCACATTTTTATATAGTAAAGGAAGTGGTAGGGCACCCAAGTTTAAACCCTACAAGATCCAGTTCTAAAAGCTTAAGACAGAAAGAGAGTGGGGCAACAGTTATATTCTTTATTTGTTTGTGTGTTGAAAAAAAAACTCAAAAAGAGTAGTACACACATTTAGTTATTCAATATTTAATTTTTTTTTGTTAAAAAGTAGAGTAATAACACATATATAGGAAGTGTGTGTGTAAACTGTTTAATTATTATTGTATATTTCAAATATTAAACTCTCTTCAAAGCTAACCTGCATTTGCTTAATTCTAATGTTTTATTCTATTTCTATTTTATTATTATCTGTTTGTATTCTGTTTATCTATGATTATAATTTGGGGTTTGGAAGTTAAGGATTTAGTTTTAAATATTAAAATTATAATTTCTAGAAAGCATTTGGGTTATTTTAATAGACCAGTTTTTATAAATGGGCGGAATGATAAGGTGTGTGTGTGAGGGTACGGCATAAATAAATTACATTTACCCACATTAAAAACATTAAAGAAAAAGAAAAACAATTCTGTTAGATTATATTTTTTTTTACTCAAAGGTTTTGCTATAAAGGTTTCTTGTTTGTATCTGTATTTCTCAAGACTCAGAAATCCAGCTAGAAATCTTCAAAGAGAAGAGATTGAATATTATAGTAGTGCGAATTTTAACAGCCAAGTGAGACAAAAAATGCTTGGGACAATTTTTTCTTCAAAACAAGATTAGTCTGAAAAATCAAGGTAGTGTGATTTTTAAATATATTTCCAGAGAAAGTCACACTATCACTCTAATTGGGTGAGTTGACTCAAAAATCAAGTATAAAACCTGTCTGGGAAAAATCAGGAGAGACTTTTTAAAAAATATTGAAACTAAGAGACAAGCATTTGATTCTGCAAATATCAATTTTAAAAAAAATCATTTTTAATATAAAGTTTTTTTTTGTGAAGATGAAAAACAGCATGGCAGGTTAAAATAAATATATTTCGTCTGGGAAATCCCATGACCTGCCAGAGCTAGCACATCATATAGGAAGAAAAAAAAGAATAAAAATGTATTGTCTGAAATGAAATTAAGATATTCTACAACTGATGACTGAAAGAAATGCGATATTTTCAGTAAGAGAAAAGATTCACCTGCATTTAAAAGCTGAAGGAAAATGATTAATCGATTGATAAGTATTAAATCATCTAGTACAAATTGAACCATCTACTACAAATTGAATCCAGTGACTGAGTTTAAACCCAAGAGAAAGTATAAACCTGAAGACAACTGATATACTTCATCAATTAAAAGAATCATGCTTAACAGGAAGGGAAGAAAAGTTCTAGTGGCCAATACGATTCCCATTAAAGCAAATAACCTCAGTAGAATCATCACCATCAAATAATTATACACTTAAAGAGACGGTTCCAAAGAAACACAGAAATTGTTGCTGCCAAAGTATAGACATTAAACAAGATAAATTTGAATCATTGGAAGTCGCTACCAAAGAATAGAACTGGTAATATGAATTTTTTATATATATTTTCTTTATGATATCAGAGACTTAGTAAAACTTTAGCAATAAAGTTGTATATTTTCGTTTGTTATCTCAGAACTTTTAAAACAGCTAAGATCGATTGAAACCAAGAATTTCTTACTAGTGATAACCATAAGCTTCATTAATGATTTTATATGTACTAAAATTATGATTGTCTATTAACCTAAAGTTATGAAATGTTATTGATATGTAAAATATTATTATTATTTTTTTTGTATTATTATTTTGGTTTTAAATAATCTTTTAGTTTTCATGGGGATAAACACGCACATACATAATAATACTTGTTGCATATATGTAATTGTGTGTGAATGTAAAATAAGAGGCAGTATTAAAATATTTGATTATTTGTGTTTTAAGTTAAAGTATAGCATTTCAGAGCTTAGAAGGGAGGGGGAGAAAAAGGTACTTTAAACTTGTTTCTAAAACTTGCTCTTTCCAATTTTACTAACATTTATTTTTTATCATTCTACTTTGCATGTTAGATTTATAAAGGTATGTGTGCAAAAGAGAAGAGAGAAAAAAAGAGTGTTTATTTTTTTTTTGAGATATTTTCTTGTGGAGTGAAAATCATGGTCAATGTGACATCCAATTTAATATACCAGTTACGGGAAAGGGGGAAGAATTTAAAATTAATGTTATGATTTTAAAACAGTCGATTATGATTATTGTTGTTATTGCTAATATCAATTTTCATGTAGATATAGAAATTTTTATGTATACGTTAGAAATGCAGTAATAAATGTGAATTTGTTTTATTAAACGAGGCGTATATATTTCATTAAGAGTATTTTTTTTATTAGTTGTGATCATTCATCATCAAGGTGAATATTAGCTATTTAAGTTCCAATTAGATATACTAAGATTAGCCACTAATTATTAATTTCTGAAACTAAATTTTATGATTAGGCTTAGTCCTAAAGCTGTGGTTGAAACCATTATTGTTATCATTATCATCATCATCATCATCACGTTTTAATTAATGGGATAGATAAATGTTTAAAGGCCATAAATAAATAGTGATTTCATGGTATTTAGTTGACATTTGTGAATAATTATTATAACCACCATCCCATCATCTATTTCATGCAAGGATGAGTGAATTGCCATCCTAAATTAATAATATAATCTGAGCTAGTAAAACTTATAAAAAAAAAAGATATTGAAACACATTTATTATGTTAAGATCTAAGAAATGATTTCTGTCTAATGAATTTTATATACTCCACTTTAGTTTAAAGATGTTTTATGTTTACCTAAATGTTATTGCATACAGTGATATGGGTCTAAAAGCAAAATCCTCCATTTTTATTAGAAATAAAGTACCAAAAAGGGATTCAAACCCGGTACATGTGAAAAGGTTATAAGATATAACTGTGTCTAGGTTCAGATAATCTAGTGGCACCCTGCTAGACCATATTCACTTGTTATTTATTTAAATATGCACTTGACATCAAACCAAGAGATGAAAGTGAATAAAATCTACCATCTGTATACCTGAGAAGATATTTTATTGAGTTACCAGTGTACTCACCCACTTGATGTTATTTCCTGAGTTATAATAGTTTGTTCTTAATAATTGTTTAGAGTTTCTACTTGTTTATTGATGATACAATGCCTGCCTAACCAGGGTTTGAAATAGGCCAGACACCTTAAATGACTAGTCTCCAGGCATTATTGTGTCTAATTATTGATATTGTGATATCTTTAGAAATCTAATTATAGAAATATGTTTCATTTAATCCAATGATGTTTTAATATATTTGTTCCATGACTATTATAGCTACTATCCACGTACAAAATGGTAATATTTATATTTGAATCTTTTCTACCTTTATTTAAGTTACAATGGATCCATGATCATTTTATTTATGTTACAATATATATATATATAAATAATAAATTTAACGGTTTAAAAAAAACTATTACACACAATCCTTAAAATCCGCAGAAGTACTTTCAGTGAATTTCTTCAACCTGCCTCAACTGCCATTAAATTGAATTTAATGGCAGTTAAGGCAGGTTGAAGAAATTCACTGAAAGTACTTCTGCAGATTTTAAGGATTGGGTGTAATAGTTTTTTTTTTAAACCGTTAAATTTATTATTTATTTATAATTACAATTTTGTTTTTAATTAACGGACATTTTATTTATTTTACATATATATATATATAATTATATAACTGAATATTTGTAAATACAGTAACTAAATAATTAAAAAAAAAATTATCCACTTAGGAGCACTTTCAATTATCCCAGTAGTCTGCATCAACTAAAGCTTTGAAATGCTAACTTTCCCACAATTCCATGATCTTAACGTTTGCTGCTTGCCTGTTAATTAAGTCATGTTTATATTTGTATATTAGCATAGCCTCCTTTATTTTTCTTTTATTGTTATTTTTTTCAATTTGCAATATTTTTACACTGTTAAAATTGAAGTCAAAACCATAAATACATGATTTATTATGGTCGTAAAAAACAGATGCTGAAATATTATTATCTACTATGCAATTTTGTTTCGATTTCTGAACATGTTTTAATAATAGCAAGTGTTCTTTAGTTCTTTTTTCCAACATACATCTAGATTCACCTATATATTTACTGCCACACCTACATATCCATTTATAAATGACACAATTTTTATTTATAAATAAGGTTTTATCTTTGGAGTTATTTATTAATTTGTTTAATGTAGGAGGTGTGTAAAATGCAATATCACATATATCTTTATAAATTTTCCTTATAAACTTTACTTGATAATTTGAAATATATGGGATTGATATCCATATTTTTTTATTAGCAGGAGAATCAATATTATTATTAAAATTTTTATTTTTATATTTTGTATTAAAATCTCTAATAACATTATATATGTGATTATAACTGTAGCCAACATTTAACAATTCATTCGAATATATTTCAATATTTTTGCCTTTATGTGATGAATCGAAAGCGCTCCTAAGTGGATAAATTTTTTTTAATTATTTAGTTACTGTATTTACAAATATTCAGTAATATAATTACGTATATTGCTTTAAAAATACAGACATCGAATCATAATATTATTACATATATAAAAGCTTTTTTATAGAAGTAATTCTGTGTTTTTATATATATATATATATATATATATATATATATATATATATATATATGCTTAAAGGTTTTAAAGTTTAACAGTTGTTTGACTGCATTTTCTCTTATATTGTACTACTCAGTGATTCATGTGTGTCTCTGCACATATCTATAGCTCCTGCCATCTTTGATTCATAGGCTAACACCACCCTGAGATTGCCATTGATGATAAAGTGGATCATGACCTTTTTTTCAAATATTACTACTGGACACAAGCACTTATACTCCAGTACTGAGCTTGGATCATGCTGCAGCGAATGAGCTTCATTTCTCTAACTATGTGTTAGACTCAGATTGCTATCCAGACCTCAAGTTAGCCATGTATAAAACCTTTGTGCCCCATGACTCATTTCTAATTTCACATAATTGAATCACCAAGGACCATGATAGTTTTAATTTCATTATAGATAAAACCTTACCTTCTCTTATGCTCAAAATATTACTGAGTAAATCTGAAAAATGTCCACTGGGGGATTTATCTTTATTTTGTCATTTAAATGCAGGGTATTTATGAACATGGCCTTAATCTATTTAAATAGTTTAACCAATTATCCATTTTTGTAATTTCACCTTAGAGTTATGTTTTTCTGTCTCTCTCCATTAAGGTAGAGCACCCAGTTGTTGGCTAGGCATAGTATGGTTTTATAGTTTCTAACCAATTTGTTTATGTACATTAATTGGATTTTGCTAAATGTATCTGTTTACTGCTGCAATAAAATAACTTGCAACATTTTTTTTTGTCAATTGATTCTTTAAATTGCATTTCTTTTAATTAAACAATAAGTGTTCATTCACTAATCTCATCAATATCTTGTCTGTGTCACTATATAGTTTAAACCTGATTTTTCTTTGTAAAAAATCGTCTTTGCGATCTCATCTCTCCCTGACCACCGGGCATACATAACGAATAAATTCTAGTGAGGTTTTGGAGAGTAAGTTGCTTAGTAGCAATCTGGGGGAATAGGTGAGATTTGAACCCCCTCTACCTGCATCTCTTGGTTAGGTTAAATCAACTCTAATTTTCATTCCGTTACAATATATATATATATTAAGAACTAAAAAAAACTTACTGGCAAAACAAAGAAGTATCAAAATCAATCTTTACATATTGAGATAATATTTGTTCGAGTTGAGCTCCAGATTGGGCAAGTGGTTCAATGCAGAGATTAATTTCTTTGGTTTCACATTTTTGAGCTCCAGACATTGGAAGTAAGGCAGCTTAAATAAACAGCAAATAAATACTGAACATTATTTAAAGTCTTACACACATAATTCAAGGTAAAATATAAACAATAACATCAAAGCTTTAATTAAACAGATTAAAAATTATTGACATTAATCACTAATTGTATTATTAATAAAATGCAAATTAATTTCAAAATAAATCTAAAATGGTAGCATCATAATAAATATACGTTAATGTAAATTTTGATTACATTAAAGTACATTGACTGAATATATAAATAATAAAATTAAATTTAAAACAGTGTGTTATGTAATACATATTGAGAAATAAAATAGAAATAAATAATTTATTAAATTATAAAAATTGGCATAATAGAATTAGGAAAGATATGACAAATATTTATTAGAAAACAAAAACAAAAAATTAGTTATAGTGGAATAAGAAATGAAATACATAAGTATGAATAGTCAAAATAAGAGTCTTTGGATTGGTATTTTTAGATCTAGTGTCTGAACCTACCCTGACACCTCTCTGAGGAGTGCCAAAGCACGAAACCATGGTCAGTGGTTTGGGGAGGGGTTCCTGTTTTTAAGTGCTGGCTCTGGCTAAGCATTTATCACAAAGTTTGTGGAGGAATTGGCAATCCTCATTGTTTTATAACATAAGTATGAGTTTTAAAAAAATAAGATTAAAGGAAATAAATAAAGTTACAAATATTTTGAAAAGAAATGCTTAACCAAAGTAATCATAAATAAAAAAGATTAAAAAAAAAGTAATTAAAACAGGCAAAACTCTTCATACAGTAGTGCCACTCAGTGCAAGACAGAGTAATCAATGGATGCCAAAAGGCTTGTGCGTAAAAGGCCTATCTAGTGCCTACTCATTCAATAACTTCAGACTAGTTTCTGGCTTGTGGCCTTCATCAGTGAGGAGGAGCCTTGGATCTGAGAGCCCTGCACCTAGAAACTAGTCTGGAGATATTGGATGAGTAGGCACTAGGTAGGGATTTTATGCACAAACCTTCTGGCATTCACTGATTACTCTGGCTTGCACTGAGTGGCAGTACTGTATGGAGAGTTTTGCCTGTTTTAATAACAGTTATGAGAAAGCATAATAAATGGTAATCATGTGATGTTGAGTGGTTTGAAAAAATAGTACTTACATATTACACCTGCTGCCCATGTTTGCAGGTGGCAGAATGCTGTATCATTTTACAGTAGGAGGGAAAGGGGGTGGTTGCAACAGCAGAATCCATTTAAAATAGTATAAATTTGTATACAAAAATAATAAACATTACAATACTAAATAAAACACATCGTTGTGAATGTTTAATATGGCATTATGCCATCTCAAACACCCCACCCACTTGGAGAAAGATAACATTTTGCCACCACAAACATGGGCAGCAAATCTAATATGTATGTACCAAAAATAATAAAGAAATAAAATAATATTGAAGAGAGTATTAGTAAAATATTTGGAAATATATTAAATGTAGAATATATCTGATAAAAAATTAAATATCAGATAAAGAGGGCAAACTTTTTAAAGGAACAGAGAAACAAAAATATTTTAAACGGATGTTTACAACAATTTAGTCTTACTGAAATTGTAGTAAAGTTTAAATGAAATGCATACAATAAAAAAAAAAAAGTGCAGAAAAAAATTAACACAAGCATTTAACCATCACCAAAAAACAGTTTTTCTTTTTCTATTCTAGCAACCATATTGTAAGCTTGAATAATCGGTGTTTATAAGATATCTATGATGACTTAGAATGTTAAAGAATCCAAGATGTAAACAAAGAACTCTGCTTTGCTGCTAACATGTTTTAATAGGATTACAAATAAAGAAGATATTTCAGTGAGCCAAAAAACAAAAGAATAAGGATAAAGTTTTGAGGAAAAGCTAAAAATTATAAACATTCAGCTAGGCATTGTAACAGTCAGTTAAAATTATGCAGGTATGACCAACATCCATTCCCTAAGGGCACTATTAGATTTAACATTTAGAATTTCTTATATTAAAGCAAAAGTTATAATTAAATGATGAGAACATCTAACCATAGATCCATACAAAGTCTCAACTACTACTATTTGTTTAATTCATGTCCACTAGGCTGCATAGAGCTGAAGAGTCCTTGGAATACCCAATTGACCATAGCACATTATCATATAATAACGTCTAATAAAATAAACCATATTAAAATAAACAATAGAAAATTTATTGGTTATTTGAGCACAGATTTTCACATGACCCACCACTCCCCACTCTCTCTCATCACACTGATACACTTGAACCCATATATGTCAAAAAGATAATTAATCACCAATATATTTATTTCATGCTAAACCTGCAATAATCAGTTGGTCCAGATTATCATCTCTACACATATATGCAATAAGTGCTCAGATATATATTAAGATAGCCAATCTTCATATTTTAATGGACATGCTTCAATTTACCATGCGTACCAACTCTTCAACCATACATCCAATTGAAAATCTGATGATGAAACAGACATTTGAGTGATCCATTATCAGACTTTCAATTGGATGGATGGTTGAAGAGTTGAAATGGAGGTTGGATCGAAGCCTTCCCATTAAAGTATGAAGATTGGCTATCTTAAAATATATCTGAGCACTAATTGTATATATGTGTAGAGATGATAATCTGGACCAACTGATGATTGCTGGTTTAGCATGAAATACATATAATGGTTATTATTTATATTTTTGACATATATGTGTTCAAGTGTATCAGTGTTACGAGATAGAGTGGAGGGTCATGTGAAAGTCTGTGCCCATATACCCTATATATTACATATATTGATACAGGTATATAATAAGCCTGTATTTCAGTTATTAAATAGAAATTAGTTATAAATGCATCAGGGTGTATTTAAACATACACTATAATTATTTTTAACTGTTTATATATAAAACTAGTTATACAAGCTTTGCGTTACTTGTGTTAATAGAATAAAAGAATATTCCATAAGTAGCTATTCCTACAGCTAATATATTTACTTACTATCTACATGAAATAATAATATGAGTTATTAACAGCACAAAAATATAACTTTTTATAATCAATTATACTATTGGATGTGATTAACTTTTAGGATTTTAGTTTAAATATGTTTCTCATGTGATAAACTAATTTTTACAAATGGCTATGAAATTTTAATTTGGTGATATTTTGTTCATTCTCCATTTGCAATTGAAAAATTTCAAATGAAATTTAATTAATTTAAAATAATTCTAGTGGATAACATTATATAAAATAAATATCAAATCACCTCAAACATTAAGAAATTGTCAGCTATGCTCTCTGTAAATAAATATATTAAACTTCACATCACAAATCAGCCAGCTCAAAAATGGTAATCAAATTTTATCTTGGATTATCAAAAACTATAATTATCTCCATTTCTCTAGTATATATTTCAATAGTCCAGCCACAGAATTTTTCAATGTCTGTAATCTTTTAAACAGTGTTACTCTTTTTTTTTTTTGCATTTTTATTACACCATCAAACTTCACATGATCATGATCCTGAGATCTAGTTGCAGTGCTCTCAGATCCAAGATTACTCACTGATAAAAGCCACAAGCTAGAAACTAGACTGGAGATATTAATTACTCTGGTTTGCACTGAGAAGCATTATTATATGGAGAGTTTTGCCTTTGTGTTTTTGTATTTTTATGATATCATTAGAAAATGATTACAATTTCTATGCATTTTTATATGATAAATCACCAAAGTTTTTAAAACAAGCAAAGATAAAGCAAAAATTCATAGCCTATGTAATTCTTCAAAAAAAGAAAAGAAATCATGCAATATTCATCAAGATTGATGCAATATTTATTGAGTTTTTAAGGTAACAACCAAACTAACAAACAAACTTTCTCTTTCATCTTATATATAAAATCCATATTTTCTCTGTTTTCTAATTGGTTAATACATGAATATTTGTCTGATGTCACATGCCATTTTCACAACCACTAAATTTAGAATAATTCCAAAAATCAAATGTGATTTTTTAAAATTTATTTAATTTCTAAACAAAAATATCTATCGAATGAAGTCAAATTTATTACATTCTGATAAATAATAATGGTTTAATATCAACATGAAAGTTGAAAGCTTAAATTTAGTGAAAACAAAGAAATCTGTCTGAATACAGGGTTAATAAAGATAAACTATTATGATTAGTCATGACACTGTCAAAAAATTGGGACAAAATATACATTTTTAATTCAAAGAGTGCTCCAATAAATATATATTTGCCTCTTAACATCAAATATAATAAGTATATTTAAAATGTAAATTTTATTTTAGCTTTTTTAAAATTCAAAAATTTACTTATATAATATTAAAATGTTTTGTTTAATTTACATTAAATTAATAAAATTTGTTAACACAACCAATTATTACAAAAATGACAGGGCAAAAGTTTGGAGTTTTTATATTCCATGATAATGATGGTCTTTCAAACATAAAGTAGATTTTATTTATATTTATAGATCAATTTATATACACCTTTACTAAGGCATAAATCTCAACAATGTGTGTTTGAAAATGCAAAAGTAGAGACCTCTACAGGTCTTAACCACAAGCTTACTCTTTGGAAGAAAAGAGGGGAACCCTTCTTTACTTCAACGTACTTTCTATATAAATAGGTGAAGTTGAAGTCGTTAGATCTAAGAGCATGAAACTATTCAATACTTCACTGATTAAGTCCACAATTCCTATTACACATTAGTACTCATGAAATCTTTTGATTTACAATGAGTCAATGAAAAGATCTTATAGTTAGAAATCTATTATGATAATTTAAAGCTGTAATTATAAATTTATTTAACACACATTGATTACGTAAGTAATATTTACTAAGTCATAAACCTCAAGCATGTGCGTTTGAAAATTTAACAATTTTATTTAAAAGTACAATTCGTTTTATTTATAGAATTATAAATTTTCCAGACAAAAGGGGGAAAATAATTTACCTTTGGAATTAATCTTAGATATCAAAAATCCAAACAATTAACTTTATCGCAGAACTAACCTAGGAATCAAACATGATTGTTTGATTTAAAATATCTGGGATTGCCATTGACCAATCAAGTGATCAAAATAATTTGACATTACCAATCTAAAAGGATTTCCTTTGTGGGCAAACAGCTGATAAAACATGCCAAAAACTTAAATAAGTAGCTATTTTTTAAATCTCATTAAGATTAAATATTATGCAGACATTCTAATAATTATTCATTAATATAAGTAAATATAAAAGATTTATAGCCAGATAAAAACAAAATATTAAAAAAAGCAGATACAAAGAAATGAATTTTATAAATTTGGTATCAAAAAGATGTTCCTTTAAAATCATTATTATATTTTAAAACACCAAAAAAAAAAAAGGTTTGTTACTTTGGTATTATTCCTGTTATTATGTATTATTCCAGTGACATCGTATTCTACATTTGCAATATGTTTAAAATAATGCCTCCAAGGAATGTATGGACAAATTTAATCAATAAAATTTGTCTGCCTATCTAATAGGGGAGTTATTTTGAACATATTACAAATTTAGAATAATAAGTCACTGGAAATAATATATCATTCCATGTGTAATATGAAAATCCAAATTAAAAAAAAAATGGAGACACATACTCATTATGGAAAAAGGAAAAAAGACATTAGAATACTAAATAGAACAGGTACTTAGTACAGCACTTCATGCTGTCAAAATCATCCTCCCCCTCCTGGCATAACACCCAGAATGTGTAATACCAAACTTCAAATCTAAAGAAAAAATCTTATTTCCAATATTGGAGAGATATATTCATTATGGAAAATGGAAAAATATGAAAAAGAACTCTGAAACGTTTTTTAAATGGTGAGCTATAACAAAGTTTTAGCTGTAAGTTTAACATTATATTTAAAAAAAAAACATAAATAGAGTTTTAGCAAAAAACAAACAAAACACAAATATATTGCTAAGACTACTAATATATGGTATGGCTGAAGATCTATCAGCTCCATATAGCTATTTGAGTTGGATATCTGGGTTTGAAGACATGTAGGTGTCTGAAAATTTCAGATTTTCAACTCAATAGATAACTTTTAGATGAATGCTGGCTTTGGGTTGGTATTTTTAGATCTAGTGTCTGAACCTACCCTGACACCTCTCTGAGAAGTACCAAAGCATGAAACCATGGTCAGGAGTTTGGGGGGAGTTCCTGATTGAGATATTTTAAATGCTTTCACTGGCTAAGCATTTATCACAAAGCTTGTTGAGGAATTGTCAATCCTCATTGTTTATACCTTACAAGCTTAAGAGAATAGGGTCATGTGATCTATGATTCTTATTTTGACTATTTATAGTCTCTTCCTTAAGTCTTATGTGATGTTATATTAATAAGACTACTAATATATGGTATGGCTGAAGATCTATTAGCTACATATAGGTATTTGAGTTGGATAGCTGGGTTTGAAGACATGTAGGTGTCTGAAAATTTCAGATTTTCAACTCAATAGATAACTTTTAGATAAATGCTGGCTTTGGGTTGGTATTTTTAGATTTAATGTCTGAACCTATCCTGGCATCTCTCTGAGGAGTGCCAAAGAATGAAACCATGGTCAGGGGTTTGGCGGGGGTTCCTGATGGAGATATTTTAAATGCTTTCTCTGGCTAAGCATTTATCACAAAGCTTGTTGACAAATTGGAAATTCTCACTATTTATAACTTACAAGCTTAAGAGAATAGCGTCATGTGATCTATGACTCTTATTTTGACAAATATATAAAGTTTTAGCTGTAAATGTATTTTTAAATATAAAACCATATTACTTATAAATGATGCAAGCTATTATATTGTGGGGAGAGGAAGAAATCATTGTGGTAGACTGAATTATTTAATATCTTCTAAAATGAAAAGGGAAGGGTCAATTTATTTAACATGGATTAGTCATGCCATGATTCTTGGTTCTGTGACATCATAAATGGAAACTTTGAATAAATATTACCGGTCGCAAACATCACTGGAGCAATACATCATAGCAGGAATAATACCAAAGTACCACAAGTGTAGCAATTATAGTTATTTTTTAATTAAAGAGATCCAATGTATTTAAAATTTTCATAATTTGACTATTTAATTTTCAGTTATGTATTTGCTTATATATCATAATGGAATTTATGATTGTACTCCAATCAAAAGATTGATGATAAACATATTGAGGGCTTTATCTGTTAACAAGTCTATTACTTATATGTCTGTCTAACATCAGTAACATTTCCATCTCATCATCATTTAAATAAGTACTCTATATCTACTAAACTTTAATCACTACATATATGTTATTTAATGATTTTTAAAAGAACTGAGCTTGCCAGACATCTTTCAATTGATTTGGATTAAGCAGTTAACTAAGATCCCTTCATACATCACCTTCTTACTTGTCTGAGGAATGCCCAGGAATTCAGGTTTAAATCATTATCCTTAAAGTATTAGTAATCTTACTCAGTACCAAGCAATAGCTTACAGTCATACTAGACTCAAACCCAATATTGCACAACTTAACTAACTAATGTAATAATTTATTCAATTGATCCAATACAAGAAAGAAAATTGAGATCAGAGACTGGGTTTAAACATTTAACTTCAAGCAATAACAAAAAATAATAAACATATCAATACTCTTCACATTATGTAATTGACTTTACAAATTTCTAAACAAAATGTAATACTATCAAACAGGTATTTAATATTATGGTTTATAAAATTTCCATTATATTTTATTTTTCAACCTCTCCTCTTTTATACCTGATCAACGTTTTAATTTTTATAAAACATATACAATATTATGCTTCATTCAATATAAATGTATATAGGATGCCTTTTAAAATAAAAAATAAAATTAAAATATAATACACTATAATTGGAATATTTATAGTAAACAAGTATTGATTTATAATTTAAGATCTTAGTAATCTATGACATATAATATATATTAAAATAGTCTTTCCAATTTTCTTAACTATATGAGCATTAACCACTATATCTGTTGACAGTCAGAAATTCTTAATTTCCCATATTTTTTATAAGCAATTCTAAGACAGTTCATTTAGAGTTTACTATTTGGTTGATCCATCTTGAGGTCTCCCAAATGACATTTCTGGCTGGTTTTACCAACAGAGTTCTTTTTTCTATACACTCATTTGATTTTCTTAATTTGGTCACACCCTGTCCTTTCTTTGATCAGCAGCATTTTAGGCTGGTTAGTATTGACATCTTTCTGCTTTTATTAATATATAGTTACAGGTTGACTACTGTGTAATTCTGGACTACATCAGCCACTATCAGAAAATTGTCCAAGCGAGGGGGAATATATCTTCGATAATGATAGACATTATTAGTTCATTTTTCTGGATTTTGTAACTTTTCTTCTTTTTATAATGCTACATCTTAGGGCAGAGAGAAACATATGTAGGGAGTAAGCTAACCACTGATGTTAAATGAAGCTCAAATCCTGAGTTTAGTTTATCATTTTATAATTTGATGATATCGAAAATATTATTTTCCAACTCTTGATTTAACTTTGCTGCATAAGTCTGCAGCTAAATAGCCATTACACTGCTATGCTTTCCCTTAGTGTATCAAAATCTGCTCTAATATCTGCATTTATTTTATTGGAGAATCATATTTTGATCTAAATTAATTAACTAAGGTTTTTTTAGAGGGGATTTGAACACAGACATTCAAGCTTTCTTTAGCTATTTATTCCATCTTATGTAAGTGATACACATGACCACATACATGTGATAAAGATAAATGATCTCAAATATACATATTTCATGCTGAATCAATACTAATCGGTTCAGATCATCATCTCCCATGCACACACACACGCACGCGCGCACACACACACATATATATTATAATCAGTCCTCAGTTTATATTAAGATAGAAAATATTCAAACTTTAATAGATAGGCTTCAATATTATCCACCGTCCAATTTATCAGCCATCCATATTATTAAAATCTGATGATGGAATGTTCAAAGCCCTTGTCGATGCCAATATTATTGTCATACTCATGTTGAGTTTAAGTCACTCTGATGAGTACTAGTTCAGCATGAAATACATACATTGGAGATAATTGATCTTTTCCACATGCATGTGATCATGTGTATTGGTTATATAAGATGAAATAAATAGCAGAAGAGATAATTAAAGTCTGTATTCAAACCCCATCTAATTAGATCTAAAGTTTAGTTTTATCAATGTACTTGTAATTAAATATTAAAACATCATAAATAGTAATTTAAAGTGAGAATCTACTCATGCTCTCTTCAGAAGTTCTTCAGATTTGCTCATATAAAAGAATTTGAGTCATAGGAATAAGAGGGATTCTTTTTATTCCTGCATAAATGCTATATCTTGGATTGAAAAAGAGAGTATTCATTTATTTAACACTCTCAAAGGCGCGTGCTCAATTAGCTTGAAAGGCTGATATTGGAATGAAATTAAAGTTTTTATAATTTCAAGGTCAAATATCTTATTTCTTGATTAAAAATCTTTTAATTATATACTTTTTTTCTTTTTAATCTATTCAATTATAGTAATTACTTTTTTTGAATAAATAACTTTATTTTTCAGCAGATAACAAAAAATATTGTCTTTAAAAATTTGATTCATCTTTTAAAAACAGATGCATTTAATATTAAACATTAAGTTATTTAAACATCACACAAGCAGTTGAAATAGTAGAAAATGTCATACCCTACTGCCACCCAATGCAATCCATAGTAATTAATAGATATAAGAAGATTTGTGCATAAAATCCTTACTTAATGCCAACTCAACCAATATCTCCAGACCAGTTTCTATCTTGTGGCTTTTGTCAGTAAGGAGCTTTGGATCTAAAAGCACTTCATGGCTTGTGCTAAGTGGCACTACTGTATGAAGAGTTTTTTATTGTTTAAACATTAAATTAATAAATTTCTTCTCTAAAAACTAGCTTTACTAACTTTTATTTCTCCCATTATAAAATATGTTCATGTCTATTTTCTCTTTAATATAATTAGAATACATTTTAAAATTAACTGACTGTTACTTAATTATTATAATTTGATTGTTTACTTTTACAAAAAGAAAAAGAAAATAGCTGTAAGTGTGTGTATTAATGCATTCCCATGTTATAATCAGAATTAAGTTCACCCTTCTCTAACCTATACTCTTTACTATTGCCCTGTTTTTTATTTGTAACTATCTACAAAGCTCTACAATATATATATATATATATGTAACGGGCACGGGACGATCGAAAGCTCCAACTTCCCTTTCACTTATAACATGTAATGGGGAATTCTTCTAATTCAAAAATCATCCACTTTCCGCTACCTCAAGCAGAGAGAAATACGGAAATAAACGAATCGATTTCCGTACCTGACCGAATCTGTCAGCTATACGGATATAACTTCCAGACTATTTTTCCTGATCAGCTTTCTCCCGACTGCTGTAAGATATTACTATTACAGCGCTTGGCTAATTTATAAATTTCACGGGCTAAAACACTGCACCATCAACATTTCACATGCTAATTTAATAACTAAAAAAAGAATATCAACATGAATAATAGTTTACCCCCTCCCCTCTCTAATGTTAAGCTATTTTTTGGAGTGGCGAAGAATGAGGCGAGACAGATTTAGATAAATTAATACATTTTTTTTTAATAAAAATAATTAGGTTTGATAAAAAAAAGACATAAGAAATATTAACATAAATTTAAACATATTATATTTTGATAGTGCTATAAGGAAAAATATTTGAAATTCTAACAATAAATGAATACTTAAAATAACTAATTGAAATTCTTATAAATGCTTTCACATTTATAATCGCTAGACTCACTGTCTATCCTAAGAGAATGTCATTATCATTCCGAAAAGGCATTTGGCCATTGTCTATTGAATTTAAGTGCACTTATGATGATTTATAAAATAATATTCAAGTTACCTAGGGTTTAGTCTTTGAGTTCCTTCCAATGTGGTCGACTGTCATGTGGATTTTCTCCACTTCTTTAGGAGGGACGGTCGCCTATCATATTTGGCGGTGTGTAGCTTCTTGGTTATTCAGGCATGGAGGACGAGGCATCACAAGCAGGGCAACTACAGGCATCCACAGGCAGGTGTTACTACAGCAGTTGTTACATTATAGCAGAGCCATTGGTACAGACGGTCCGGATCGACCAGTGATCATGAAGGCCTTAGCCAGCCATAGTATGTGAGGCACCAATAGTAGATGTCATATTGGCTAGCTATATCGATTGATTCTTGGAGCCGCAAAATTTCACCTTCTCGACTCGAAGTCTCAAGCTCTAATCTCTCTTACAATCTCTCTAGCTTTCCACCTAACCTCCTTTTTAATTAAAACATTCTAATGGTCCTTTGTTCTTCGGATTCTTTGTTTCCACTTGTTGTTGACACCTTCCATGCTATGCCTTCGGCCATATTTAAACTTACTTTTTATGATTTTATAGCACTATTTACATTTTACTTATTTCTTTATTTTCTTTAATTAATTACACAAATTTTAGTATATGTTTTTTTTTCTCATTTAAATTTAAATTTCGACGATCATTTACTTTTTATTTAAACTCATGCTTTAACTATACTCCATAAAACCCGCATTTCGTTTATCGTCAAAGGTGTACTTTGAAACATAGATTCTTATCTTTTTGAACATATTACATTTCTAGGTTTTTTTTCTTTCCACGCTACCGAAAGTTTTCTTTTGAACTTTACTTTCCCCAAAGTCATATTTACTACATGTTTTCTTTATGTTTCTTTTCTGCTTTAATTTTCCTAGCTTATGCTTTTAATATTATAATTTAATATTTTACTTTTCTTGAAATTCAGACTTTGAATAGCAAAAGATAACGATCTTGGTAATTCTAGTTCCCTCTCTTTTCCTTTGTTTTATTCATTTTCAACATTTCTTGATTTTGTTAACTTTTAAGCTCATTTTTCTTTCTTTATTTATTTATTTATTTCCAACCCGAACATTTCTAAGTTTTGTATGTTTTACATATACATGTGTGACCGCAGTATGTGCGATCATCACATTACACCGTTCCCCCCTTTAAAATTTTTTTTTCCCGACAAAAAAAAAAATTTAACCTTATGCATCGAACGCTATATGCTCCCAACTATTGTTCAAACTCTTTCTTTTTTTTTTTTTTCATTGCTACTATGATGTAGAGATGAGGTTAATCTATAGAGAAGCAACCAGATAAATTATCCCTTCCTTTGCTGAACCAAGCAGTATAGCCAAACCAATTTAATCCTGACATTGCCATGCATGCGTTTGATTTCTGCCACTACTCGTATCTACAGGTTCGAATCCACAGGATATCTCTGTGATCCGATTAAACCTGTTCATACATCGCATTTCTGCACTAAGGAACCTCTAAGTGCCAATTCTGGCCACTATTATAGAGGTGGGTTGGGAGGCTGGCATCTTTTCGTCCAGCTCATCCATGAGTCCAGTATATTTCTGAAAGCTCTATATTCATATAAAGGGTTCTTTCCCCATAGATTGGTCTCTGGACCATTGACTCACGATATATGTGCTTAATACCTAACTGGAAATATTAATCCAGTGAGCCATTGAGAATGGGATCTCTGTCCCTGGGTTCTCTATGATAAAATCTGGTGCACCGCAGAACACACATGCATGACAATGAAGAAGGCAAAACCAAATACTGCAACAGGATCAAGCTACAAATATCTGACCCTACATTCCATCAACCTCAATCTACGACCCCATTCTACTAATTAATTTATCTTTTATCATTTTCCTAAAGTCCTTCATACTGTCTAGCCATTTATTGGCTCGTCATATATTTTTTTTTCATTAGCTTCCGTATTCCTATCTGTTCTCCATGATTCGAGGTCCATTTCCATTTCCGAATTTGTCATCATCTAATTCTTTCTTTATTTGGGACCGCTCTTACGTTTTATCTGGTGGTTGTCTTCCTCGATTTACATCACCTCTGCCTCCTCTGGGATGCGGATGTTGCTCTCGAGGTCCATGCCTCACTGTCATGTCATATGGATGCTTGTATTCTGTCTCCTCTCTCTGTTGTCCGTTTCCTTGCCTCCTCGGGTTCCATTCCCTAGAGTATCTTTGTTCTTCTTGCCAACGTCTTTCTCCCGGATCCCAGTCCTTTCTTATGCTAGGTGCTTCTCTTACACGTGGTTCTGATGGTGATTCCTCCATCTGTTGGTTGTCCCTAGTGGTGTCCAGTGCACTCAGCATCTCCGCCACCTGGTCCACCGTTTTCCTCTCTGTACCGATGAGAGTACGTTCAATGTCCCTCGGAAACCTGGACCTAATTATACGGAGTATTTGCATCTCCGATAACGGGTTTGCCGTTATTAGTCATAATCTAGCCACCTGTCATTGGAAGAATGTTACAAACGACTCCTCCGGTCTCCATTTGTGCTGTTTTATTTGATGCAACATATGCTCCTGGAGCTCCTCACTCCAATAACTGCTCTTCAACATTCTCTGGTATGCTGCAAATGTAATGGGCTTCTGGAATAGCGAATTCCACCAAACTTGAGACTCGCCCTGCAGATGGCTACAAGCGACTGCTATCTTCGCTTCTTCACTTACTCTGCTAAATTGGAAGTATCATTCCAGGCTGCTCAAGTGTTCCATCGGGCTTTCTCCCATGTCACCATTGAAAACTTGTATCTTCAGGAAGTGGTGGAAGCCCACAGGATAGTCCATGTAACCTCCAGATTCTCTGATTCTGTCTTCTCCAGTAGTTCTTAGTTTTTGGCCCTCTATATTGGCATTAATGCTGCTGTAGGTTGTACTCTTTACACATTCTTCCACTCTGGTGTTTAAACTGGCTATTACCTTTGCCACTTGACCTAAACTCTCCTGCACGATCATCATCACTTTTTGACTATTATCTCTCACTACCTCCATCTCTTCATCTCCCGGTCTTATCTCCCTTTCTGGCTGTCCTATATCCCTTTCCCAATCCAATTCTGCTAATTCTCTAACATTATCCTCAACTGTTTCAGATTTCACATATCCACACGGCCCTATACTCCTTTGTTCCTCCTTCTCCATCTCTGAGTGCCATCCGGCCCATGTATCATTAGGCTTTGATTGGTGGATGATCTCATTTTTTACTTCTTCCTTGAATGCCGCCATTCTTTTCTGGCTATCGATTTCGACCTTGATCATCCATTCTTCTATTCTTCTCTCCTGTCGGTTCATGTATTCTTCCACAAATTGCTGTTGATTGACCCTCATCTGCCTCAGCATATCCATGATATCACTATTGCTTATCTTACCAGGTACTTTCATCTCTTTATCTTCACTCCCTTCTCTCACTTCCCTTTCTTGAAAATCCATTTTAGCTTGGGATCTCGTATTCATAAATAATAATTTTATTTAACCCTTAATCTATGTTTCTAATACGGTTTACTAACTCTTCTGGCTATATTTATATAAAGAAATTTTTTTCTATTGCCTCTCTGTTTTCCTTTTTACTTTGATCAACGATTTAATATTTGTGATTTATTCAGTTAGCAGTTAGATCACTAGCCAACCCAAACATCTGTACTCCAGTTCCTATTCTTGTCTGCCTGCTCTAGACTTGCCCAACTGTCTGTCCACCTTTGTCCTCGATTTTCCCTGCTCCTATACCTCTGATTCACTATAATTAATTCAATGATGCCTGTTTACATTCTTTCAACTTTAATTCATTACTTATACTTAGTTCTATTTGTTGACGATATATCTAAATAAAATTCATTTAACTGTGTTTCCAGACACATGCACCTATGACACATATATTTTAATATTTCATTATAAACTTCAATTATTTCACGGTCGTTTTAAAACAAAGCCACACATACATTTTCTTCACTGGGATAATCTCTTTCGTTACATATAAAACGTTTTTGTAAATTATATTCCTTTCACTACCTTTAAATCATACGTACATATTTTCTTCAACTTAACAAATACATTCAAATATTTTCATTAACCATTATAAATATTTTATTTCGGCTTGACTGAGACACAATATTTAGAATCATACATATAAATTTTTTTCAATTCACCGGTGATACGTGGCTATTTTAGAATCTCTCATTTATGATTTAACCCTTACTGAACTGTCTTATTTCTTTTAATTTAACTACTTTATATTTTTACGGTACACAAACATCACGATAATCTATATTTTTTTGATCGCTATAATTACAGCTAAATACGCTTCATTATTTTCCTATGGGACTATACACATTTATTTTTCTAACTTTAACTTACTGGAATATACGACTATTTAATAACATTTATACTTCTTCACCATCAATTAGTTGCGCGACTATTATTTCTTTTATTACTTAGCATTAAAATTTTATACAACTTTGTGTTATTCTTCTTTTTCTTCAAAACGATTTATATTATATGGCGGTAATCATTTGACATTATAATTTCTTTGTTCGTTATACTTGTTTAATTATTGCTTGAGATTATCCTTCACTATTCATTTCAATGACTTTCATACTACTAAAAAAAAATTTTCCCCCTCGCTACTCTTTGTACACATTTGACGTGAAATGCTCGTATGGAGTATCATCAAAAAAAAACTTATCCCCTTCATCTTCACTTTTCGCCACTTTAACTTGCAACACTAAATTTATATGTTTAAATCCACATATATTAAACAATTTTTTATTTTAGAAAAATTTTATTACATTATAACTTATTTAACACGTGATTATTAAATGTGCAGAAGTTTCAAATCCCGGACTGGGCCCCCAAAATATGTAATGGGCACGGGACGATCGAAAGCTCCAACTTCCCTTTCACTTATAACATGTAATGGGGAATTCTTCTAATTCAAAAATCGTCCACTTTCCGCTACCTCAAGCAGAGAGAAATACGGAAATAAACGAATCGATTTCCGTACCTGACCGAATCTGTCAGCTATATGGATATAACTTCCAGACTATTTTTCCCGATCAGCTTTCTCCCGACTGCTGCAAGATATTACTGTTACAGCGCTTGGCTAATTTATAAATTTCACGGGCTAAAACACTGCACCATCAACGTTTCACGTGCTAATTTAATAACTAAAAAAAGAATATCAACATGAATAATAGTTTACCCCCTCCCCTCTCTAATGTTAAGCTATTTTTTGAAGTGGTGAAGAACAAGGCGAGACAGATTTAGATAAATTAATACATTTTTTTTAATAAAAATAATTAGGTTTGATAAAAAAAAGACATAAGAAATATTAACATAAATTTAAACATATTATATTTTGATAGTGCTATAAGGAAAAATATTTGAAATTCTAACAATAAATGAATACTTAAAATAACTAATTGAAATTCTTATAAATGCTTTCACATTTATAATCGTTAGACTCACTGTCTATCCTAAGAGAATGCCATTATCATTCCGGAAAGGCATTTGGCCATTGTCTATTGAATTTAAGTGCACTTATGATGATTTATAAAATAATATTCAAGTTACCTAGGGTTTAGTCTTTGAGTTCCTTCCGATGTGGTCGACCGTCACGTGGATTTTCTCCACTTCTTTAGGAGGGACGGTCGCCTATCATATTTGGCAGTGTGTAGCTTCTTGGTTATTCAGGCACGGAGGATGAGGCATCACAAGCAGGGCAACTACAGGAATCCACAGGCAGGCGTTACTACAGTAGTTGTTACATTATAGCAGAGCCATTGGTACAGACGGTCCGGATCGACCAGCGATCATGAAGGCCTTAGCCAGCCATAGTATGTGAGGCACTGATAGTAGATGTCATATTGGCTAGCTATATCGATTGATTCTTGGAGCCGCAAAATTTCACCTTCTCGACTCAAAGTCTCAAGCTCTAATCTCTCTTACAATCTCTCTAGCTTTCCACCTAACCTCCTTTTTAATTAAAACATTCCAATGGTCCTTTGTTCTTCGGATTCTTTGTTTCCACTTGTTGTTGACACCTTCCATGCTATGCCTTCGGCCATATTTAAACTTACTTTTTATGATTTTATAGCACTATTTACATTTTACTTATTTCTTTATTTTCTTTAATTAATTACACAAATTTTAGTATATATTTTTTTTTCTCATTTAAATTTAAATTTCGATGATCATTTACTTTTTATTTAAACTCATGCTTTAACTATACTCCATAAAACCCACATTTCGTTTATCGTCAAAGGTGTACTTTGAAACATAGATTCTTATCTTTTTGAACATATTACATTTCTAGGTTTTTTTTCTTTCCACGCTACCGAAAGTTTTCTTTTGAACTTTACTTTCCCCAAAGTCATATTTACTACATGTTTTCTTTATGTTTCTTTTCTGCTTTAATTTTCCTAGCTTATGCTTTTAATATTATAATTTAATATTTTACTTTTCTCAAAATTCAGACTTTGAATAGCAAAAGATAACGATCTTGGTAATTCTAGTTTCCCTCTTTTCCTTTGTTTTATTCATTTTCAACATTTCTTGATTTTGTTAACTTTTAAGCTCGTTTTTCTTTCTTTCTTTCTTTATTTATTTCCAACCCGAACATTTCTAAATTTTGTATGTTTTACATATACATGTGTGACCGCAGTATGTGCGATCATCACAATATATATATATATATATATAGAGAGAGAGAGAGAGGGGGAGAGAGAGAGAGATGGTTATGTCTCATATTATACAACAACATAATACTACGTGCATGTACACATAAAGTTGAAAGAATAAGTAAAAATAAATACAAATAAAATCTTTTGTAGATATTTTCTATATTACACTGGGATAACAATTAAGAGGGAATTAATAATTTTGAATTAAAAAAATTATTATAAATTAAACATTTAAAAAGTTTAGTTACTATTTTATTAATTCTGATTTTGAAATGTAAAACAAGCTTGTTTTCATGTTTTAATAGATAGTACTGGTAATTATATAATTCCTCTATCTATTTGACAATTATATTAAGAATGTTTTGCAAACTTAAAGCATGTCATAAAATCCTAGAATCTAGTATTTTTCAAATGATTAAAAATACTTGTAGATAAAAATTTGTTTTTAATTAAGGTGAATTGAAAAGTCTCATTAACTTTTTTTTTTATCAATATAAAAATTTATATAATTATTTTTTTTAAATTACATGATATACTATAAAAAGGTGAATTTGAATTATTCAAGGACTTTCAATAGTTTTACAGCAATATGGATTATGAAGTTATAACTGAAAGCAAGTAGAGCTGCTGCTAATGTAAAAATTGTAGAGTTTGAATTCACATGGAAGCAAAGGCCAGCTTTTTGTGTTTTATTGCCCATATATATGTGTATTAGATGGCATGTCTGAAATCTACAAAATTACAGTGACTGAATTTCAACAATTACTGGATTTGTACCTTTCCTAAAGATGTCAATAAGCCTGTCTACTGTTTTCGAATGGACCAGCTTGCCAAAAGATTTCAGTAAATAGCCAGCTTACTGGAAAATATTCTGTGCTATAGTTTATATAGATGGCATTTCATCTAATATGAAAGGAAGAACAAACAAAGTCATTATAGCCATGTATGTTATATAGTATGCATACAGTTAAAACCTCTAGTTTACAAGTTTAAAAGTAAATAAGTTCTGATTTAAATTATATATCTCAAAACAGAGAATTAAATCATGAAAGATTTGTTTTGAAATTAAAAAAATATACCCAGAAATCTTTCTTATTGAAAATGAAGAAACAAAAGCCTGAATTTTAAAAGACCTTTCCAAAATGGGTCTAGTGATGATTTTTTGTTAAAAAAAGTTTACTTACAATTAGAAATATTGTAATGAGTTAATTAATAACTTTGATTTGTTGGGGGGAATAATAATAATACACACATACATCTGCAGTTTTTCTATATTTTCAACATGGAAATAATTACATCTTGTGAAAATATAATATGGTTTAATAAGTTTATTATTTTTGACAACTGAAATATTCTACGATATAAACATCAATGTGTGCACACATTACTATGCATGTACATTTATGTATTATTAAACATCAATGTGTGTTTATGGCAATTCAAAGATGTTAATTTTAAATTATCACCAATCACATCTATGTGCTTATATTACATATATGTGTCATGTAGATGCATATCTATTAAAATCAGTCATCAAACATATATTAAAATTAATTATAATGTATTATAAAAATGAATTTTTATTATTGGTTTATGACAATTCAAAGATGTTAATTTTAAATTATTATACAGCATATCTGAGTGCTTATATATAGGTGTGTCATGTAAACCTATCAAGATAAATGTAAATCAGAATGCAGAATTTATAGCATACTCAATAGACCTTAATATAATTTGATTGGTATTAATAAATTTATATTTTATTAAGTTATTCCAGTGAATTTATTTAATCCTAGACTAGGTTTAAAACATTATATGTTGGTATTAGCTCTTGTTCATAGTAACACTTATAGAATTCTTGCTCACTGAGCTAGACTCATGTACAATGGCCAGTTCTATGGATTGGAGTTATGTTTAGTGTTATAAACATCCAGTTGATGATGAGTTCATTACTTCTCTGATGCTGGATGATGTAAAGAAATTATCCTTTAAAGACCATGCCCTATCTTTTATTGTTTTTATTATTAGAAATTAAGTATATAGTTGGCCATGACCAGAAGGCATTGATGATGAGCAGTATGTTTCTTAATCCCAGCATGATTTTTTCTAATTAGGATAATCTGATGGATGAGCACTTAAATTTATGCATCTGAATTATTATTTATATAATCTGCCCCAAGTTTGGCAAGGGCTAAATAATCAGGTTGGTCTATAAAGGACCACTTTCAAATCCAGTCACATGGTTGATTGTTAATACTATATTTTTTCATCATTCATGATGAAGAATGGTTATTATTATTCATATGTAATCCTGGTGAACTTATAGTTACTTATAATGTTTTTGCTGATCTCTCATTAATTCATTCCTTGTATATTTATTTTATTTGTGATCAAAGATGATTTGCCATCACCCTTATATTCACCCATATGTTCATACAACTATAATATATATATATATATATATATATATATATATATATATATATATATATATATATATATATATATATATATATATATATATATATATATATATATATATATATATATATATATATATATTATAATCTCTCAATTTCCATTATTTACATCATATTAAATTCAAGAAAATATGTAATTTAATATGTACAACTCTCTGGGGAATATCAATCATTATTTGCCGGATGTCAAGAGAAGATGTGTCTTGTGAATTGTAAAACCTATAATAATAACAGTCTGTGTTTAAATCCTTATAATAATTTCAGTTAGAAGTAAAAGAGAATTTACTTTTTCTTCTAATTAAATTCAAGGCAAAAAAACTATTATAGGGTAATAGAGAAAATTTTGTTTAATCTCAGCTCTGTTAATTAGCAATTGATCATCAAAGATAAAGTTATCTCTCTTTAGATTAAATGGATATAATTTCTCAATTTTCATTATTTATATTATATTAAATCCATGAAAATATTTAATCTATATATATTTCTCTGAGTAATGTGAATTATTATTTGTAGGATATCAAAAGAAAATGTGAAGTATCTTCTGAATTCTTATACTTATAAACATATATGTGTTTAAAACCTTAAAATAATTTGGGTTATAAATAAAAAAATTTTTTTCTCGACTAATTGAGTTCAGGACAAAAAAGCTATTATAAGTTAATAGATAAAACTTGTTTAGCCTTAGGATTGTCAATAAATAATTGATGGCTTCCTAGTAAAGATAACTCTGTTTAGCTAAACTTAGTCTCTCAATTTCCATTCTTTACATCATATTATAGCCATGAAAATATTTAACACACACACACACACACATATATATATATATATATATATATACAACCTATGCATACAATTAACAACTATCTCTACCTAATTAGTAGAGCATCCAAAATTACAAGCTAACAAAAGGGAATCTACATTCCTTTTGTCTTTCTGAGCATATAAATGGAGTAAATTAAATACTATAATAATAGGAATGAATATTTAAATATTCCAAGAATGTTACAATGTAAACTGGATTAATTTTGTATTTCCATTTAAGGGTATTTTGGGTTTAGACTTTCACAGGAATCTCAACTCTCCACACTATCTCATATCACTTATATACTTGCCCATACATATGTCCAAAACATAAATAAATACCAATATCCATATTTTGTGCTAAAACACCACTCTTCAGTTGGTCCAGAATTTCATATCTACCCATTCATACAATAAGTGCTCATATTTATATTAAGAGAGCCAGTATTGATTTTAATGGACATGTTTCAATCCACTCCACCCTCCAATACTTCAGCCAACAATCCTATTGAAAATCTGATGATGGAATGCTCAGAGCACACACTGATGCTGACATTCTCATCACACCCAGGTTGACCATAAGTCAAGAGTTGGAGAGTGGAGTGGATAGAAGCTGTTATCTTAATATAAATCTGAGCACTTATTGTAGGTATGTGTAGAGATGATAATCTGGACCATCTGATGAGTGCTGGTTTAGCATGAAATATGTATATTGGTGATTATTTATCTTTTGGACATATGTATGGTCAGGTGTATCAGTAGTATGAGACAGTGTGGAGAGTTGAGGGTAGTGTGAAAATTTGAACTCAAAATATTCTATATATTATATTGTTTGTACAGGTATATATATATATAGCCTATATGTTAGATATTTTTTACCTTTAACTAAGTTCTCTGATATAACATTTTGGATTATTTAAACTTTCATTTCTATTATAATGTAAGTTTAGTTAGGCAAGAGATAACTAAAAAATGATGACAAGTATTTCAGTGCAATGGTTTATATATATATATTTCTTTCTAGAGATTTTTATTCTTTGGAAAAAATATCTTAAGATGATTAACTAAACTAAAAATCCACATTTATTTTGCTGTGTAATTGCAACATTTTCTTTGGATACAAGAGCTCTCTCTTTTTTTCCCCATTACATTTAATTAGTTGATTCTCCGGTTTACTTAGCTTTGCTTTTAATTGTACTTACTTAACTAAATTTCAATTATACTTAATTGATTTGAGATATTTTAATTTACTTTACCTATCTTAATTTTTAATTATATTTAATTGATGTTAGCTCGTTTTATTTGCAATATATATTTAATTGTCAGTATTTCACATTTAACCATAATTATAAGGCAGAAGTATATATATGATGAATTACATGAAATAAAATAAAAGTCTCAAAAATGTTAAACAACATTTTATTGGTAGGAAATTTATATCTGCAATAAGAAAAAAAGATGGAATTATTACTAAAAAGAGAGATGACATCATGAAATTGGTAGAATATTTTTATCAAGAATTATATAGTAATAAAGAACAAGTACCTCCTATATCTATTACATCTTCCGAATTGCCCAGAATTTTAAATGAAGAAGTGAGACATGCAATTAAGTGTATGAAGAAAGGAAAGGCTCCAGGAATAATTAATATATTAAAAGAAGCAGGTGAAGAAATAGAAACAATTTTAGCAAAGTTATATACCAAATGTCTAAATAATAAAGATGTACCGGAAGATTGGAAGAATGCAGTAATAATATTAATATTTAAAAAAGGTGATAAAGAAGATATTAGAAATTGCAGACCTATCAGCCTTTTATCAGTTTTATATAAATTTTTTACCAAGATAATTACAACTCGTCTACAGAGAACTTTGGATTTCCACCAACCAAGAGAACAAGCTGGATTTAAAAGTGGTTTTAGTACAATAGATCATATCCAGGTATTGAGAGAAGTCATAGAAAGGACAAACGAATATGAGTTGTCATTATGTTTTGGATTTGTAGATTATGAAAAGGCATTCGATTCTACACACATTTCTTCAGTGATTAAAGCATTGGATCATCAAGGTATAGATCCAGGATATTGTCATATTTTAAAGAATATTTATAAAAATGCAACAGCAACAATTAGATTACATAATGATACTGGAAAAATCAACATTGAGAAAGGTGTAAGACAAGGTGACTCCATATCTCCAAAACTCTTTACAGCAGTGCTGCAAGAAGTATTTTGTGGATTAAAATGGGAAACTAAAGGAATGAAAGTAAATGGAGAGTATTTAAGTCATTTAGATTTTGCAGATGATGTAGTTGTTTTTGCAAATAATGCTTCAGAGCTGCAGGAAATGTTGCAGGAGTTAGCAGATGAAAGTAGAAAAGTAGGACTAAAGATAAATGTTAAAAAGACTAAAGTAATGTTTAATCGATTTGCTCAAAATATGAAAATAAAGATTGATTATGAAGAATTAGAAGAAGTTAACAGTTACAAATACCTTGATCAGATTATTAATACAGATGGAAACATAATGGAGGAAATTAATCATAGAATTAAACTTGGTTGGAGTGCTTTTGGTAGAAATAACTTGATACTAAAAGGAAATATGCCTATGTGTTTGAAAAGGATGGTTTTTAACAAATGTGTTTTACCAGTTCTTACTTATGGATCTGAGACTTGGACACTTAATGGAAGAGCAATACAGAGACTTCAGACCACTCAAAGGAGTATGGAGAGATGTATGTTGGGAGTAACAAGAAGAGATCGAAAACGCAATATATGGGTAAGACAACAAACAGGTGTTACTGACCTTATTGATAAAATTAAAAGATTGAAATGGAGTTGGGCTGGACATATTGCTAGAAGAGATGATAATAGATGGACAACTGAAATTTTAAACTGGATTCCAAGAGATTGTAAACGACCCAGAAAGTGACCACATGTGAGATGGATGGATGAAATAAGAAAATGTGCAGGGGTGTTGTGGAGAAGAGAAGCTAAAGATTGGAGAAGATGGATTAAACTTGGAGAAACCTTCATCCTGCAGTGGATTGATAATGGTTGATGATGATGATGATGACATGAAATATAAATTTGTTACATGCATTCACTGAATGTGAGAAACATTTTAATACTATAATGATATCTTATCTATGAAAAAATTGATAAATTATCTTTCTTATTAATATTATCAGTAAATGAAAAGAAAACTATAGGTACATCACCATTCAAATCATGTAAACTGTATTGAATAATTTTGACTAGTTATTTATATGTAAATTAAGAAATAAAATACATATGTCTTATATGCATTTTATGTGGCCAATTATATTACGCAACATCAAAATTCAAATAAATTAATGGTACTTTTGTAGAAGCAGTACGATGGGCTCACCATCCATATTTGTTTTAGTTATTCATTTTCAGGGGCCTTCGACTATTTATTTTTTCAAAAATATTTTACCAAACATGTGTTACTTACTAAAATTAAACAATATTAAGAAAATAAATTATAAGTTACTGTCACCTTTAAAAAATATTACTAAATGGCTTACAAATTCCATTTCACAATATAAAGCCGATTGGTAGTAGAATTTGAGTCTATTACCATGATTTTAGATATTCAAGAGTATTAATGGATAGTTTAGACCCTTGCAATTTGTAATATGTATGCTCAGAGATGATAATAAATTTATCATAAAACAAATATATTTAAACAATTTCCACACCACCACATAATCTTTTTAAATCATATGAAAAAGTAAAAAGATAGATTTGTTTGATTTTTTATAATTCTATCAATGTATCATCATCATCATCATCAACCATTATCAATCCACTGTAGGATGAAGGTCTCTCCAAGTTCAATCCATCTTTTCCTATCTTTCCTGCACACTTTCTTATTTCATCCATCCATCTCACACGTGGTCTGTTTCTGGGTCTTTTACAATCTCTTGGAATCCAGTTTAAAATTTCAATTGTCAATCTATTGTCATCTCTTCTAACAATATGTCCATCCCAACTCCAGTCTTTTAATTTTTTTAATGAGATCAGTAACACCTGTTTATTCTCTTCCCCATACATTGCATTTTCGATCCATTCTTGTTACTCCCAACATGCATCTCTCCATACTTCTTTGAGTGGTCTGAAGTCTCTGTATTGCTCTTCTATTAAGTGTCCAAGTCTCAGATCCATAAGTAAGGACTGGCAAAACACCTTTATTAAAAACCTTCCTTTTCAAACACATAGGCATAAACATAAATTGATAATATACTTCCTGAAAAAGACAAATGTAAGATATTATACACAGGAAAAAGATATGTGAATAATTCTATCTGTGTGTGTTTAATTAAAAAATAGGATACATTAATCTTTAACTGAGATTTTAAAATTTATATTTGGGCTAGAGATAATCTCTAGTTTAATAAATGATTAGCGATGATCATCACTGTATTTATCTAGAATGGATGGTGTCAAAGTTGTAGATGCCATAAGTTTGACACTTGTAAATCAAAATGTAACAAAACAAATACTATTTATTTACTTTTAAAAATATTTTATTGACATAACAAAATTTGTAGAGTTGAATACATTTTGTTAATGATGGCTCAATTCCATTGCTGGTATTGGCTTCTTCCATCAAGGCTGGCTTGGTATTTATGATTTGTTAAAAATATCTTTATACAAAATAGAATTATTAAAGCAAATTTTTTTTTTCTGTGCAACATATTAAAATTACATTCTTTGAATATGTATGTTGCACCCTTATAGAGCATATATTATTTGAAATATTGTATTTCCAATTCTGAAATTTAAAATGAATAAGTTTGTGCTATGTCTGAGGATTTCTCTCTTTTAGAAACCAGTCAGAAAGCGTAAAATAACTTAAGCACATAATTTAGTTTATATACAATTTTAATAACATATAAATGTAACAAATCACTAAAATATTTACATATACTAATAAACACTTATAATCCATCGTGAATTAACGTTAGCGAAGTCCACCAGTTCTTTCAAAGTTGATCATACATAGATCTCACTTTACCATTTCCATTATGGCTTCTTCTTGGAGTTTTATATTTTATCCAAGGCATTTGACTAAACTGCATGAGAAAACCAGGACCCAAGAGAGAGAGAGAGAGAGTAGTTCTCCTCACTATTTATCTTTTGATGCTTATCAATCACTTCTGTCTGTGCCAGATAAACCATAGTAGTGCTCTGCTTACATTTATTTAGCAGATGCTCACTATAAGCAGGTATGTAGCTTTACATTATATTAGTACATAGCACTCCTCCCCTTACTCTGGAAATAAATGGGCTTTAACTGCAAACATAGTCTTTAAATTTAACAGGTGAGCGATGTGTTCTGGAAACTCTTGTTTTTTCAACCCTTCTTGCACTGGGTCGCATGGTACATCCTCCAGCTCTTTATCCTTCAAAGTATTTTCACTCAATCCATTTTCTAAATTAGTTTCATCTTCATGTTTTCTACTTTGGTATCAGACAGGGTTTCAAACTCGTCCTCTGATGTAGGGTTCTCCCGATGGTGGCAAAGGTGATTTAGGTGTTTTCTAAATGACTTTCCATTTTGTAACTCCACCAGGTGAATTTGCTTTGATAGTAGCTGTTTTACAATTCCTGGGACCCATCTACATTTCAACACATCATATATCCAAACGTTTTCACCGGGTAGCAATTTATCTGATGAGAAATTTCTAGTTTTATGTTTTTCAGGAAAAAGTTGTGATAGGTGTGTCCGGCACTTCTGACCCATTAACAAACTCTGCTGGGGCTTTTCCAGTTGCAGTACTTGGTGTGAAATGCTGTGAGTACATGGCTTGAACTAAAGCATCCATTATGTTCACTAATTTAATTTCTTTAGGGTATTCTTTAAATGCTGCACTCCTTGTTCAGCTACATCATTGCTCTCCGGGTGATATGGTGGTGTAAGAATATGCTTTATTCCTCTGTCACTCAGAAAATTCTTTAATTTTGTTGATGTAAATCCCAAACCATTACCAGTCACAACACTTTCCAGGTAACCATGGATAGCAAACTCTTCACTTAGAACATGGATGGTACTCTCCATACTGGTATCTTTAACTAGTCAGTATTCTGTTCAATGTGAATATGCTGCATCTACTAATAACAATATTATATATCCATTTAACAGTCCAGCATGGTCAATATGCATGACCTCATGACCATGAGGCAGAAGGTACTCCCCACATTTCAAGCTATTTCAGAGGCAGTTTAGTTATCTGTTGGCAGTTTATGCATTCTTTTATCATGTTCTTGATATCCTTTGTCAGGTTTGGCCACCATAATATGATCTAGCCATAGCTTTCACACATACTACTCCCAGGTGTTTTTCATGCAATAACTTTAAGATTTTTACTCTGCCCTCAGTAGACACTAGAACACGATCGTTTTTTTAATATGCATCCATTACACACAGACAATGCTTCTTTGGCAATCCAAATTGCACGATTTAATTTGCTGGGGCATCTAGATGGCCAACCCATTTTTATCCAATTTATCAGCCTCTTGTGTCCTGGTTTCCTCATGCAGTTTAGTCAAATACCTTGAATAAAATATAAGACTCCAAGAAGAAGCCATAATGGAAATGGTAAGGTGAAATCTATGTATGATTAATTTGTAAATAACTAGTGAACTTTTGCTAATGTTAATTCACGATGGATTATAAAGTGACTTGTTATATTTATACGTTATTAAAATTGTATATAAACTAAATTGTGTGCTTAAGTTATTTTATGCTTTCTGACTGGTTTCTAAAAAAGAGAAACCCTCAGACATAGCAGTTTATAATCAGCAAATTATCTTAATTGCACGTAGAAGGAAGTTTTTTCTTATTTTTAGTATTGTTTAATGATGTAAAAAAAGAAAAAAAAAGGTGTGAACAATTATCATTTTATTTAAAATAATTTCATATTCTGTGTAATAAATATATAAAAATCAGAATTTTCTTTTACTCTTCTATTAAAAAAATATCTTATAATAAAAAATATTTAAAAATTACATCGTTTTAATTTTATTTATATTATTTTTTCATTTGCACAAAGTTATTTTGAGTTGTTTTACTTTATTTTTTGAAGATATATTAATTGCCATCTGGAGTCGTACGTGTGCATATAAATATATGAATTTTGATGAAATATGCTAATTACATTTAACAGATTAGGGACAATAACCAAATGGTCATGGATTTAAATGCTTTTATAAGTCTTTTTTTATGCATACCTACATGATTTTGAAATAATCCACACATTTATTATGATAAAGCTTATTATTATAACTTGATATTAAAAGGAAATATGCTTATGTGTTTGAAAAGAAAGGTTTTTAATAAATGTGTTTTGCCAGTTCTTACTTATGGATCTGAGACTTGGACACTTAATAGAAGAGCAATACAGAGACTTCAGACCACTCAAAGAAGTATGGAGAAATGCATGTTGGGAGTAACAAGAAGAGATCGAAAACGCAATGTATGGGTAAGAGAACAAACAGGTGTTACTGACCTCATTGAAAAAATTAAAAGACTGGGGTTGGGCTGGACATATTGCTGGAAGAAATGATAATAAATGGACAATTGAAATTTTAAACTGGATTCCAAGAGATTGTAAAAGACCCAGAAAGAGACCACATGTGAGATGGATGGATGAAATAAGAAAGTGTGCAGGGGTGATGTGGAAAAGAGAAGCTAAAGATAGGAAAAATGGATTGAACTTGGAGAGACCTTCATCCTGCAGTGGATTGATAATGGTTGATGATCATGATGATGATGTCTTTTTTAGGCATCCCTACATGATTTTGAAATAATCCACACATTTATTATGATAAAGCTTATTATTATTATTATTAAAATAAAATATATTAATTTAGTTAAGAGTTAAGACAAGTTTAATAATTCTAGTTGAAATCCTAAACGAGATCCTTCTGGTCCACATAGATATAAAGTTGACTAAAATAAAGTGGGAAAGAAAGCATATGAACATTTTTTAAGACATCAAATTGCAATAAATGTTTAATAGTTGAAAAATTTTAAAATAGTTTTTATTTTTTTAATTTTTCAATTAATTGTTTTCATATACATCACACTATAATGTATCTTATTTTTTTTCCATTTTAAACCTTTTTCAATGAAATAAACTTGCTACCCTACGTTATTCTTTCTGTATCAAAACAGAATAATTTTTAATAGCATATATCAGTAAAGATTTTAAAATTTATTAGTGGCATCAATGACAGTATAACTAGATCATTTTTACTCATAGCGAACTTCTTTGACACTTAGATAACTATAATAAATGATTGTGATTGAGCCAACTGATGAGTGCTGATTCAGCATGAAATGTGCATCCTGGGGATCATAAATTTTTCCATATGTTTTTGGTCATATGATTACACACTTCTACAAGGCATTAAAAGTTGATAGAAACCAGTCCGCACCTTGTGTGAGAGTGGTGTAGTGAAAATTACACTACAGAAATATTATTCATTAACTGGATAATCTCTAGTTTAATGAATGACAAATAAAAATTATTAATATACTGCCATTGCATGGTTTGTGTCAAAGTTGTGAGGCAGTAAGTTTGACACATCAATAAAACTGTAGTTTTTTTCTTTCCATATATACAAAACAATAATAAAATATGTGTAAGAAATTGTGATCTGGGTCAACTGATGAGTACTGGTTCAGCACAAACTGTGTAACATCTTTAGTCACATGTTTATGATTATACCCCTCCACAAAGTGTTAAAAACAGACCAGCCACTATCTTGCTCGAGAGAGGTGTAATAAACATTAACCTACATTAATATTATTCATTAAGTGGATATTCTCTAGTCTAATGAATGACTAATAATTATGTTTATAATTCTATTTAGTGGCTTATGTCAAAATTGTGAGGGTGGTAGATCTGACACTTATCAATTAAACTGTAGTAATTGGCTGTCTATATATAGTGAACAATGATAAAAATATGTGTAAAAGATTGAAATCTGGACCAACTGATGAGTAGAGTGATTCAGCATGAAATGTACATCTTGGGGATCTTACATCCATTCATAAAGTGTTAAAAATGGATAGAAATCAATCCATATCATGTGTGAGGGTGGTGTAGTGAAAATTATACTATAGAAAAATTATTCATTAAATGGATAATCTCTAGTTTAATGAATAGCCAATAAAAATTAATATACTTCCATTAAGTGGTTTATGTCAAGTTGTGAGGGTGGTAAGTTGACATTGATCAATTAAACTGTAGTAATTTGCTATCTACATATACTGAACAATGATAATGATATGTCTAAGAGATGATTGTGATTGGACAACTGATGAGTGCTGGTTTAGCTTGAAATAATGTAACTTGGGAATCTTGCATCTTTTTCACATGTCTTTGGTCAGATGCTCATGGTTACACTCCCCCACAAGGTAGTAAAAGTGGATAGAAACCAGTCGCTATTTTGAGTAAAATGGTGTAGTGAAAATTACACTACAGAAATATTATTCGTTTAGTGGATAATCTTTAGTTTAATGAATAACTAATAAAAAATAATAACTACAGTATATATGTGTGGGAGATGATAATCTGGACCAACTGATGAGTGCTGGTTCAGCACGAAATATTTATATTGGTGATTATTAATCTTTTCTACATGTGTGTGTTCATGTGAATCAGTAGTATGAGATAGTATAGATAGTTGAAGGTTGCTTGAAAATCTGAGTTCAAATCCCTATATTTATTAATTTTGTACTAAAATCGCCAATGATAAAATATAATTTGTTTCTTTAACTACCTATTTAGCTTTTAGCATTATTATAGTATTAATTATAATGTAATATAGTGATGTTACTGTTTATACTGCTTCTATACAGAATGTAACAAACGTAATAAGTGTGCTTATATGCAAATATAGAAAGCTTGTTAGTTCCATAAATATAACTTAGCCTTTTTAAGATCTTATGGCATTTTCAGATTGTGTGTATGACAAAGCAGTGTCCCGTATAGCAGTCGGTTTAAAACTAACATGTCTATCTTCAGTTAAGATATAATTAAAATGCAACTGCTAAACCAGCTGCTCAAAAATTATCAAGGGAGTCAAGGGGGCTTTTAAAAAAGACAAAAAGCATTTCGTTAAAATCTCAGTGTGTAATAATATTCTTGAGTTCATAAAAACTAAATGTGACAACCTGTAGCAAAGCTAAGAAAAAAAGTTATCCACAAACTGAATTTTCTTGCTAAAAACAGGGCATTAATTTTTCCTCTAATGATAAATAATTCCCCTCCCCCTTCTTCTTCCAGAACCATGCTAGAACTGGGGCCAAGATAATGTCTGGCCGCCTTTGGAAGCAACCGGTAATGAAGCTAATTGCCAAAGTAGAAGAAAGCCTTATAGACAACCTCTCAGAAGATAATGTATTACTAACTTAGTTAGAGACCTTCAGCACAAGCCTCTAGGCACCGTAAACTGTAATTGGAGTGAACACTTCCTGATCACTAAACAGTTCCTATCAAATATCTTGATTTTCCTGAAGGTAGACAAAGGCAATAGATTCGTTCTCATGAGCAAGTCTGAATTCACCAATAAATAGCAATTGCAAATATAAATGTAGTAAAGATAATTTGTCACGGATAAGTTATGCAAACATTGAAGTTAAGCACTTGCCAAGAGTGACTATTATAGAGTTTACCCATCAGCAGATGTCCCACATTGCATGTTTAGCAATGTTAAGGTTCATAAACCTAATACACGTCTAAGATTCATCTGGACTTTGTGGTGCTCATTATTTCAATGCAGCTAAAATGATCAACCAATGGTTGTCTAATAATCTAGAATACGGGACTTACATCATCAAATCTTCATGACTTTAGAGTTCACATTAAACTTGCCAAACTCAGTTAAACACATAAAATAGCTTCACCAGTCATCACCATATTATATGGCTCAGTCAATAGAAAATTATCTATCAACATAATTAAAGCCAAATTAATTAAGCAAAACTATTCTCAGCTATGCATAAGGTTAATTTTTCTATCTTGGCTGGACAACAACAGAATAGCCACATTTAACAACAAATCATATAACATAACCAACAGATGACCTATGTGTTAGCTACAAAAGAATATACATGTAAATGGAAAAATATGGGTGATTTATTTTGTAAATTATGTAAGGAAGGAATAGAAAATATTAGGCATTTGTTAATTGAATGTAAATGTTTGAAAACAGAAAGGGTACATATACTGAAGTTGTGGAAAAATAAATATGAAAAGAGTGATTATACAGAAAGTGAATTATTGGTTTTTATGCTGGGTTTGGGAAAAGATAAGGGGGATTTAGATATAAAGGTTATAGAGTTGACAAAAATTATGTTGTGGAAATGGGATAGAGCAGATTATGGGTAAATTTAGAGTGGGGAATGTAAAATAAAGTGGCTAACAGGTTTATCTGGGCATAATTGCTGAGATATTCTTGACTTCGTTTAAGGAGAAGCCATAATACATCACATCACATCACATCACATCCAGTTTATATTTAAACCACTTTGAAAACATTGTTGTTCCTTCACAATTCTTAAACACTGTATGCATACATTATGTAGAAGACATTTTCATCACTGCACCAGAACCTTCAATTCAAATATTAGAGCAAATCTACAAAGCCATTCAGCCTTACTGCTTACAACAGACAGGGAAGACACATGCCATTACTTCAAATACTTAGATTTTATTACATGAAAAACATAGCTCATCTGGATTATTTTAAGTACATTAAACTGCTTGAAATTTGTGGATTTATGCACCCGGACTCAACTGTGCTTCGATCTCATAAACTGGCCACACTATCCTCCTTTCTATCCTGGAATCATACTCTATGTAATCATGAAGCATCCCTCAAGGCAAACATAGATTTATACATTAAAGATTTAACATCTTTTGGATTAAAACACAGTTTTTAAAAAGGAAAATAAAGCAATTTTATAGTAAATTCTAACCACCAATTGATGATAGATCATGACGTCCACTTCCATACATGCCTACCTTAACAAAAACCTTTAATAAAACATTCTTTCCTAACCTATCTCTTTGCTTTCCACACTCTTTCTTTGACTAACAGACTATTGAACAATTCCAAAGATAGAATTGAACCTGAAATTATCCCTAGCATCATTCATAAAATCAAATGTCCCCAAACTGGATGCCAATCAATCTATTAAAGTAAACCCCAAACATTATTGTCTACAAGCTTTTCCCAGCACCAATATTTATACAAAAGAGCCTCCGACAAGCCAAAACATAACTCTATATTTATTGAGCACTAAAAGGTAACAGGACATGAATTTATCTCCTCCTTTGCAATCATACATCAAAAGAAATGATGCAAGGAGAATAATCAGAAAGGCTTGCTACATAGCCAATAACATGAATGTTATCAACTGTAGAAACTCACCCTCCCCTCTCTCCAAAAATATATGTACTAATTTAAATAAATTTAAATTTCATCAATTATATACAATCTTTCCATTATTATCCAACTTCATGAATATGAAAATGTCATATGTTCTCGGAAGCAGTAAGCTGTATTGTATTTATAGAAACTAATAAACTTCTCTATAGTTATGTGAAAGTGGTATAATGAAAATTATCAAGCTATCAACATGAGCATAAAGATTCAGGGGTTGGGTATCTCCAAATCATCTTGAGTGTGAAGAATCTTCATAAAATATATGTATGTTTAGAAGGCAGACCTGTTGCACTAGTGAATGATTGTGATATGACGAAACTCAGTTGAAGGATGCAATATTGAAAATATTTATCTTTAGTGCAAAGATTATCCTTCCAGGGAATATTATAATTGGATAGAAACCATTATCTCGCATATGTGAGAGGTATCAAGCTGTCAGTATTAGTGAGGGGTTTTAGGGATTTGATATTCTAGCTCAACTAAAGAATGAAAGTTGTTTGTAAAATGAATTAGGGCACTCTGACTTTCTGCATCAGTAGATGTTTGTGATATTTAAATAAGCTATATGCGTCTGTATACAATTGTATTTACATTCGAATATCAGCCTTTCAAGCTAATTGTGCAAACGCTTTGCGAGTGTTAATAATAAATGAATATTTTAAAATTAAAATGAAGATGCACAGTTAAAATCAAAGAAATTTGAAAGTAGATACACATGCAATTAACAAAAAAGATTTACACAAAATGTAATTATTTTCAACAATAATCTATATTTTGAAACAGCTTACTTTGGCCAGGAATGGAATTAGAATCTATTAGATTATTATTAATTTTTATTCACAACCAGATAGTTAGTTATGTTATTGGAAATGGCAGACAACAGAAAGCTAGCTATAATTAATATTTATTCATATATTTAATATTGGTATAGTAAATTTTTAAAGATTAATTTCAATTCTATTTTATTATATGTAGGAAATTCCAAGCACAGATACAAAACAATATTACATATAACTTATTATTAAAATGCAATTTTTAAAATTATCTTTCATAAGTATATCATGTTAGTTAATATACTAGGATTAACCTGAAAATGTTTAAAATTTAGAGAAATGATGAATAAATTCTATATAACACTGTAACGAGAAACAAACCCTACTGTGTTTATTTTATAGTATATAAAACTAACAGCTGTTGTAAGTAAAGCTATTTTCAAAATATGTGTTCTTAATAAAGTCATGCATCTTAATGATACAAGAGGTTTCATTATTTTGAGATTTAGTCTTAGTATTGGGTGCTGTAATAAATTGTGTTACGAGGATGGCAAACAATGTCCGCCAATGATCAAGAATTTCCATTTAGAAGTATTATTCTTATATTTTCTCATTTACTTTTTTTGCATTCCTTCATATATTCATATTAAATGAATTATATAAAATATTTTTTGCATTAGAATGTATATGTGGAGATTTATAAAAGTAATATATATATATATATAGAATCTTATTTTAAGAATCATATGATAGCTGCTTATTTATTTTAGTTTTTATTTTATAAAACTAATAACCGAAACACAGGTTTATTATATACCTATGTGTATATATGTAATATATAGGATATATTAGCACAGACTACCCAACCCTCTCCACTTTATCTCATAACACTGATACAGTTATTACATAGTAGAGATGTCTGCCCATTCCTTTTATATGTATTAATGGATTGTGTCCTATACATGAGGGATCAGATTGACTTTAGGTCAACATGGGTGTGACAAGAATCTCAGCATCAGGGTGGCCTTTGGGCATTACATTATCAGATTTTCAATTGGATGGAAAGTTGAATAGTTGGAGTGCGGAGTGGATTGAAAGCCTGTCCATTAAAGTGTGAAGATTGGCTATCTTAATATATATCTGAACACTTATAGCATATATGTGTAGAGATGGTAATCTGGACCAACTGATGATTGCTGGTTTAGCATGAAATACGTATGTTGGTGATTATTTATCTTTTCAGCATATATGTGCTCAAATGTATCAGTGTTATGAGATAGAGTGGTGGGTTGTGTGAAAGTCTGTGCTCATATATCCTATATATTTTATAAAACTAAGTGTTGGAAGAAATGATGAGAAAAAGTGCGTGTCAATTCTAGCGCATGTGCAGAGAATAATTCCTTCCACAATAAAATCGCTATATTATTAATCATTAAAACTACACATTGTTAACTGCTCTTAGCCTGACTATTTGTTTATGTATTTTATTTGAGTTAGTATGTATTTACATTGTTGATTGCATCTGTTAACCTTCTCCTTGATATAAACCCAAGACTCAGAATATTAGTTTTTGATTTACTTTTACTAATAAACAATTTGCTCTGTTTAAAAAAACTGAACAGAGTCCATTTCTAAAGTCAATTCCAAACCTTATTTCATTGTACTTTTATTATTAATTAGTTATTTCTATGATAAAGAAAATATAGACGGCATGTTCACCATCGTGTATCAATCAGCATAGTTTTATGAATTTTTTTTCCAAGTTTAAAACAAAGAAATATCATAGTCTATCTTCTCAGAAACCTGATATGTTTTTAACTGGAGCATCAGGTGAGTGTTTTGATGGCAATATGAATAAGCGAATGTATATGTGAAAGATATTTATTTTTTACATATTACCAATGATGAGAAAGACCGATAAAATTGTTCTACAGTTTATATATCCAGGAAGTTGCAAAGACATCAAGGAAGATGATTATTGATGAAAAGTAGAGAGAACTAACAACACCTAAGTTCTGAAATCCAATACTATAATTCAATGACAACTTTTTATTTAGCTACCTACAACTGCAAATCATTTTTAGACAAAGAAATAAATGAGACAAGTTTTCTCTAAAGGTATAAAATATTGAAAACACAAGTCCTAATGAAATTTCATTATGAATAAAATATGGAAGACTATCATTATTGAAATTGATGAATCAAATTCAGTGGTAGGACCAAATGTAAATAATTCAGGATTATGCAGCAACCGATAGGTACGGAGTGCATTTGATTACATAAAACATTATTTTAAAATTGTCTCGGAGTTTTTAATGCTAGAATTGAAAAACAATCGAAAGTTGAAAACACTGTGAGTAAATTTGGAGATGAAGAAAAAATCTAAGAGAAAATAGAGTTGAGTATTTTTTTTTTGAAAAAATAATCTGTATATTATATATGCTTCAAGACTGTAATACAGGAATGGAATACAATTAATGAAATGCAAATTAAGCAGAATAAACATTAATTTTAATACAAAAAAGGGAAAGAAAAAAGAGATAAAGAGAGAGAGGGTGAGAGAATGGGAAAGAGAGAGGGAGAGAAGGGGAGAGAGAGGGAGAAGAGAAGAGAGAGAAAGAAAGATGGAGAGAGAGAGAGGAGATAGATGGAGAAAGAAGAGAGGGAAAGAGATAGAAGAGAGAGGGTGGGGGAGAGAAGAGAGAGAAATGGAGAAGGGAAGAGGGAGGGGAAGAGCGAGGAAAGAGGAGAGAGCAAGAGAAAGGGGAGTGAGGGGGAGAGAGGGGATAGAGAGAGGGAGAGTGAAAAGAAAGAGGAGAGATAAAGAGAGGAGGAAAAAGAACAAAAACTATTAAAAAATCATATTGACAAATATTTCTAACTTTCAGAAATATCCCACTGAATTAAAGTTAAAACTTACATAGCATTTTATAATATTAACATATTTTGATAATGGATCAGACTTGAAATAAATGAATAAGAAAATAAGACAATCTACTACAAGCTTCTTAATAGATGATCTGAATTACTGTACGGATTTAATGTTAGAACTTACAAATCATTTTACAATATTAACACATTTCGATATTGGATCAGCCTTGAAACAAATGAATAAGAAAATATTTAAAAAATGTATTACGAAAAAAAATTATGGAGGATATAAAAATAAAGGGCAAATTAATAAAAAAAGAACTAAAAATTTAAAGTATAATACAACATCTTGATATAGGAAGAAAATTATTTCAGTGATAAAAAGATGATAATATGAGTAAAAAGAACGTAATATTAAAAAATTTGTGGAAGACTTCTACAAAGAAACATCTAGTAATAAAAGCCAAAAAATAATCTAGTCCCTTTAATTAAATCTTTAAAAATGTCTAATATTTTAAATAAAAAGATGAGACATGCAGTTATATATAGAGCATTAAAAAGCTCCCGGAAGTGACGAAACTATTATGGATTCATTAAAAAAAGCAGGTAAAGAAAAAAATTGTGACAAATGTTTAAATATAAAAACATACAAGATGATTGAAAGAATGCACAGCAATATTAATATTTTAAAAAAAATTAAAAATTACAGAATTTAGCAATCTTCTATCATTTTGAAATAAAGTCATTACCGAGAACATCTAGAGTAAACGTTGAAGTCAAATTAACCAATAGAACAATCTGATTTTAAAGTGGTATTAGCTCAGTTCATTACATATAAACAATGATGTAACTTTAATCTTATAAAACCTTTTATTGGAGCAATGTAATTCAAAATAAATACATACACAATGTATATAAAGAATAGTTTGGTTTAATACTTTAACAGCATGGAATACTAAGCATGCTTTGAACTAAGTATTGCCATGAATAAGACTACGGTTAGTCGAAATCATGCTTAGCATACTGTGCATTTAAAATAATAAACCAAGCTTTTCTTTATATACATTGTGTATGCATTTATTTTGAAATACAAATAAGGAAAGTTACACAAAGATCTAAAAGCATGAGTTGCCATTTTGCACTGAAATTATAAATCCTTAAAAGACATTTCATTTAATACTCATTTTCCTGATGATTAAATCTTTGCACCATTAAGATATAGACCCAGAAGATTACCAAATTTTGGGTAAAAGAGCTGCAGTAATGGTTAGATTATAGAATAATATTAAAAATATTAACATTCCAAAACTTTTTATTGCAGTTTTATTGAAAGTATTTTGTGGATTAAAACGGGAATATAAATAAATGAAGATTAATTCTTTTACATTTTCAACTAATGTTTCTTCAAAAAATGCTTCAGTTCGTCAGAAAATGTTACAAAATTTATGAGATGAAATAAATATGGTAGGACCAAAGACAAATCTTTAAAAAATACAAACTAATGTTCAATGACATTTAGAAAAGAAGAAAATGAAGATTGATAGTAATAAACCAGAAAATGTTAGCAACTACAAATATCTTGCTCAATTAATGTAATGCAATAATAATGGAATAATAACGGATGGAATTATAGAAATAATATTTGACGGAATACTTTCAATAGAATTAGTTTTAATAGGTTTTAACATATTTGATTGAATTGTTCTTGCATAAAGACATGGAATTTGGATGCTTAAAAAGCCAAAACAAAAATTTCAGACTATACAAAGAAGCATGGAAAGTTATATGCTGGGAGTTATAGTAAAAGATTAAAAGCAAATACATAGATTAGAGAACAAACAAGTATTATTGACATTTTTGAAAAAAATTAAGAGGCTGAAAAGTAGTTGGGTTGATAAATTACGTTAAGAGAAGATAATGTCTAGACAACTGAATATCACAAAATATTGTAAAAGACCTAAAAAAAGATCATTTGTGAAGTGGATAAATGAAATGAAGAAGTTTACAGGGTATAGAAAGAGAAATTATGAACCACACAAATTGAATTAAAGTTGGAAAGACCGTTATCCTGAAGTGAATTGATAATAATGGTTGCAAAGAAGTAATTATTAAAACAATTTTTATAAACAAAATAATAGAAGATTGTTATAATGAAATAAAAAAAAATGGGTTGTCTGCGATGAGCCACCATATCCCACTGGATGGCGCTGTTTTCTATAATACAATTTTTTTTGTTGTACTACAGATTGCAGGCCGCTATGTCGCGTCGTCGCAGTACAGCATGTATGTTTACCAGCAAATACATTTTCCCAATTCGCACAGTTTATAAAATTGTTACGGCTTGGGGAGAGGGTGTGTTTTTTTAATTGACTGGAAATATTATTTTCATTGGTTGTTTTTTGTTTTAAAGAATTGAAATGTTCAGATTTTGTAAAGTAATAATTAACAGAGTTTTTACACCGTAGTGTATTGAAGTTTTAAGTAGTAAATGTTGACGAGATATATGTATAAAGTGAATTGGAATTAGGTAACGCATCAAGCATCAAGTAACGTACTGTTCCTAACATTTCCATGAGACATTTTAAGATTGTACCGTGTGTATATTTTTGAAATAAAAAAGAGCGTTAACACAAAAATATCCAGAAAGAAAAGTACAATTGTACACTAATTTTTTAAATATCATAAAAAGCATATATTATAAACATTATATATATATTTGTCGTTGTTTAAAAAAGTTTGTTTTTTCTTTTCTCAGACTACCGTTATACTTTGTTGAATATAGTTTATGTTTATTGTTATCATTTATTTTATAGATGTTAGTAAAAAAAATATTTACAAAAATACGATTTGGATATTTTTTATTTTAACATTACAAACAACAGAACACTAATCGTAAACCTAACCCTAAAGCTAACCCTAAAACTAACCCTAAACCTAACCGTAACAACTTTTACTTTTAGTTGTCATTCGATTTGAAATAAAAAATAGCGGTAAACAACAACAACAACAAAAAAGCCGTAACCCCAGTAAAAAAATTTCCGATAGAAAATTGATTTTTCTAATAAAAAACAAACTAAAAAAGACGAATCAAATTGTAATTGTTTCCTAAAACTAACCCTAAATCTACCGTAACAACTTTTACTTTTAGTTGCCATTCGATTTGAAAAAAAAAAATAGCGATAAAAAACAACAAAAAATCTCCGATAGAAAATTGATTTTTCTAATGAAAAGCAAACTAAAAAAGACGAATCAAATTGTAATTTGTTTATTTTATTTTACATTTATTATTATCATTTAATTTGTATACGTTAATAAAAAATAATATTTAAAATTAAATAATATTTAAAGAAGACGATTTTCTTTTGTTTTTATTTTCGCATTACAAAAAACACATCAAAATGATTATAATTAACGCCCGTGAATGATCATATTTTATAGTTTAAGCGTGATAACTGCGCCATCCAGTGGGATATGGTTGCTCATCGACGTCAACCAAAAAATGAAACACAATTATTTAATTATATTTCATGTACATATGAACAGACTAACGTAAAAACTATGAGAATTCTTGTCATAACAATTTTAAAAAAACTGCAAGATTAGCAAATAAAATCCACACACTCTTATTTCAATTTCCCAATGACCGGAATTAAGTAGACTCTTTTACAATAGATGTTATTAATAATTGTTTCATTAATAATAGTAATAATTTTTTATTACTTTATATAAGCCAATGTTTAACAAATGATACTGTTAACAAAATTTTTTTTAACTTAAAACTGGCCAAATGATTCTTCTTTAGCATATTACATTGGAAGTATCTATACAAAAGCTCTAGTTATTTTTTAGAACTAGTCAATCTACTTTAAAGTTTCTTCAACGTAAGATTGGGAGCATATGCCAACTTACTTATCTAGTTATTGCTATGAACTAACTATATATATATATGTGTGTGTGTGTGGGCGGGCAAAGCCGGTCAATACAAGCAGTGCTCTGCCATTCTAGAAATATTGATATGCAGAAAAGTAAAATTAAGTAAATTGCAGTAATCTACATATTCTAATTTGCATAACAAATGGTCTAACAATATGAAAATCAACAGAGGTGTTAAAATGCATGCAGAACTTATAACAGGAGAAAAGAAATATGAGATGGCACTGAGAGTGGTGGGTCATGTGAAAGTCTGAGTTTGAACCCCACAAATATTACATATATAAATGCAGGTTTAAGCCTGTACAATGTATTAACAGGAGAAAAGAAAAACTAATAATACTAGTATAGTAGAGCAGAATGAAAGCAGTTTAATGCGAGTAGTGGAGAAAGTGCACTTGTAGATCACACGGCGCATAAGAAAAGAGATGCAATAAAATCCAATTAGACCGACTGAGAGATGTGAGTAAGCAGCAAATGCCTACTAAAATCGAGGTTGAAAAGCAGAGTAAATGGCAAGAAATCCGTTGGTGAAAACTAATATAAAAAGTTATGGATCTGAAATGATAAATATTAAATAAAATGAGTAGATATTAAGAGGAATTTTTGTAGAAATAGAGTCTAACTCTATATATGAACTGTTTTTTTTTAAGTGTCATAGCATCGTGCCGGGACGCGAACCCGCAACCCGGGCAACTGCCTGCAAGTGCAAGGCAGTCGCGCTGACCTCTCGACCACCAATGCTATCTAAAAAACAAAGAGTAAAAACTTGCTAAATCCGATATCTAAATATCAATGAAAACGCTAGTGAAAAACAACTTAGAAAATTATTGAACATACTAACTCGTTATTAAAACTTTCGCGTGTTGTCTTCTTAAAATAATTAATGTGTGTACGGCTGCTAGATTAAAGTTTGGCTCCCTACATATCTGTGATATGATACTGAAATTAAGATTAGATATTTAACATCAATTATATAACCGTAGGTTCTTTTATGTTTTGCTCAAACTTATATAGTTGGCTTAGTGTAAAGTGATAAAATGGATTACTTTATTTATCGTAACTGGCTTGCTCTAAAAAAAACAACAACCAATTTATAATCATTTTATTTTATATGTTTATTCATTTACATTTTTTTTAACAGTTAACGTTTCAAGTAAATAATATAAATCTATTTATTAATATAATTTGCAAACCAGTTTGGGTGCGCTTAATTCTCCTGATTTTTATTTAAATATATACGCACCCTCATCCCATCTCGTTCTAGAGAACGGCTAATTTGTCTATTTGCTCAGCTCGTTATTTTCCAAATACACAGGCGATATCTCACATAGAAGAAGTTTCTTTTTTTGCTGATACTATTGGTATATTACTTTGCTGTTCAATCGCTAACATTTCAGATTCTACGTTCCTATTCTGGTTAAATAGCTTCACTCTTTCAGTTAGAGGATAATTTTCATCGTTTATTTTCAATAAATTATAATCAGGTTTATTATTAGTGGAAGCAAACAATTAAAAATTTCTCCACTAATTGAAACAAAGACATCTGTATTACTGACAGAGGATGTACGATATGAACTGTTCTAGAGATTGAATAGCAATCTAATGTACCAACAAAGAAAAGAAATCAGCGCGACGACTACGAATATAGCAATGGGAAAATTCACACGTCTCTATAGAGGAGTAAAGCAGTGTTGTGCATCTGCTTAAATAAAAAAAAATATAAGGGCTCACAAACTTAAAGTATAATTTAGGCAGATTCAATGTCTTATATTAATTATTCGCTATTTTTATTAGATCAAAAACAGTTATCCTAAACAAAGCATTAATAGTAGTGATTCGTTCTATCACTTTATATTGGACAGTTCGAGTGCACTTTGAATTCCACTTTTAATTAATAAAAAATCCTTTATCCCCCTTTTTTCAGAGAATAGCAAGTACCCAAACTTTTTTTTCAGTTGAATAGATACATTTTCATTTATAGGTAGCTGACTATCTGCCCTATCTTCTCCAGGTATCAGAATATAAATTATAGAGCTTTCATCCCATCATTAACTCCTTAGATGATTTGTCTATAGCTGAAGATGGAGTGTTGTATTGATATCATAACCATATTTATAGTCTATTACAAAATGTTCAAACCACCTTCCAAACGTTATGACTTTTTACAGCAAAGTCCTCCGTGAATAAATATAAAATCTGAACTTCAAACAGCATGATTTAATATGCAATGGGATATTTTCTTATGGTCTCTTGTATATTACCAATATTGCTTTTAATTAGCTTTTGTTTCACATACTGTGCAGTTTTCTAATCGTTTGAATTGGGAAGATATGGGAGAGTTTCAACTGAAGTAAATCCTATCCTACTATTGAAAACCATGACACGTGAATATTTAAGATACTGACTGTTTTGGTGAATGCATATTTTTGATTTTAAATCAGCATCAATCAGTATTAGAAATATTACACAGAGGCTAAACTCTCCATACGGTAGCACCATTCAGTGCAAGCCAGAGTAATTAATGGATGCAAGAAGGTTTGTGCATAAAATCCATATTTAGTGGTCTACTCATATAATATCTCCAGACTAGTTTCTAGCTTGTGAATTTCATCAGTGAGGAGCTTTGAATCTGAGGACACTGCATTGAGATAGGCATTTTATGCACAAACCTTCTTGAATTCATCGATTACGCTGGCTTTCACTGAGTGACACTACTGTATGGAAAGTTTAGCTTCTGTATAAACAATTTGTGTAAGCATAAAGAATGGTGATCATGTGATATTAGAAATATTGTGATTCATGTATGGATCCATGTAATCAAGATGCATGCAGTTTCAAGTATTCTTCGTTTTAGCTCAGAAGTAAATTTCTTCAGCAATAAATTTATTGACATTTCCTGCACTTTTTAATGTAGGTTTCAGTATTCAAAAAACAATCACGTGCTACTTCACATAGCTGTGAAGCAGAATTTTTACTCTCGCTATGTAAGCATGACCTGTTCAAGTGTTTCAGAGCATCACTGAGATGGTATCAGCATTATAATACAATCTTTGCTTGTTGACAAAGCCTTATATGATTTCCAAAGTAATTGTTTATTTTCAGGCCATTTTCCAGCCACAATCAATCTTTATCCACGTCAAAAGTATCTGATATCCACAGTTACCTCCAGTCTTTGCTGCTAACTGTATTGCCTGTTCAATAGCTCTAACTCCCAATCATCGATGCAATTCATAGCTATTTCAGTTTTTACTTTTGCCGTTATGTCTAGTACACTTAAAAGTCAATCTTCATGCTATATGTGGTTCCCCCAGTTTACATTCCAATTTATAATCATACAGTCATTATATATTGTACCAGAACACTATTCTTAAGCGTAAATATTCTATTACCACCTTTTTTATTGGAGAATACTTCCAATAGTGGACAATAATTGATTATTATAAAAATGGACAATAATATAAATATTGGTAACATCTTTTTAATAGCATTAATATTACCTGGCAACTCATTCAATTGGCTGTAGTTTTTCGGACTTTAACATCAATCTGGACAAGAATGCAATTGGATGAACCCCATGGAAGGGATGACTGATTATAAATCAATTCTATTCTCTAATGTATTCATTATCATGGTTATGGCCAAACTAAAAATTAACAGATTCTTGATCTTTTGGAAGAAATTCATTAGAAGTGTAGTTACATGAGTTTTCCTCTCCAAAAACGTTTTTCAAAAAGTCATGAGCTTCTGGAAGTCATGAGTTCTGGGAATACCTATATTGGTTTTATATTTCTTAGCTTTTGTGCAGTTTGAAGCACTTTGATCATTTCTAGATCAAGGAGTATTTATTCACTCAAAAGAAGATTATGTAAGAATTTATTTTTCCTAGCATATTATAAACATTTTTGAGATCACCGCTGAAGTAGAAAAATAGAAAATAGCAGTACCGGTTAGAAGCTTAACACAAATACTTCTAAGCTATACAATAAAACAGTCTCTCTTTTGTACTCTGACTTCCAACTATAGTTTAATTCTCTGGTGAGAATGTACTCATTTTGAGTTGGATTCTTTCAAGTTTTTTTAATAGAGATTTTTTGGCCTTAAAAAAATTGTGTATGACAGGATTGGTATTAAGCCACTAAATATCACATGATCACCTTTCTTTATACTTACACAAGCTGTTTACACAGAAGCTAAACCCTTTATACAGTAATACCATTCGGTGCAAGCATGAATAGTAAAAAAGTGTTTTTTCATTTTGGACTCAAAGCTCTATAGTTAGTTAATAAAGTTAATGGTGGCTACTGGATAGTTGCATTAGATCTTAAGATCTAGGTGCTGTGCTCTCAGATCCAAGGCTTTTCACTGATAAAAGCCACAAGCTAGAAACTAGTCTGGGGATATTGAATGACTAGGCACTAGATAGGAATTTTATGCAGAAACCATTTTGAATCCATTGATTATTTTGGCTTGCACTGAATGGCACTACTATATGGATAGTTTAGTCTCTGTGTTTGTTTATGAGGGCTTATTTATAACCTGTAACAACAATTCATTCAAATTCTCCAATATCATTATTTTCAATAATTTTGGGTCTTAGTTTACTGCATATTTGCATGAAAGCTCTCAAAAACTATAATTTACTATTTATATTAATGGCATTGGTGCAATTATATTATCAAACAAGGAATAAAAAATAAAATTTTTATTTCTCTGAGCTTTTTGCATCTGATGTCAGATCATTAGTACTAATAAAATAGATAAAGATATTATATTGCAATGTAATTTTTAATCTTTCATTTATCCGTTATAAGAATTAATTGGAATGGAAGTAACATCAGCAACTGTAAAAAAAATAAAATGATATCAATCTACGTTTTAGCTCTGTTGTTTGATGAGATAAATTTTTTAACGTAGTCTTAAACTATAGGGTGAATTTTATAAATTAATACAATTTATCCACTGTACTTTAAATACCTTTTAGCAAAAATATTTTATTGCACATATAAGCATACACCATCTTTCTTACATTTCGACTGTTCTGCAGTCTTCTTCAGAGATATGATATAATGAACAGAAAATAAAACTGCACAGTTGATAAAATTTTGTATGCATATATGTACAATAAAAGGTTTTTGCTAAAAAGGGTTTAAGAATAGTGGGTAAATTGCATTTATATAAGATATTACAGAAAAATAAAGATAGTGGTGCATTTGGTAATACTACTGATGAATTAAATCACTATTGAAACATTCAGAGGACTAGGAGTGAGGTACAACCACTTCCATTTCAATTAGTTATATTAAAATTATTTATTATTATATTTATTAAACGGATTTTTCATTTGATTTTTACAGATTATTAAAAAGTTAGATTCACTCTCTGAAAATTTCAATGGCAATTTTAGATTATTTATTTAATCTGCATGTAAATTAAAATAATAGACAAAATTCACTCTATAGTTCCAAAAAACTAAACGTTTAAAACAACAGGGTTAAAAGACAAATTGGTATCATTATATCTTTTGTAGTTGTTGATGTTTACATAACTCCAGGGGAGATATAATTACTTTCATTTCAATTACTTGCATTAAAGTTATGATTATTTATTATTACATTATATGAATTGTAAAAATATTAAAGTACCATGCAAACTTTTACACCGAATGCTTTCAGTATGTATTTATTATCCCCAGATAAAATGTTGTTTCAAGGAGACAAATTGCAAACATCTACCTATATTCCATTTACGTGTCTTTTTTAGAAGACATATTTTATTATGATCAGGGATATCAAATGTAAATCATGAAAATTTCTAACTCCAATTGCTGTCTTATAATTAGATCTTTTTAACTCTACACTTATTGAATGCTCCAAGTATCTACATTAGAAGCTATTGGAATACTTTTATTACTACCACCGGCCGATTAACTTGTCATTTGATATTATAACAATAATATTGATATTAGAGTTATTGTATTGATTAGATGAGCAAGCTATTTGGGATGACAATTAACCCATATTTTTAGACCACTTTTTCTACATATTTCTAAATGTGTGCATATGGGTATACACTTCAAAAGGGCTGTTCAAGCATATAAACACTTGGAAATTTTGATTCAAATCCAGTTCCAAATGACTGATTATTTACTGTTTTTAATCATCCAAGATTACAATTATAAATTTTTAGCCTATAAAATTGCTGCTTTTCAGTTCAGAAATTTTTATGCACGATCTTAACAATATGGTGAGTCTTATTACTGTTAGTTGTGTAGTTTTAAAATTAAAATAACAGAAAGAATAATGTTAGGAGGGTGATGAACAATGATAAACTACTACCGATAATGATGATCAAGAAGCATCATTTAGTTATAGTATTTTTTACCTAGAATAACAACCCATTTTCTGGCAAAAACGTAACATATATATACACTTTTTAAAGCTCTAAATATTATCTGATCTATTTACACTTCACCTAATACTAATATTAGAACTGACGCCCGTCTCGCAAGAGTTGGTAGTATTTGTATAGTTTATCATTAGTCAGTACTTGTAAGTATAGTATTCGACTATTTACTTTGTAAATTTATTATTAAAACTTTATTAAATGTAAGTGTTAAAAGCCATCATATTTAAAAATGTATTACTTTTAAAATGTAATAAATTCCTCAAATTGTTGTGAATAAAGTTCTTTTTTTTTTGTCTAATATGATGACTTGTGAAATTTAATCAGGTTTGTAATATTTTATATTTTGTTTAATGCTTTAGGGGGGCATGTTCACTGTTGATGAGAGACTTCCTATTCTGAGGGAAACCAACCAATAGAAGAGGCCACTGGGAAAACACAGACCACAGAGGGGAATCATGAGTAAACATCAGGGTTGGATCATATAAATTGTTAAATTTTGGCTATCAAAGTGAGTTAGAATCCTGTTCTCAGTTACCATACTTCAAACCAGTTACATTATAATCTAAATCATGTCGGGGTAAGAAGAAGATTGTTTGCACCCCCTTAGACCTCTGTTGACCTAATCTAACATATGAGGTCAGAGTCTGAAACATCTACTTTTGAAATGTGAACTGTTCCAAGAAATGCCCTCCTGAATGAAGATCTTCTAACTTACCAATGCCTGTTGTCAACCCAAGACTACTTATATGCCTTCAATCCAAAGGTAACATACCTATATTGATGCCAGCCGATGAAGTCTTGATTAGTTAGTTTGTGTCTATTTCCAAATTATATTGTAAGCCTTTTTCTTTTATATCTATTTAATTCTAAAAAAACTGATATATAATGTTAAATGTCTATACAATCCATTTTAATGCTATATAATTTCTTATTTTATTTCTTTAATTTGTTATTTTGATTTATTTGGTTTGCCAAGTTTGTATCAAAATTCAGCAAGTAAATTTAAATCTGATCTCTTATAGTTTCTCCTATTACATAAGGGAAACATAAAATTCTTTAAAAAAAACTAATAATAATCAGCTTGCTTAGTTTTGTACACATTGTTTGATTTGGTTTCTAATAATTTGACTCTTATCCTCCTTTCATTATTAAGTTGTTTTACCTGTCTTATAATTAAATCTCACCAGAAATAAGTTTAATATTTAATTGAAATCGTAAGTTATAACATGTAAGAAAACACTTTGGGGTGTGTGGGAGATCTTAGTTTTAAAATCTTGCCCATATACTTTTGATGATTATTAGTTAATTGTTTGGGGGGGGGGTTGTGTTGAGCATTCGATTATGCTGGAGAGCAGATTGTTTAAATAAGGTATTAATTAATTTATTATGGTCATTAGTGATTAGATGTTATAAGTATAAAGTTGCCATTACTTATTTATTGATTTTCTTCCTTTGACATATCTCCAGGATCTTCAGAAAGAATCAATCCTACTCCTCATTATTTCCCACAAAGTAGATGCTTTTCCTACTAGGGATTCAATTTCAGGCACTTCTAATAAATCAGCGTATGAGAACAAATGGATGAACCATCACAACATGCTACCTGGTGCCACTATTCTTCAAAGATATGCTTTGGTTGTTGGGCCAGCATATCTTTTCTTTATGAAAACATGACAAAGCTACCCAAAGTATCTTAAGTTCTCTCATTTCTTACAAGCAATAGGAGACTATAATGAATATCGCTTTCATTATTATCCATTTGTTTATAGACCTGCAGTGCTCTCTGTCAGCCATAATAGCATGCTGCTTGCCAACCATTTTATTTTAGTCATTTAGGTTTAATATATATATATATATATATATATATAATCGTGGCTTATGATAGGCTGAACTATATTACTCCCACTCATCCGGTCGGTCTTCATGATTTGGTAACATGCATCCACATATGTGAATAGAATTGCGCATTATAAAATCTTACTTATATCTATTCTAGTGTAATTAACCAATTATTGTACCTTTATAATCTTTTAGATGAGGGTAAGCCACTATGTATTATCACTAATTTAATTAGTTATTCCATGACCTTGGCATGTTAACCAAACCAAATCATTTTATATTCATATATTAATTACACCAACCACCATATGTTTAGCCACACCTATAATCTTATTTTATATGTTAAATTGTATTGCAGTCACACTCATTAATTTCATGTTAAAACAAATTTAATAAATAATTAGTAATAGTCATTACATGTTTATCAAAAAGTTGATAACATAAAAGTTGGGAGAGGAGTAAATTGACGATTGAAAATAAAAATGAGACAATTTGCTCTACATAAATACTCTTCATGTAATAAAGATATATATGAGATATGATGACCTGGCCCAAGTGATGAGTGCTGGTTTAGCACAAAATGCATCTTGGGGGTTATTTGCCTTTTATTGTATATTTATGTGAAATAAAAAAGAATGGAGAAATATGGAAGTTGTCTATCTATAAAAAAATATGTATCTAATCGTATATGATCTTGAATGACCTATTTATTAATTCAGAAGTGCATAATTGCAAATTAAATTGTTATCAGATATGCACCCTTGATTGTATAGACATCAGAGCTTATATTGTTTTATTAATATATATAACCACCTAATAAATTTACTTTAGATCATTTATCTGTATTCTTGCATTCATCATCTACTTGAATCTCTATTGTTTTCTATTTTGTGAGACATATAATTCTTTATTTGAATCAAATGTTTAAATCCAAAACCCTTTGTTAATTGTCTTGAATATTATTATGACTCGAATCATTAATTAATGTCAAACAACTGTCTGTACCATTCGTGAATGGTTAGGGTTTATAGAGGTTATTAATTACACCATTAAATATATATCTTGTTTCAAATCTTTTGCTCTCCCTGTTCTCATTGCTGGGCCTGGAGTAATGAAAAGCTTCTTAGTATCATCAAAAGCATTGTTCATGTAGTCATAGACTCTGGAGCACAAGTAAAATAGGTTGATATTTGGTATTGTTCAAGACTTATGTACCTTGCAAATACTAGACGGATATATGTTTTCATGGATTCTAGGTCTTATTTGAATGAACAGACAATTTGTACATTATAAACAACAACAAAAAGAAAACAATTATTGATGTAATAACTGTTAAACATGTAATTAAGGGATGACAATATGCTTGTATAAACTGGAAATTTTATTATCAAATTTATTGTGAAAGGCTTTTTAAGATCAAGTCCTATATCAAATACTGTGATTGAAGATATTAAGCTTATATATATAGTACTCTTTTGTTTAGGTCAGATATGCTAAGAAAAGCAAATTTCTTTAAAAATTTTAAATTAAAATGATTATAAGTGTTATAATTGTAATAATAATATTTAAAGAGACTTAAAACTGTTAAAATGAATTATAAGAAGTCCAAGAATATTTTAAAACTATTTTAATTGTTAAATTGTAAAAAGATAGTAGAATAATTTAATAATTAATGGTTAACATAAAAAATATTAGCCATACTTCAAAACATGTTTAATATCTTATCAAATAAATATTTTAAATTCAGTAACTTACAATATAGTGTTAAATATAGTTGAATAAATTACTAAATTTATCTTTAAAGTAAGTTAAAATTGTATAATAATAACTTATTAAAGTTTTTAATATTTTATGGTGTACCAAATGTTTCAATTTTTTTTATTATTAAAAATATTAAAATTTACTATTCTAAATTTTATTATTATATTTAATATTTAATATTATGTATTATTTTTTAAATTAAATATTCATTTAAATTTGTTTCAGACAGTAAGTCTGGAAAAGCTTATCACATGACTGGCAATATGTGTATAATACTTGCATTAATTCAGAGAAAGTTTTTAATTACTTTCTAAAATTTGTGACAAAAGTGGAAACATTTGAACATGATAAAGTAAATCTAAAATAAATACTATCTAATTTTTAAGGATATTTTAAAACTAATAAATGTAAACTAAAATGGTTACATTAAAGTAAATATTGATTTAAAATTTAATAAATTAAAAATATTTTGTTTGGTTAAATAGTTATTAAATAAATAGGGTATTAAATATTTCTTATATTTTTTATTTAAAAGATGACTCATTATTTTGTTTCCAATTTTAAAACTACTTAATTGGGTAATATGTAAATTAGTTTATTGTCTGACACTATTTTGTCCAATCAAATCTTAAAAAATGGGTGTAAATACAATGTCTAATTAGTTAGTGTTGAAAAATTGTTGTTAATGTGAATCTTTATTACTATAGGTTTGTGATATAGAAAAAAATTAATAGTAAATTGTCTAAAATTTTTAAAATGTTATTTTAAAAGTCAAAAGGATAAAATAAAGTAAAGATTTAGTTCAACAATATGTGTGAATAAATCCATTAAATTTCCTATTGGTAAATTATTCTGAAACTTGATTAAAATTCATTATTAATTTATAGAGAAAAAACTTATAATCTTGTGTATGGGAGGATTAGAGATGAAAAACTGAAGAGTTTATGGAAGTACAGTTTTATCAGTATTATATGAAAATTTAGATATTTGTTTGTGTGGAGTACTTCAAAATTATATACGATTATTATCTAGAGGTATGTTATATATAATAACTATGTCAGCATTCATAAAGTTAAAAACCTTTAAAAGACATTATTTTAATAGAAATTATTGGAAAAGATGGAAATGCAAATTACCTGTGAATTTTCGAAGACATTAGAGATGAGCTATAAAATAGATAGTTCTTTCTATAATATTTTTATCATTATTTTTTAATGACTACAGTTTTAATGATATTTATCTTTGAAACAAATTTTATATTTGGACTTGTGAAGCAAGATATTTTAAAGATAAATTATATAAAAATATAGTTGTTAAAAATGCTATATAAAATAAGTGAACATTAAAATATGATTAACTGCTGTTTTAATTGCTGTATTTTTTTTTAAAGGAAAAAAAAGGTTAATGGAAAAAAATATACTTTATCAGGAATAAATAACCTTTTAATATTAAAAAAACCTGAACTCATTTATTTGCCATCTTATTATGCTTCATTGGATTATAAGTTTTAAATGGAAAGACATCTGTTTATGTCAGAATTATGCGTTTAATAAATATGACCATGAATGATGCATCTATCACTGAAGAAGTTGAATTTATATGCATGGAGGAAATGAATTTTCCTACCTGAAATAAATATTTTAAATGATATTAAATAAATTATTGTTATCCTGGAGAATATTTGCAGAAAAAAACTGTTTAAATATCTTTTAATAACAGGATGGATAATAATTTTATTGATTTTTTCAGATATTTGATAAGTCGACAATTATTTTATTTTTTTGCACCAAGGTGGTGAAAGTTAGAGAGAAAAAAAACTTTGAACAATGACTATTGCCTAGTGACCATGCAGCCACCAAATTTATTAACAGAGTTGAGAAAAAAAGAAATACGTAACTTTGAATTTTATTACTAGTTTTTATATGTTAATTTTTTTTAAAAAGAAGAATATTATCATTAGAATTAAAACTTACTTTTAGGTTATGTTAGATAAGTTGCGTTAATAGTCACTTTTGATTACTATAATCTTAATTTTAAAATAATTTAACATTTTTTTTCTTAAAAAGAAAAACTTTGGAAACATTTCTTTTAAAGTCATCATCATCATCATCATCAACCATTATCAATCCACTGCAGGATGAAGGTCTCTCCAAGTTTAATCCATCTTCTCTGATCTTCAGCTTCTCTTCTCCACAACACCCCTGCACATGTTCTTATTTCATCCATCCATCTCACATGTGGTCTCTTTCTGGGTCTTTTACAATCTCTTGGAATCCAGTTTAAAATTTCAATTGTCCATCTATTATCATCTCTTCTAGCAATATGTCCAGCCCAACTCCATTTCAATCTTTTAATTTTTTCAATAAGGTCATAAGAAAGTATAACTGTGAAATAGCAAGGAAAGCTGTAGAAGAAAATAAAAGTCTCAAAAATGTTAAACAACATTTTGGTATTGGTAGAAAATTTATATCTGCAATAAGAAAAAAAGATGGAATTATTATTAAAAAGAGAGATGACATCATGAAATTGGTAGAAGATTTTTATCAAGAATTATATAGTAATAAAGAACAAGTACTTCCTATATCTTTTAAAGTATAATGTTTTATATTGAGCACTGTGTGAATGGAATTTATGATTTTTTATATTTTTATGTAATGAAGAACAGAAGACATTAAAATGTGGTTATAATATTATTTAATCACATAAATAATTTAAATTGTTTTAAATATTATATGGTATATATTTTTAAGAATTGCCTGGAATTTAAATATTCATATTATGCTGAAAGAATGAATGGATATGTGGACATGTGAATTAATAACACATACAGATGTTTTATTAAATAATATAAGCTATAAATAAAAATATGCATATATATATTGTATCGATAATGAACAGCACTACATATAAGATTGTTGTCTAAAATTATTAAAACAAAATCTTACATTTAAATAATGAAAAGATTTTGAAATTAAAACTTTGATGAAAGAAATAATCTATAAAAGTTTAGTTTTCTTTATATAAGTGTAGATCGCCAAAGGGCAAACATGTCATTTATTAGTATAAGGTTTACCAGTTTAAAATAATAATAATAAAAAAAAACAATCAGATGGGAGATTACACAGTCATTCATAAAGTTGAGAAAATTTAAAACTATTAAAGAAAAAAAAAGAAATCTTAAAAACTAAAAAATCTCTCCATTTATTTAAAATAAAATAAATATATGGGTGCATAAATAATGAGGATTTTAAATATAAAAAAATAATAAAATGTGTGCATGTTAAAAATAAAATAAAATGTAAAAGTTAAATATAGAAATATGAAAGCAAAGCTCATAATTGAAGTTAAAAGATTTCCTCAAAGATTGCATATATTGATAAGCTACATAGGAATGAGATTAGCAATGGCTACTAATTAACTAATTAAAATCCATAAACAGCATGACTAATTAAAAGCATCTTATCCAAAATATGATCTACAAATCAGTGAATTTAAAATATTTATTTATAAAGATAACAAGGTCATCAAATAAATAAGGCTGAAAATTTCATCAAGCATTCATGAACATATCTAGAATCAATCATCTATTAGACTTATTTTCAATGAATACAATGATGTGCTGAGCAGTTGTGGGAGCATGCGTCCAGATTCCAGCCTTAGTCTGACAGAATATCAACAGTCCTTCCAATAGAAGCAATGCCTGTCTAATGATTTGAAACTTCCAAGAGTGTCTAACTGCCTGAAGTAAGAAATAGTCCAGAACCACAATCATCAGGACCATCTCAGAAGCCTAAAATTCAACTGGTTGGTAAAACACTCATCCAGCAGCAAAGAACAAGAAGTCACAACATTAAAATCCTATAGGTAATAACATTTTCTTATTCCAATTCCTGATATTAATTAAAATAGCCATTGCAATCTTTGAGTATTTCCAGTGTCAGCATAAGATGAACTATTTATGTCCACGTTTAGTGTAAGGAACAGATATTGATAGAACTTTTTTAAAAATACAAATAGCTTGTGATAAAATATATGTGGGGTTTTTAATGATTTGTACTTATTTTAATGCTTTATGTTTATATTATATTACTATTGTATGTTTCATTAAAAATGTGTGCAGTTATTATATTTATAAAATCATTGTTTATAGTAATTAAAAATTTATACAATTAGTTTGCAAATTATATTAAACATTTTATTTAAAATAAGGTATTTGTATCATTGTTAGTCAATTTTTTACTTATACCACTAAGAACAACTTAGCAGAAAAGTTAGACACATAGTTTATTCAATATTTCTGTTGAGCTAGTTGGGATTTCTTAGGTGCTGAATTAGTTGCCATCATTCAGAATATGTTAACTATTTCTGGTAGTTATCTGACACCTAAAGTTTATTTCAAAACAAATAAAGTGCTCTGCATGACAGGGGTTGAATCCAGCAGCCAAGAAGATTTATGGCCTTGAAATGTGGTTGTAGTTTTGTATCTTATATAGCTTTGGCCTGGTCATAGGTACCCTCTGGATATTATGTTTCTCTGCCTAAGGAACCAGTGTAGTATAATACATAAATTGCAGCTGGAGTAGATTGTATTTATAATAATTTAATAAATAATTGTATCATAAAAGGAAGTCAACAATTTATCTTACAAGTTGTCAACAATGTTTTTTGCAATCTTAATTTTTTTTTAGAATAAAACATAATATCTTATTCTGTGTTTTTTTATTTGATCTTTTCCCACTCGGTTTAATATATACATATTTCCTTATATAATAAAGTTCACTATAACCTTATTAATTATCATAATTTTGTATGATTTTTGCTAAGTAAACAATATGGTACTTTAGTATTATTCAACTGATGACATTTTACATTTATCGATTTTCCTTCTGGTAGACATTGTCGATGATAACATGACAATGTTGTCATGGCAACCAAGACACTGACATGATTAATCCATGGGAGAGTCAATTTTTGGATTTTTTTGACCCGCAAGATTTAAAAATTGGAGAGAGCTTTGGGAAATTTTGATATTTGTCTGTTTTTTGTGATTTTGCTACCTATCCACCGCAGTGAACACTATATTTGTTAAGTAATTTTCATTTTTGTTTCTAATAAATAATGTCATTTTGATTTATATTATTTTGTAAAGTCTTCTGCAATTATAAAAAGTACAATTAATTAATTTTATTTTTAATTTCTGAATTATACCAAAATTTTTTTTTTGTAAATTCATCCACAATTATAAAAAATTACAGATATGAGAGTAATACCATGTCTGGCATTGTTGGTGGATTTGTAAATCATAATATAGTTTTTTTAAGACTAGAATATATATATATATATATATATATATATATATATATATATATATATATTGGCCATGCCTTTGGCACATCAAAGACATCGGAGCCCCCCACCAATTCCAGTGCTACACACTGTATTTTATAATTGAGCATAATATCAGTTTTTTTAGACTAAAGCATATATTGGCTGTGCCTTTGGCATGTCAAAAACATCAGAGGCCTCCCCACCGTCCATTTCAGCACTACACACTGACTTTTCTAATTTTCAGTCAAAAAATGAGACAAATTTTCAAATTGTTTGTTTTATATATTTTTAACATGAATAATTGAGTTAAATCCCATTGGAAATGCTGTAAAGATAAGATAATTTTTCATGCAAGTGTATTTTTTTGATTTTTTTTTGTTATAAAAATTCATAATATAGAGTGCGTTTTAAGTTATTGTCCAGGTCGCCATTAATAATGCCAGATTTACATTAAATTTGGAAAAGTGTACTTTGTCTATTTATTTTAAATTTACAAAAAACATTTTGTACATATTACCATAAAATGTACAGTTAATTACTTTCAGTTTCTAAATCAAACTTGCACTTAATTACTTTTAATTTCTAAATTTTTTTGACACATGCATGTACATTTTTTTTATATATTTTTTCCAACTGATAATGTATTACCCTGAAGTCATATCAGTCTGATCTTGTGATCTTTAACGTGCCAGGTCCACATGATCTGTGGACAAATTTTAGCGATTGCATTTGTCCACAAATCACTTGGAGACATTATCTTAAAGATCAGAAGATCAGAGTGATATGGCTTCAGGGTAATATGTCATTGGTTGGAAAATACTAAAGAACCAACAAATAAAATATTATATTTATTTTAAATATTGGAACCCTTCCCCAACACCAATCCTACACTTCCTATTAACAAATACCTGGGGTGCCAATTCTATTGATAATAGAATAAACTACTAATTTTATCTTGCTTTGAATTACCATTGAGACTCTTACAATGCTGCCTAATCTGGAAAATATAATCCACCCATGACAAGTATTTCAGTACACTAAGGGAGAGTTCACTCAATCCCTAGCAATACATTATATATCACAAATGATTTCTTTCTCCATAGCCACAAAATACAATCTAAGCAAAAAATAATAATTCACTCTTAGATAAATCCCTAATCCTTCCATTTTTGGCATATCAACACCATCCGAATCCGATTGAAAGAGTAAGTCAAATGACATTTGATTCAACAATTATATAAATGGATTAAACAACAGACAGGCACACACACACATAATAATATACAAAATAATTTTAAATCATATTCAATAGGTAAATATTGTAATGAAATTAATTAATATGTAAAAAAAGATTCTCTCATTCCTGACGAATTATAAATATTTTATATCTGAAATATGATAATTGCTATTAAATAATCCTCATCGTTTCTAGCAAAGCAAAGGTAAAATGGCACTTTTGTGTATTTAATATTATCTAATAAATTGAAATAAAATTTTGATTTATGACAAACTACAACTCTTTTAAATTTGAAGCAAAATAATTATTAGTAAATGGACCTCATAATTTCTGAAAATGTAAAAATAAAATAATAATTTTATGCCTTTATTCCTTCTTAAAATTAGCCATTAGCTTCCTAATAGCAAACAAATGCTTCTATCACTAACATACTCATATAGAAATATATGTATACAATAAAAATTATATCAAAATAATGATTAATTACCACTATAATATTTCTTCATATTATACTTATATGAGATGATCTTGAAGCAAAATAAATAATAATTAAAAGGTATAAAGATAAATACGTAGTCTACCTATCTATGAGACACAAAAATAAATAAATAAATAATTAAATCTTCTTTAGCTGGAAACAAGAGTTCATTTGCACAGTCTGTAAATAACACATCTTGGTCATGTATGAAAATGATGCTAATTGTAAGACAAATAGATGTTAGTATACACAAAAATTTCCTGCAGGGAGACAATATGCATTGGGATCCAATTAAAGACCATTTCAAAAGTTCTTAGCAATGGCTAACTGAAATTGCTGACAGTATTGCATGTGAAGCATTCAATGATGGCAAATAAATATTTATTACTGCAGATTTGATAATAATTTCCTGTTTAACTAATCACATTTATCAAAGTGTTTGTGCTGAATTATCAAAAGTCATCCATTAGGCAAATAGCTGATTGCATCACATATTCACTTAAGTCTACATAAGTTTTATTGACAATATATTTTAATAACAGATCAAATACAAATGAGGAGAAAACTAAAATAAGTGTTCACATCTAGTATTCATGCTCTTACACTCGTTCAATTATAAACATTTAAATATAAGTTTTAAGCCAATAAACATTACATGACTACCTCCTCTATATAACTGTTGTTAAATGGAGATAGAAGATGGTTGCTGGAGAGTTGCATTAGATCTAAGACCTAGATGCAGTGCTCTCAGATCCAAGGCTCCTCACTGACAAAGACCATAAGCCAGAAACTAGTCTGGGGATATTGGATAAGTAGGCACTAGATGGGGATTTCATGCACAAGCCTTCTGGAATCAATTGATTACTTTAGCTTGCTGTGTGTGGCAATATATATAGTGAGTTTTGCCTGTTTTAACAACAGCTATACACAAGCATAAAGAACCAAAGACACCAAAATGTATGGGTACTGAACTGGGTTCAGACCCATATGACTATATAAGCTAATAGGCTTGGATTGAAAACATGAAGGTATTTCCAGATTAAGACTCATAGTTTTGTAGTTAAATGGAGATAAAAGGTGGTTGCTGGAGGGTTGCATTAGATCCTAAGATCTAGATGCAGTGCTCTCAGATCCAAGGCTCCTCACTGACAAAGACCATAAGCCAGAAACTAGTCTGGGGATATTGGATGAGTAGGCACTAGATGAGGATTTTATGCACAAGCCTTCTGTCATCCATTAGTTACTCTAGCTTGCTGTGTGTGACAATATATATAGTCAGTTTTACCTGTTTTAAATATAAGTTAGTGATTCATTAATTATAAACCATGTATTCAATTTTTTACTCCTAGAGATACAAATAGTTAAGTATATTTCTTGTTCAATAATAATAATAAAGCATGTTATAATAAGTTAGATACACACATTTTTTTTGTTTAAACTTTATTTTCGTATAACTAGTAGATTTTTTAAAAATAGAGTCCTTAAAATATTTTATAAAAAAGTTCAGCATAAACTTTCCAGAATAATACCAAAATCCACACATTCCAATTATTTCTTTGATATTAGAGATTAAAATTAGGCAAATAAAATTGGAAATATAGACACACATATACATCCCAAATGATGATCAAAAATCTAAATTAGTCAATTAGAAATATAGAGAGATGTACTTCATTTTAAAGTTGTTTAAGTCTCCATCCTGGTCTTTATCCTCCCAAGAAAAATTTCTTAACTATTTTCATACAGAAAATTAATATAATTTTATATTATTGAGTTTGAATTAAATCTCAACTGCTTGATTATGGAAAAACCAATTGGTAGAGAGAGAATTGTAGTAATAAAAGCCAACTTTCTTGTAAAGTATCCCCATTTTATATTTGATTATTACTTAGCCATCTATTTCTTCCATCAATCAAAGCTCACTCATTTAAAAGCTCAACTTAAAAGAAAGTGCAATCCCTTCTTCTGCATTGAGATAATTAAATAACCTTTTCTCTATTGAGAAAGAAAAAAATCATTTTGTCTTCTAAATAATATTAATTCAATTGAAACAATAATAAAATATTCTGCATTTCTAAAGTAATAAAAAATTATTTAGCAAATAAAATATTTGATAGTGTATTTTTTTCACTTAATATTCACTGATCCATTTATCTATCAATCACTTAAAAAGTATATAAACTGGTCATCAGAGATATTGATTATGAAATTAAATATTTTACTGTTAAACATGATACTTGATAGTTTAATTAAGTGCATGAATGAAAAATGAAGTTGAAAGATGGCCCAAACATACATGCATGCACATATATGCTGCACTATAAGTATTAAACCAGTTTGACCCAAATAGAAACCTATATGACCATGAGTCAAATATTCTGCATGAAATATACTATGGATTGAAGTATCAAGGAGCAAATAAACTAGAAAATCACCAAAACAAATATCAACACTGTCTTACAGATAAATAAGATAAATTTGGATCAATTTAAACTATACACTAACAATATCTGTGACAAGCCACCCCCTTTCTATCATTAAATATCCATCAGAGAAATATTAAATGTCTTAAAATTTCTAAATAATATCTGCAAGTACTTTTTAAACAAGGTTTTATATTACTAATGGAAAAGTTTTGAAAATTTCATGTTATTTCATTTTTTTAGTTAAATGCAACCAGCTGTTACTGATACAGTGCTATTTAATTACAATTGGTTTCTTGTGACTATTCAAAAAATCACAATATATAAATATTAGAAGTATATTTTAATCAAAGTTATTTGTGTTTGTGGCTAAGCTAAAGGGTGTGAAACCATTTTTTAAAGTATTCATAGTTTGATGAATCAATATGTTAGTTTTGTTTATTATTGGGAATAATCATTCAGTTTATTTTGGGATGTAGATTGTTTAAATTTATGTGGAATTTTAAATGATAGTGAACAGGGAAGTAGTAAATGAAATGCTGGATGTTTATATTTGTAGGGTATATCAAGAAGATAGGGAGATTAACCTATATCATATCAAAGTAGATATTGTACAGATACAATTAACAAAGCCCTGGATTATTGTATGTTATTTCCATGGACAGTGTTAGTTATTTGTATTTTGATGTTCTGTAAGTGCTGAAAAAGAGAACCAAGACATTAATTTCTATGGGTATTAAACTCAGTTGTACCTAATATTTCATACTCCTTTCTATATGAATTAGCAAATTTATTTTATACTATCGAGTCATTACTCTAGTTATTCCTTCTTATCCTATACATTATATCACTATCTTAATTTTATTAGTAATGCATTGTGGAGTTTAGTATTCTGAAAGTAGAATAATGAATAAACATAAAATGATGAATTGTTTTAAAATAAATGGCAAGATAGGTTTTGAATTAAGTAGAAATGCAAATGATCTTGGATGTTTAATGCTGATGATAAAATGGTAAAGGAATCATAACTATTCCTAATATTTTTTCAAATGTTTTTTTAAATATTTTTCGATTATTCATACATCAATAATATTTTTGAAATAATGCATATTTTACAAAGAAACATCAGAATGAGGAATGTGGAGTGTATTATGAATGCTTATATATTTTATTTAATTTTTATATTTTATGTTTTTTGAAGATGAAACATATAATAAAACTTACAGTGGTATGAAGCAAATTATTTTAGTACATGAACAAACATTGTTTTTGTTACTTTATATTTTATTAACCTAGAATGAATCTAAAATATATTTTGATTGATAAAAATATTATACAAAATATATTTTTCTATATTTACTGGAAGTAAAGAAATAAAATTTTCTTATTCATTTAACTAATAATAAACCTAATGTAATTTTGTAAGATAGATGATAGAATTTGAATATTTATACATGATAAATATGCCCAAATAAAAGTTCATAAGCTGGAGTGAAGGCTTACATATTGATGATTTTTCTATTGGTAATCTGTAACCTAATCTTTTCTTTTTGTTTAATTTTGTATACATTTTATTTTAATATTTTTTGCATATAATAAAGATATATATGAGAGATAGTGACCTGGGCCAACTGATGAGTGCTGGTTTCAGCACGAAATGCATCTTGAGGGTCATTTGTCTTTTATTATATCTTTGTTTATATGAATTTAAAAAGAATGGTGAAGTATGGAGGTGTTTATTATATCTATAAAGATATTACATTAGGGACAGAGAAAGGTGAATAACTCCTTGTGTGTAAAATTAAAAAAATCAGATATATTAATCTTTAACTGACGTTTAAAGTTTATATCAGTGCTAGAAATAACCTCTAGTTTCGAAAATGATTAATAATAATCATTAGTGTATTTATCTGAAATGGATGGCATCAAGGTTGTGAGTAGAGTGAGTTTGTCAATGGTAAATGAAAATGTAACAATTTACTTTAGATAAATACTTTGCATATAATAAAGATATATATGAGAGATAGTGACCTGGGCCAACTGATGAGTGCTGGTTCAGCATGAAATGCATCTTGGGGTCATTTGCCTTTTATTATATCTTTATATGAATTTAAAAAGAATGGTGAAATATGGAGGTGTTTATTATGTCTATTTTATTTTAACTTTAGTATTATATTTGTTAGTTTTTTTTATAATAATTACTTTTTTTTATAATAAATTGTAAATTTATTGTATAAATTTGGTTTGTTAAAGTTGTTTTATAAAACTTTGTCAGTGTTATTATTGATCTATTCGCTTCCACAAGATATGATCCACAGAACTCAAAATTGAACCTATAACATATTTTGCACATCATAAATAAAAATGGTTTATTTAAATGATAATTATTATTCAGAATATGATACTGAAATATCACATTATTATAATATTATTTTATAGTCATAATCAATTGTGTAAAATTGCTGCCATATAATTGAGTATATTTCTATTGCCACATATTTCAGATTACAACATAATTTTAATATGCCACATGGTAAATAAGAGAATTGAATTATTATTATTATTATTATTATTATTATTATTATTATTATTATTATTATTATTATTATTATTATTATTATTATTATTATTATTATTATTATTATTATTATTATTATTATTATTATTATTATTATTATTATTATTATTATTATTATTATTATTATTATTATTATTATTATTATTATTATTATTATTATTATTATTATTATTATTATTATTATTATTATTATTATTATTATTATTGTTGTTGTTGTTGTTGTTGTTGTTACTACTACTACTACTACTACTACTACTACTACTATTATTATTATTATTATTATTATTATTATTATTATTATTATATATATATATATATTTAGTGGATTAAATGTGGAGGTATTTAAGCTTCACACTCTTAGTACTACTACTACTACTACTACTACTACTACTATTACTACTACTACTACTAGTACTACTACTACTACTACTATTATTATTATTATTATTATTATTATTATATATAATATTTAGTGGATTAAATGTGAAGGTATTTAAGCTTCACACTCTTAGTTCAAAATGCTTGAGTCTGGCTTATTTAAATAAAATTGAGGCATAGATTAAGATGGATCCCATCTTTTTCTAATAGTTCTGGCTTGTGTTTTAGAATTTAGAGTCCCATGTGATGTCATTATTCCATCTGTTTGGCTGTCACATAGGCATGTTTAAAGCGTATATGTTTGAAGGTGTTTAGCTTTCACGTTATTATTATTATTATTATTATTATTATTATTATTATTATCATCATCATCATCATCTTTATTATTATTATTATTATCATCATCATCATCATCTTTAACCTGATTATTAAATAGCAAATATAGTACAAATTATTAATTAAGTTGAGTGTAGGATTCCTTTTATTGCTGCATAAATTCTATATCTCGTATGGGTCAGAGGGTATTCATTTATTATTTAACACTCGCAAAAAGCGTTTGCACAATTTGGTTTGAAAAAGCCGATATGAATGTGATTACAATTGTATACAGACGCTATAAAAAATAAATGCTAATTGTTATTATTATTATTTTTGAGGTGTAGATGAGAATGATATAAAATCCCTCATCATACTTGGCTGCAGGATATTACAAATTGAGTTAATGATTTATTTAAAGAACTTGCAATGATTATATTTTATAATAGAGATTATAATTTATCTAGTATAATATATTAGATTATTTGTGATATTTTAAAGTCATAAGGATGCTATAAATTTATTTTATTATTTGAATAAAAAAGGAAATAGTTTTTTTCTTAATGTTGTCCATCAACTATAGTTTTCATCAAATGTCTCATGATTATTATAAGTATATTATTTATTTCTTTAATCAAACCATATATTATTAATTAATAAATTTTGAGCTAGTCTAATAATAGAAATTATCTTAAGATATTGTTAATACTTATTTTTTACTATATTAAGATCAAAATTAAGCCAGAGCATTATTTTGTATTTTACTTGAGGGTACAATTAATGTACATATATCTAATACAAAGAACATGCTAATATTTCTCTAAACAAGCTTACTTTATTTATAATTTATTTTATTTGTTCATGGTAAATGCCACAAGAGAACACATTCAAATCTTTATCTAGAATTATCCCTATCCCCAAACCAGTTTCAAGCTAATGACTCTCATCAGCGAAGAGCTAGGACACCCAGACACCAAATTCAAAATAGAAACTCCAGCCCAGCATTTATCTAATACTTAACTACTAAATAGAAAATCTAATCTGTATGTCTTCAAATACAGCTAGCCAACTTAAAATGGACTGAATTAAATTCAAATGCAAACTAAATAAGTCATATGATCTATAACTTGATTTTCATTAATATTATAGTTTGGCTGTTAAGTCTTTGGCCATGTTATATTGCTAAGGCAATTAATATATGATGTATCTGAATTTAGTTTAGTACCATATAGCTATTTAAGTTGGATAGCTGGATTTGAAGACATATATATATATATATATATATATATGTAACGGGCACATACGTATGTTACATTATTTTTTATTAGTAAACATATAAAAAAAAAGTTCGCCAATAAAAATTTCTTTTTTAAGAATTAAAATAAAAAAATCATCTTAAACTCGCATATATATAAAATCGCACAGATAAATAATTATTAAAATAAAACTTTATTAAAGAAAAAGTATTTTAAAACTAAATTTTCAGAAAAGATTTAGAGATAAAAATATATGTTTAAGTTTGAAAACAGATTAATTAATCTTTTGTAAAATGGAAATGATTATTTTAATTAGTAAACTAGCCTTGGGCATCTAAAATGTATAAGCAATGGTCAGATAGGAAAACAATAGGAACAGAATGGCCAATTAAAGAAATCCATCGGGGAAATCGGACCTCAACGGAAGGATCATCATCAATGATGATGTAACGTCCATTGGATCCTAAAGTTATGTATAAAAGGACAAGTTTGAAAATTATTAATTAGTTGGTTATTGATTATTATTTACAATGTGACTATATGCGTTGGTGCAGAGTTGAAATAGAAGGGATTGAAAAAGACACACTCTTCAATCCCTTCAGTTCTGCTAAGAAAGAAAGAGAAATGAACTATCGTTTTCTACATTCAGGACCAACTAAACTAAAAAACCTCCGGATAAATAAAAAACAATGGCTAACTCAACAAATCTCTTTAGGACGGCGTGGGAATTCACGTTCATGGCAAGCAACGGATAAAACTACGGATGTGTTAAAACCATAAGAACTTTATAAAATATAATGAACAATATTAATTTGAAAACACTAAGAACTTTAAATTTTAAACTTTTCTAGTATTTAAAATAATTGCAATAGAATCCTATCTGACCAATTTTAATATTTATTTTAATAATGTTATGATGTATTTTTTTGTATAAAATCATTTCCATTTATTTATTTATTTTTTTGTTCTTTAAGTTTATTTATGATTTCTGTTTTCCGATAAATTAAAGTATATCAATGTTAAACTTAAGTTGGGCGTGAATGGCTGTATAGATTTGTAAAGTTATATTAGGGGAGAGTAATCTTAGGTTATTTGTGTCATTGTTAAATTGGGTTAATGGATTGGATATATTGATGTAGTTAGTAGATGTAGTCAGAGACTCGCTACTGGCAGAATCGTTTATATATACGCCGCACTCACCCGTTTGCCTATGGAAGGAATTATAAGACGGAGAACGCAGTTCCTTTCTATGGAGTTTTTTTATATTGTTCTTCTCATTAGATAGATGTAATATTCCTATCTGATGAGAGTCAATATCTTCTCTTAATCTTTTTGGTGCTGCCGTATTCCGTATTACATTGAATACATCGATATATCAGATGAATTGATGCCAGTTTGACTGCAAATGTTAGCCTAAGGTTAAATAGGGATATAATATTTTATTTTCAAATGCAAATCTATGTAGTCTATTCATACTCGACCCTAAATAAAAATGCATTAAATTTAAGTTGTTTATAGACGCTCGCATGGATTGGTTATCAGTTAAGTATGTTTTGGGTTTTCATATTTGATCAAAATATATAGACATTCGATAAATAATGATACCTTACGGTGAGTATCTATAATGTATTTATTCGGATGTCTTTTAAGTTATTGGTGACAATGCAAGTATCTTATGGTGAATACTATTGGGTTACCTATAAATTTCCCTCTGCAATTGTCAGTATCAATGATTTTATATTTTGATCGTTTATGTTTATTTTGAAATGTTTTTAACCATTGTAATCTATGTAACCGATCTATACTCAACATTTTAAAACAAACTTTTATAAACTCCTCTGTGCTAACTTATAAAAAATTAAAATGTAAAGTTGTAAAAATTAAAATGTAAATTAAAATCAAAGTTAAAAATGTAAGTTAAATTTTAAAAGGTAAACTGATGCTAAAATAATTTTAAATCTTATATATGTGCGTTAATAAATGTTTGTATGTTAATTACTGGCAGTGGTTTATTTTTTTTTAATATACTCTTAGATTATATTATTAAATCTCTGCTATTCCATTGAGCTAGGAACATGGGCTAACGACCGGAAACAAAATATAAAAAAAAAAAAGAATTTTTTTTTGACTTACGTATCTGCCTACTTTATAATTTTTTCTAGGTTCAAATGCCTAGATGGCACCCTGTAGTGCAGTTTACGTAAGTCTATCTTCTCCAGATCATTACAATATATATAATATTTTTAACGGTTTACAAACAATTACAAACAATCCTTAAATCCGCAGAAGTACTTTCGGTTACTTTCTAACCTGCCTCAACTGCCATTAAATTCAAAAACCAAAAGTGGAAGCTATATATATATCTGGAAATTTCAGATTTTCTATTTAATAGTTAAATATTAAATAAATGCTGGGCTTGAGTTTGTATTTTGAATCTGGTGTCTGGATGTCCTAGCTCTTCACTGATGAGAGCCAATAGTTTGAAACCAGTTTGGGAAAAGTATAGTTCTAGATCAGATTTTGAATGCATTCACTTTTGGCATTTATCATGAAAAAAATAAAATAAAATAGGCTTGTTTAGAGCTGTTAGCACACTTTTTATATTACATTTGTAAATACAAGCTAAATAGGGTCACATGATGTATGATTTGATTTTCATTATATATATATATATGTAAATTTATAAATACATATTAGAAAATACAGTACTTTAAAGTTTATAAAAATATATCTATAAACGACACTTAGGAGTGATTTCAACTATCCTTGTAGTTTTTGTCAACTAATACTTTTAAAAGGTCAACTTTCCGATAATTCTGTGATCTTAACGTTAGTTGCCTGCCTATTGATTAAATCTTGCTTGTATTTATATATTAACATCGCTTCCTTAATTTTTTATTATTATTTTTTCCAGTTTCCAATATTTTTACATTACTATAATTAAAATCAAAACCATATATACATAATTTATTATGTTCATAAAAGATGGAAACTGATAAATTATCATTATTTTTATAATTTTGTTTTGTATTTTGAACCCTTTTAAATAATAATAAGTGTTCTTTTGTTCTTTTTTCCAATGTGCACCTCAACTCACCTGTATATCCACTGCCACACCTACATGTCCATTTGTAAATGATACAATTTTTATTTGTCAATAAGGTTTTATCTTTTGAATTATTTATTAATTTATTTAATGTAGGTGGTGCATAAAATGCAATATCACATATACCTTTATAAATTTTTTTACTGAAACTTGCCTGTTAATTCGAAATATATGGTATTGGTATCCAAATTTTTTTATCAGAAAAATTAACATTATTATTAATATTATTTTTATATTTAGAATTAAAAATTTTAATAATATAATAAACATAATCGTAACTATATCCAATGTTTAACAATTCATTATAATAAATTTCAATATTTTTGGTTTTATCCAATGAATATTTACAAAGATTATCATTTCTAAATAAGAAGGACTTTAAACCTGCCATTTTATGTGACATTGGTACTTTTGATTTATATGGTATATATCCTCTTTTTGCTGTTGGTTTAATAATCATATAGTAATTCAGTTTATCTTTGTTTCTAGTTATCTTGATATCTAAAAATTGAACACTCATTGAATTTTCATCTGTTTTAATCCATTTAAGCCCTTAAATAAATAATTAATAGCATTTGGCTTTTCATAAACAAAAACATTATCAACCATTGATTGTATAAAGTAATATCTTTCTGATAATATTCCTTTTTCAAAATATTTTCTTCATATGTAGATATCACAAAATTACATATTTGGGGAACTGTAGGAAAACTCATTGGTCAGCTATTACTTATTTTATAAAATTCATGCTTAAAAATCGCATAAATATTTTTATCAATAAGGTTTAATGTTTCAACAATAAATTTTATTATTTTAACGTTAACATTTTTTTTTAACTTTAATGCATTATTAATTATTTCAATAGAAGTCATTCTATCAATTGATCCATACATTTCACTGACATCAAAGGTACAAATTATATCACAACTATCAATAACAACATTATTAATTTTTCCAACGAAATCAAATGATGAAAGTATTGTATACATACCAAAAAACAAGAATTTCCTGTAACATTTTCTTAATTAATCTACATATTTCATAATAAAATGCACCCACAAAATCAATCATTAATCGTAATGGCTCTTTTTCCTTATGCAATTTTATATTTGAAAATGTGGTATTTTAAGACATATTGCAGCCGATGGATAAATCCTGTAATAAGTACAATTATCAATTACACTATTTTTGACTTTTTAAAATTATTAATAAATTGATCACGTAAACTTTCAATATTTATTTTATTAACCTTTATAAAATTAGGAATATTCATTTGAGTAGTAACTTTATTTTCATAATCAGATTTTAGTAACAAACATATTCTTAAACCTTTATTTCCTTTTATGCACAGAAGATTATTATCAAATGTAAATTTTTTAAATTTAGAAATTTTTTTTTTTTTTTCATATGTCATAGCACTGGCCGGGACGCGAACCCACAACCGTCTGCAACCAACTTCTTGCTTGCAAGGCGGCCGCGATGACCTCTCGGCTAACAGCGCTTGACAAAATTTGTATGTTCCAGTTACTATTTATGGCATATTTGAAATTCTTTTCTTTTACTTTTTCAACTAAATCGTTGCCAACCTTTGAATCACATTTATTTACGCTCAAGGAACTTTCAACAGCAGATTTCAATTCTAGATCACTATCTTTCCATTGCCACCAACATATTTTGCATCAAGATTTAAAATATATTTTTCTTGAAAATCGAGACCCACATCAGATAAATTAACAAAATTATTATCTTGAAACTTATTTTTAAATAATTTCTTAAACAAAAAGTTAATTTTCTTATTAAATTTCTTACATAGTAAAGTAAAATAATTTCAAATATACAATAAATAGTAATTAATACATTGCACAGGCTTTAAACCTGCATTTACATAGGTAATATAGGCGGGATTCGAACTCAGACTTTCATACGACCCATTATTCTCAGTGCCATCTCATATTGCTGAACCACCTGATCACACACATGTTGAAAAAATAAATAATCACCAATATACGTATTTCATGCTAAACCAGCAATCATCAGTTAGTCTAGATTATTATCCTCACACACATATATAATCAGTGCTCAGCTTTATATTAAGATAGCCAATCTTCATACTTTAATGGACAGGCTTCAAACTATTCCAACTCACAACTCTTCCGCCATCCATTTATTGAAAATCTGATGGTGGAACTTTGAAATCTCTTCTTATTCATTGAAAATCTGATGATGGAACGTTCAAAGCCCTAGTTAGCGCCAAGATTGTCATGCTACCCATGTTGACATATTAGTCATTCTGACCCCTCATATACAGGATAAAAATAGTAATTGGAACGTACAAATTTCTAAATTTAAAAAATTTGCATTTGATAATAATCTTGTGTGCATAAAAGCTAAAGGTTTAAGAATGTGTTTGTTACTAAAATCTGATTACGAAAATAAAGTTATTACTCAAATGAATATTCTTAATTTTATAAAGGTTAATAAAATAAATATTTTACGTGTTTAATTTGTTAATAGCATTTAAAAAAAGCCAAAAATAGTGTAATTGATATTTGTACTTATTACAGGATTTAGCCATTGGCTGCACTATGTTCTAAAATATTTTCAAATACAAAATTGCATAAAGAAAAAAAAAAACATTACGATTAATGATTAATTTTGGGGGTGCGTTTTATTATGAAACATGTAGATTAATTGAGAAAATGTTACAGGAAGTTCTTGATTTTGGTATGTATACATTACGTTCATCATTTGATTTCGTTGGGAAAATTAATAATGTCGTTATTGATATTTGTGATGTAATTTGTATCTTTGATGTCAGTGAAATTTATGGATCAATTGATAGAATGACTTCAATTGAAATAATTAATAATGCATTAAAGTTAAAAAATGTTAACGTTAAATTAATAAAATTTATTGTTGAAGCATTAAACTTTATTGATAAAAATATTTATGCGACTTTTAAGCATGAATATGGCTGGCCAATGGGTCTTCCTACAGTCGCCCAAATATGTAATTTTGTGATGTCTACATATGAAGAAAATATTTTGAAAAAGGAATATTATCAGAAAGATATTACTTTATACAATCGATATGTTGATGATGTTTTTGTTTGTAGAAAGCCAAATGTTACTAATGATTTGTTTAATGAATTAAATAATATAAAGGGGTTAAAATGGATTAAAACAGATGAAAATGCAATGAGTGTTCAATTTTTAGATCTCAAGATAACTAGAAACAAAGATAAACTGGATTACTATATGACTATTAAACCAATAGCAAAAAGAGGATATACACCATATAAATCAAAAGTACTAATGTGACATAAAATTGCAGGTTTAAAGTCCTTCTTATTTAGGAATGATAATCTTTGTAAATATTCATGGATAAAAACAAAAATATTGAAAATTATTATAATGAATTGTTAAACGTTTGATATAGTTATGATTATGTTTATTATACTATTAAAATTTTTAATTCTAAATAGAAATATAATATTAATAATAATGTTAAATCTTCTGATAAAAAAATTTGGATATCATTACCATATATTTCGAATCAACAGGCAAGTTTCAGTAAGAAAATTTATAAAGATATATGTGATATTGCATTTTATACACCACCTACATTAAATAGATTAATAAATAATTCAAAAGATAAAACCTTATTGACAAATAAAAATTGTATCATTTACAAATGGACCTGTAGGTGTGGCAGTTGATATATAGATGAGTCAATGTGCACATTGGAAGAAAGAACAAAAGAACACTTGTTATTATTAAAATGGGTTCAAAATACATAACAAAATTATAAAAATAATGATAATTTATCAGCTTCCATCTTTTATGACCATAATAAATCATGCATATATGGTTTTGATTTTAATTATAGTAACGTAAAAATATTGGAAACTGAAAGAAATAATAATAAAAGAAAAATTAAGGAAGCGATGTTAATATATAAATACAAGCAAGATTTAATCAATAGGCAGGCAGCAAACATTAAGATCATAGAATTATGGGAAAGTTGACATCATGGAATTATAAGAAAGTTGATCTTTTAAAAAGTATTAGTTGATAAAAACTTCAAGGATAGTTGAAAGCAATCCGAAGTGATGTTTATATATATATATTATAAACTTTTAAGTACTGTATTTTCTAATATTTTTTTATAAATTTACTTAAATTATTTTGAAGAAATACAGACATCGATTTGTAATATATATATATATATAATACTTTAAAATAAACTACAGATGGAAACATAATGAATGAAATTAACTATAACATTAAACTTGGTTGAAGTATTTTTGGTAGAAATAACTTAATATTAAAAAAAATATGCCTATGTGTTTGAAAATGAAGATTTTTAATAAATGGGTGTTATCAGTTCTTACTTACAGATATGAGATTAGGACCCTTAACAAAAGAGCTACACCAAGGCTCCAGACTACTCAATGAAGTATGGAGAGATGTATTTTAGGAATAACAAGAAGAGTTCAAAACTGAAATACAAGGTGAGAGAACAAACAAGTGTTACTGACATCATTGAAAAAATTAAAAGACTGAAATAGAGTTGAGCTGGACAAATTGCTAGAAGAGATGATAATAGGTGGATAGTTGAAATATCAAACTGGATTGCAAGAGAGTATAAAATACCTAGAAAGCAACCACATGTGAAATGGAAAATTGGATGAAATAAGGAACTGTTCTGGGATGATAGAAAGAAGAGAGGCTAGATATAAGAGAAGATAGATTGAACTTAAAGAATCCTTCATCCTGCATGAGATCAATAATGGTTGAAAATAATAATAATGATGATGATGATGATGATGATAATACACATATTTATTTATTATACACTAAACAGTTAAATATAAAGCTCCAATTGTGATTGAAGAAAGCAATTAGTTTTTGACTTTTTGTGATAGAATTATTTCCGGATACCCCGTGCTTTATTTCAAGTTAAACAATTATTTTTTGCTCTTTTAAAATGGAATGATGAAGTCAACATAACATTTAAAAAATTGTTCCACATTAAAGTTGATTCCAATATTATTTTGTTTATGAGAAAAGCTTATTTTTTAAAAAAAACTTTTACAATCAAGAAAAAATAAAATTTCATGCATTTTAAAAGAATCACTGCACCTTAGATCCAAGGCTCCTCACTGACGAAGGTCACAAGACAGAAACTAGTCTGGGGATATTGAATGAGTAGGCACTAGATGGGGATTTTATGCACAAGCCTTCTGGCATCCATTGATTACTCTAGCTTGCTGTGTGTGGTAATACGTATAGTGAGTTTTGCCATTTTAAAAGAAGTAACTTTTACAATTAACTGAAATATTTAACTATAAGTATATTGTCTATACTGAACTTAATGTAATTAGAAGGGATTTGAATTCAGACTTGCAAATTCTCTACAGCACAAAATACAATATTGGAGATTATTTATCTTTTTCACATATGTGTATCAGTTGTACAAGATGGAGTGGTAGTTGCAGAGAACTTAAAAATCTGAGTTCAAATCCCTTCTAATGAAATTAATTAAAATATATTTATTTTTATTTCTATTTTAATTGATCATTACTTTTTAGTGTAACTTTTTTCAAAAATGAAAAAAAAAAACATTAAAAAATATATTGCCTTCTCTTATGCATCAGTGAAATTCAACTTACTGAACCCTATACCAATGTGTTTGAAAGTTGGACCATCAGTCAATTCCCTTAGATTACATAAATCACTTTCATTGTCATATTGCTTTATCAACAGTCGCTAACACATGTACACCATTTGAATGAAATCCATTTGATAGAAGCATGTTAAATTACAATTATGAAATATATGATAAACATACAAATAATAAAACAAGTAAACAGAGTATCTAAGTTAAATAAAAATTGTTTAAAAATAGAAAGGAAGGAAAAGACTATATAAAAAAGAAGACAACTCCTACCAATAAATAAATTTGGTTGGGTTTTGCACATCAATGTTTACAATTAACTCTAACATCTAACATTTTATTTCTATCTTTGGACACCATTGATATCCAGAATGTTGCAACCATCAGTAAATATGTAAATAAAAGCTTACTTAGAATTTTGGCCTCCAGTTTTCAAATTTGAAGTCGTCCACCAAATTTAGAAGATAAGATGATTTTAGGTTATTTTTTTTGAAAAATTGTTAGGTAAGATTAGAATTTTTTAAGTAGCCAGCTTATAGTCAATCATCTAATGTGAAGACTAAATGTTTAATCTCTAATTTGTACATATCAGCTAAGGAATTACATGCAGACTGTTAAAAACCACCAACTAAAGCATGATACAACTTCTTTCCCTGATAAAGTGGAATAAGTATTCAAATTGAGTATTCATAAAAATTTTGGATGCCAGCACTGGAATTATTCCTGGATCTCATATTCCAGAGTCGGCATCCTACCACTGCACTAAATCATATAGAGCATAAAGTGGAATGATCTTACACCTCTAGCTGTTTTTCGTACTATTAAGATATATTAAAGTGAAGCTAGCAACGACAATTACTATTGATGATGATGACTTAGACTACACTTTTGTAGAAAACTTGAATAAAAATAAAAAGCTTTTATAATTCAAAAGACTGCATCTTTTATATTTTTATTCAGTAACAATAAATAAAAAAATAGAGATCAATAATCGGGTTATAATATTAGATTATCTACGCGATAGTCTGTCCTTATTTGCCACTCCCTTATCATAATATATTCTACTACTTTGACTTCAGAGATATGATATAAATTTTAATGAGCTCATGTATTATTAAAAAGCATACGATGACAGTAGATCTTACTATAGATCAAAAATAGGTTTGCTATTGTTTCTGTTCACGCCCTATAGGTTATGTAGTAAATATAGCATTTTTTGTTTAGTATTTATAAAAATAATCTCATGGCTCGAATTAAAAAAAAAGTTAGTAAAAAAAAAAAACCAATCGAATATTTCCTCTTTTTTTTTTAAAAAAAAAACAACAACTTCCTTTTGTTAAAGACTTTTAAGTGAATTGTGGATAATACATTATCATAGCAAATTTACATTTAAAAAAAAGAGAAGAAAATTAACACCTTAAAAGTTTAAAACAGATTTTTAAAAATTCTATTAATATTTTAAATACTCACCTAGTATTAGAATAAAATAAATCATTGTGTTTTGATCGTAAAGTGCTCAACTCAATAGTTTTTTCCTATGTTAACTGAAGTTAATCAATTAAGAGGTCGCTTTGCAGACTTCCGGAATGACGCGCGCTATAAAAATAAATTTTAAACTCAATGATCATCCTAAAGATAATTTTGAGAATAATTTCTTTAAAAATAATCGTAACTGTAAGTAAAAATAATAAATTAAAAACAAAAAATGTTGAAATTTGTTTGAGCATATTATGCAAAATTCTAAGACCAAATTTTTGTCGTTAATACCGTCGCAAAAAGAAACTATTTTGACAGATACAGGAAATACAGTATTCAAAAATTTGAACTTTACACCATCAAATCATTTTCACCATTACCGATTCACCGGAGGTTGTGAAATGTTGGACTATTTCCATCATTTATGAGTGAATGTTGAATGTATAGAAAATTTTAAACATTATTTAAACTTTCCAAATACAAACAACTTGTTAGTAATAACACACAAATAGACAATACAGGTAAGTAATTACACAACGTTTCAAGTAGTATTATTCCCCACTCTTCTTCAGGTGTTGCTGGCCTATATGCACAGTGACAATATTCGCGTAGAAGTTGAACTCGCACCTTTAGATTCTTGTATATCGACGCTGCCAGAATAGCTCGGTCCTAAATTCGATATTCGAGAATCTAAAGACGCGAGTTCAACTTCTAAGCGAATATTGTCACTGTGCATATAGGCCAGCAATACCTGAAGAAGAGTGGAGAATAATATTACTCGAAAGGTTGTGTAATTACTAACCTGTGTTGTCTATTTGTGTGTCATTACTAACAGTTGTTTGTATTTGGAAAGTTTAAATAAAGTTTAAAATTTTCTATACATTCGACATTCACTCATGGATGATGGAAATAGTCCATTTCACATCTTATAATATACCATCATTACAAACCTTCAGACAAATACCGGAGGTCTCCGATCATCATCGCTCTTTTATATTTAATCCACTTATCTCACGTATGATCCGGTTTTTTGGTATTTTATAATCTCTTGGGATATAGTTTAAGTCGTTAATTATATCCAGTCTAGCTTCATTTTAGGCTTTTAATTCTTTCGAAAATTTCAATGATACCTGTCTGTTTTCTCTCTCTTGTATTTCACTTCTGATCTCTTCTTTTTACTCCCAATATATATCCTTTGTATTTCACAGAGTGGCATGAAGTCTCTGTATTACTCTTTTTTATTTTTTTAAAGTATCCTAGTCTAAAATATCTATATGCAAAAACTGGTAAAACATCTATTAAAAAAATATCTTTTATTTTCAAACGCGTAGGCATATTTCCTTTTAATGTTATTTCTAAAAGCAATCTCCCACCCCCTCTCCAAGTTCAATTCCGTGATTAATTTTATCTATTGCATTTTTAACTGCATTAGTAATCTAATCAAGATATTTATAATCATAAATCTTTTCTAATTCATGATTATTTTCTTCTTTTATAAAATCCATTGGATATTCTCTTTAGTTTTTTTAGCATTTATCTTTTGAATAATTTTTTTCTTTTGCTTAAAATATTTAAAATTAAAAATGGTTTAATTAATTAATAAAAAAGAAAAATGATTAGTAAAGTATAAAAATGCTAATTTAGTTTTCAAATAAACAAAGACAAAAACAACGATTTTTTAAAACAGTAGCAAATTCTCCATACAGTAATGCCACTCAGTGCAAGCCAGAGTAATCAATAGATGCAAGAAGGTTTGTGCATAACATCCATATCTAGTGTCTACTCATTCAATATCCTCAAACTAGTTTAGCACTAAATAGGGATTTTATTCACAGATATTCTTGCATCCATTGATTACTAAGGTTTGCACTGGGTGGCACTACTGTATGAAAAGTTTTCTATTGTCTGAACAGCTTGTGTAAGCATAGGAAATGGTGATCACGTGAAGTATTTTCTATCTGAAGGGAAAGTAATGTCTTGAAAGCAGATTTAATATTTTTCTTTTTTAAAAACATTTATTATTAACACATATTGGTAGTATTATATATATATTAAATAATTATTTCTCTGATTTTAATACATGACCGCTTATAAAATTATATATATAACACAAATTATATTCCTAAATGTTAAGAATAAAATTATATTTTAATACGTCAGTCATTTAACAAAAGGATGATATCTTAAATGCTTCACTGTGTTACTTCTGCAAAAAATAATTGCAGGACTCGGTAGATGATAAGAAGTACTTTAAAATAAAAATATTTTTCCTGGAAAAACGGACGAATTGTTTTCTAAAAAAATATGTCTTTAAAAAGTTTGACTTTTGTTAATTATTTAACTTCTTTCCCAGATACTTCTATATAAATGTTTGCCTCTCCCCTTCTCTCACACAATGATCCAATAAACATTATTATCCTTGGTATAACTTTAAATTAAATATAAAAGTAATCATATGTTCAATTGCTTCAAGTTGATAGAAAGAGTACAACAGTTTTATTCAATTGATCAAATCTATATCTTCTGAGCTGGAAAGTGATCCAGATTAGTAAAACTACCATTATTATCTCAGTGATTCATTAAACCAAACGGGTTTAAAAGAGTTCATTTAAAGTATACAACTCTAAAAATGGTAGTTAAGGCATAATAGCTTCATTTACTAAATCAAATGGGACTTTTTTATAGTACTTCTATCTGCTGGCCATTCTTTATACTTACACAAGCTGTTTACACAGGGGATATTGGATGAGTAGGCATTAGATAGAGATTTTATTAACAAACCTTCCTGCATCCATTGATTATTATAGCTTGCACTGAATGGCGCTACTATATGGAGAGTTTTACCTGTGTAATATCTTCTTGCTGGTATTTGACTAAATCCAAATACCAACAAGATGTTACTGTACACACCAGTAAACCTCTCCATATAGTAGCACTACTCAGTACAAGCCAGAGTAATCAATGGATGTAGAAAGGTTTGTGCATAGCATACTCATCCAATATCCCGTGTAAAGAGCTTGCGCAATCATAAAGAATGGTGAAATCTACAGTTATTGCCCTAATTTTTTTTTGCCTTTTGATATCTAATCTAAAGTTGTTAGTATATCAATTAATTCTTTTTTGGTCATTAGTATCTCATCTAAATGTGTGTAATTTAATTTCAGCTTTATTTTAAGATTTATTTTTATTAAAACAATTATTTACAAATCACAGGGGAACAGAAATATATTAGTATAAAAATAATTTTTCTATCTGCATTATGTAATATATAGGGTATATGAGCACAGACTTTCACAAGATCCACCACTCTCCACACTATCTCATAACACTGATACACTTGAACACATATATGTTGAAAAAATAAATAATCACCAGTATACGTATTTCATGCTAAAACAGCAATTATCAGTTGGTCCAGATTATCATCTCTACACATATACACTATAAGTACTTAGATATATATTAAGATAGACAATCCTCATAATTTAACGGACAGGCTTCAATCTAATCTACACTCCAACTCTTCAACCGTCCATCCAATTGAAAATCTGATGATGGAATGCTCAAAGGCCACCCTGAGGCCGAGATTCTTGTCACACCCATGTTGACATAAGGTCAATCTGACCCCTCATGTACAGGACATAATACATTTAATACATATACAAGGGATGGGCAGACATCTCTACTATGTAATAACTGAAACACACAGGCTTATTATATACCTGTCTATATATGTAATACATAGGGTATATGAGCACAAACTTTCACACGACCCACCACTCTCCACCCTATCTCATAACACTGATACACTTGAACACATATATGTAGAAAAGATAAATAATCACCAATAACATATTTAATGCTAAACCAGCAATCATCAGTTGGCAACATTAAGTCCATAAGTTAGCTAGATTTCTTATAGAACTGAAGTAGTATTTGGTTCTAGAGATTAATGTACCATGATAATACAGCTTCATCAATATGCAATATTCTTGGCCATGAAATAATTGCACAAATTGGATTTATAATTCAGTTTCAATTAATGGGTATTTTTATTTATTGACAAATTAACTGGTGAAGATGGAGATTAAGCTATTCTTGTAGATATTAGGTTTAAACATGAAGGATGTTGAGATGAGATTATATTTCATTGGAGAGCCTCATGTAAACAAGCAAACTCAGATTTTATCATCATCATTTTACAATATGGAAAAATCAAAGATTGAACAGTAAAGTTATTTACAATGCTAGACAAATCAAAAAGTCTCATTCATATTGGATTTATACCAATTGTTACAAATAATACTTAGGACTATTTTTCAGTCAAGTATAAAGATATAGAGTTCCAGATAGTTGAATCTTATGGAGTGACATCATATTCTTATGTCGAATATCTTCAGATTTTTTTTTTAAAAAGGATTTTATGTAATTTCTTGAATCATCTGGTCATGAATCTGAAATAAATACAGGTTGAAATTCTTTTGATTGCTTAGCAATTGTTTAGTTGATAGGTGGCATTAAGATAAATTAAATAAATAAATACCTTATGCAGTTTAGCATAGTTGATAGAACATGTGATTTAGGATCAGGAGGTTCCAGGATTGATTTTAATGCTCAAACCTCTTATGAACTTCTGAACAATCAAGTAATTAACATTTTCCTCTGTATGGTTTGTGCAGTTGGTAGAGTATTTGATTTGGGATTGGAAAGTCACAGGATAAACTTGGGTGCTCACAGGTTTGGTGCTTGAACGTCTTGTGAACTCCTGAGCAAAAAGCCATTTTTTGCCCTGAATGGTTTGGTGCCGTCGTAGAATGCCCAAATTGTGATCGGGAGATCCCAGATTCTGGTGCTCATATACAGATCTGACTCTCAAACTTCTTATGAACTCCCAAGCATAGCCACATGCATTTTTTAAAAATAAATAAATAATCACATGATTTTATTACTTGAAAATTCAAAAGAAGGTCAAAAGTGTTGAAAGTGCCAGAATTTGGAAACAACCAGAGGACTTTAGATATTCCATGGACTAACATTCATTCTATCACAATGTTAAATGGCATGTAGGATATTAAGTTAAATGTAAAACAGTTTTGAAAAGAAAACTTTATGGAGCAGTTGGTAATGTGAGCAAGATTATAAATAAAGACATGAAGATTATTATTTTTAAAGTATTATGCCTTATTTTCTTTTCTAATTCTTTTTTTTAATTTTCATTAAATTTAATTTATAATTAATATTATATAAAAACAAATTTGCACCCCTTACTTTAAATACTTTTTTAGCAAATTTTTTTATTTTATATACACACAATCTAACATTTCGATGGTCCCACAATCTTTCTCAGAGCTATGATATAATGACATTTAATTTATTTTAGTTTTATTATGTTTGTCTGTATTTTGTGTTATTTTTCTTTATTTTATTAATTTTTATTGCATTATTTATATAGTTATTTATTTTATTTGTGATTATATCATAGCTCTGAGGAAGACTGCAGGACAGTCTAAATGTCAGATTGGTATGTGTATATCTACAATAAATTTTTTTTAGCTAAAAAGTATTTAAAGGGGTGAAAACTTGTATTTATGTAAAATATTATGCAAAATAAAAAGAGTGATGGAATTAGTGACATTTATTTTTATATCATTAATTTGAAATTTTATTTTTATTTCTATTCTATCTTCTACAGAATATATATTGTACCCCTTTTATTAGGTCTAAGTAAGATTAATAACTAAAATTCTTAAAACTTTTAAAATTAATGGAGATTTAAGGATTGTAAGTATAGCAATGTTGATAGGGTTCTTAAAAGCATTGTTAAGATTAAGTTAAAGGTATAAATATTTAAAAGCTGTATTAAAATGTTAAAATTATAAAGTAAAAGTTAAATATTATAATTTTGTATGGTTGTGAGAGCTGGTATAGTGATAGTAATGAGAGTTGTGTACTAAAAGTCTTGTTAAACAAAGTGTTGAAAGCTCATTTTAAAATAATGATTTAAAAATTAAATAAGATACTAAATGTATTTAATAAAAATAGATTTAAATTTGTTATAATTATTTATTAATAGTTTAGTATTTTGTGGGATATACAAATGTATTCAATTTTCTTTATTGTTCAAATAATATCAAAATTATTATTCCAAATTTTATTATTATATTTTATTATAATATATTTTGTACTTAAATATTTAATTAATTTCATGTGAGATAGTGAATATAAAAATTGCAACATTTGTCTGGATTTTAAAAGTCATGTGACTAACAATGTATGTATTTTATTGTGTGCTTGCAAAGTTTTTTAAAGAAATCTTCAAAATTATTTTCAGAATTGTTTAAAAAATTGAAGACATTTGAATATCATAAAAATAAATATTAGTAAATTATTTAATTGGTTGTCTTTAAAATAGTTGTAATTAAAATTAAAAAAAAAGATACATTAAAATTAAATATTAGATAAGTTGATAAAGAATTATTTTAAAAAATGTTATTTTAAAGTGTTTAATTTCTTAGGTAGAATTGTAAAATCATTCTAGAATTAAATAATGTAATAATATTTAATATTATAGTATGAGTCATAAATTTTGTTTGTAAATTTTAATTACACAAAATTGACAAGTATGTAAATTAGATCATAAGTTGAAGATTAAATAACCAATCAGATTGCAAGTTATGTCTGATATATAAATGGATGCTCTCATTTTTCAGACACATTATTATTAAATTGACATATCATATTATTAATATTATCAACACATCATCATCAACAGTCAAATAGTTTTAATTTTTAAAATTTTTTATTATTTTAAGAAAAGTTTGAAGGATTATCAATTTATTAAGTCAAAACAATAATGTGTCACTAAATTAAATCAATTCCTTGCTAGTTATTTTTATTTAAGCTTAAGTCAACTTCACGGTAAAACTATGGATTATATACCAGAGATAACATGCCCAAAATTTGTGTTAACAATGAAAGTACAGATGATAAAGGAAAGTATAATTTTAAACAAGTAAGAATTTTTCTAATTATTTATCTTTAATGCTTCGGATATTTACAAGAATGTTATGTGGAAATAGTACTCAAAGAACTAGCATGTTTATGCATAATATTTTAAAGATTTTAGAGACATTATTTGTATGACAAAAAATTATATGGAAAAGACTTAAAAATTAATATTTCTTAAAATTTGGAAACAAATTTAATATTAAACTTACAAGAAAAGTTTATTGTTTATGCTTATATTAGTAACTGCATATTTTTTTCTGAAAAAAGTTACAGTAATGCTTTTAAAAATACATTGATTAAAAATTATTACAAATCTTTCTTGGCAAAGTATGATTGAAAGAAAAAGACAAACATTACTATGGATATTAATTGTATTATCAAGTTTTGTCATAAATAACGTAATTATTGTGATATAATATAAAAAAACTGGTTTTCTTAATTGTTTGTCAGAAAATAAAATGGATAATTAAAAAAAATCCTCTAAAGAAATATTTCATGGAATATTTAAATATACCATTATAAAGGACTTTATATCTGCATTACTATAAAATAATAATTAGAATGAAAGAAATAATGTGTATTTTCTGCAAGTATATGTGTTAAGTTTGTATCCCCGATGAGGATGCATCTAAAGCCAGTAAAATTTATGTGAACAGGAAAAACTCCAGAGCCTACATATAAAATCTTTTGATAATTATTATCTTGGAAAGCTACAGACAATAGACTGTATTTTATAGACTTTCAGAACAGGATTAATAATTAATCTTCAAAAATAATTTGGATTTAAAAGTCGACATTTCTTCATTTTTTATTTGTGAGCAACTGCGCCACAGGAGGAGGAAAAAGTTTTGTGCTAAAGGACTTTCAGACAATAGTGGTCACATAGCAATTTCAGGGAGAATTGTCATTGTAAACATGTTGGAAGGAAGAAAAAACTTTTTTTAAAATTGAACTACATGAAGAGAAGAGCTGGAGTTTCGTAAATTTAGTTTTATTATCATTTTACATATACTAACTGTAGTATTAAGATTTTATTGTTAACATAGGAAAGATTACACTTTACATATTTTTATTTATTCTAACAACATTAACTTTAATATTTTAAAAAAAATATTTTAATATTTTTAAAGTTTTTTGCAAACATTTTAAAAAGTATAATTGGTATATTGAATGCTTGATATTTTTTGATTAATATGTTTTCTTATGCTAAAATTTGGACCAGAAGATGTCTAAAAAATGGTGACAACTTACAAGTGAAGAGTCACCAGGTAAATTTTTTATAAAATTATTAATTCTAGATGATGTATATTTTATTATTATGTTTTTTTTAGAGTTGCTTGGAATATTTTGAAGTATTGCTTTATCATATGAATGTATGAACATGTGTGTGAGCATTAATTACACATAGATTTTTTATTATTATTCTAAGATAAGCTATGATTTTAGAAAGATATGCATACATTTTCTATTATATTACAGTTTAATATAATTCATTGATACTCATAATTTTTTATATGATTTTTTACTGAATGAACCATACTTTTTGAAATATTTGAATATTGATTTTAATATTTAAAAAAAACAAACAAAGTCATTTGTATTTTTATTGCTGAGTTTTAAGTAAATAAAATCTTTTCTTATTGTAGTTCTGAATTGATAGTATCATATGTTAACTTTGTTTATTATTAGGAGTAATGCTAGTTATTTTGCGATGTAGATTGTTAAATCTATTGTGAAATTTTAATCGGTAGTGACTAGGGAAATACAGAAGGAAACCCTTGGATGCTTATATGTAGGATCTATGAAGAAGATAGACAATAGCCTATAATTGTATCTTAGTAGTTCAAGTACAATTAACATAGCCCTGTGTCTTGTATATATTTTCCATGGGCAGTGTTTTGATATCTTTGTATATTAAAATGTTCGATTGAGTGCTGAATAAATAGCCAGGACATAATTTTTGAAGGTAGTGGACAGAAAAGTCATATCTATTCTTTCACACTGTTTCCATGTGGATTATTAATAATATGTTTTATACTATTGACTCTTTATTCTAGTCATTGCTTCATGTCCTATGCATCGTATCGCTATTTTAATTTCAACAGTTATTACATCGTGTAGCATAGTAATTTATGAAAAGAAAATAATGAATAATTTTTGATTGCAGTACTGTTATTTTAAAAGAAATAAGATAAGTTTTTATTGTTTGGATTTAGAGTAAATACAAATGAAATTGAATGTAAATGCTAATATTAGAATTATAAAGAATCATAAATACTTTTTCATATTTTATTAAACAATTTTGATGATAAAAGAAATGACAACTATTCATAATATTTTTAAAAATAATTTTGATATTTTTGATTTTACACAAAGCAATGCATATTTTGAAAGATTAAAACATTAAAATGAACAACGCAAAGTGTGAGGAATGTTTTTATTTTTTGAATATTATTTCATATTGTTTCCTTTTGAAAAACATAAAACATATAAGAATCGAGAATGGTGCCAAGCAATAGTATCTAGAATAACATTAACATTATTTTTGTTAAAGTCAATTTTTTTATTGAATGAACACTAAAGCACATTAAAAAAAAAAAGAACATTTTTTTCAGTATTGATATTTTTATGTACATTGAATCAAAGCTATATCATCTATTTACTTAATTAGTAAACAGTGGCATTAAACAATGAAGTGGAGGTCTAGATTACTTTTATTTTATATTATGTAACAAATAAAGCATAATTTAAATAGTACATAAGTCAGAGTGAAAGCTTATTTACTTACTGATTTTATTATTTTGGTGTAATCAAAATATGTAACCTAATCTTATTTTAATTAGATTTATATTTGTTAGATTTTATTAAGGTTGGTTGTAAATATTGTATATAGTTTTCTTTGTTTTATTTTAATGAATAGTAGAATAAATTTGTTAAATTGTTTTTATAAATCTCTGTGTTATTGTGTTGATTTGTTCACCATCACAAATATATGATTAACAGAATCCAAAATAAATACGATACATTTGCACAGTAGAAATAAATTATTCATTTTTTAAGAAATAATAATTATCCAGAATGTGATATTTGAATAATTTTCTTTTGCAATAATATTATTATAGTCATAATTAATCACACAATTTACTGCATAGAATTTTCTTATTGTTTGTTGCCACATATTTCAGATTATACCATATTAAGATGCCATATGAAAAATAAAGAATTATATTATTATTTATTATGGTTGTTATTATTATTAGTTATCATAGCGTTAAATAGTAGATAAGATTAATAGTTATTTAATTAGGAGTAGGAATATTATTATTTATTATTATTATTATTAGTTAGGTGTAGTTAGGAATGATACAAAATCCCTTATCATACTTGGCTACAGTAGATATTTTAAAATTGATTAGATTTATTTTTCAAGAACCTGAGATTATTATAATTATATTTTAGTAAAAGAGATTAGAGTTTAGTTTAGTAATATTATACTAAATTACTTATTATTTTTAAAGTCTTAAGAATACTATGAATTTATTATTATTATTTGAAACAATAGGGGGAGGAGATAGGGTTCTTATGCCATTGAGATTGTATCCTGTTGGATATAGGCTCAATATAATTCATTACTGCTGTATCCTCACTAAATTGTCTCATGATTTATTAGTATTTTATTAGTAAATTTTCATAAATGGAACCAAATATCATTTATTAATTATTTAGAGCTAGTCGAATGGTAGAAATTATGATAGAATATCGTTATTATTTATTATATTAAAATTATAAGAATTTTAGCCGGAGCCTTATTATATATTGAGCTAGTTTTTATTTTCTATTTATGTATCGAACGAAAGGTGAGAGTACAATATATATATATATATAATAAAGGTTGAGCGCACTATAGACATACATAAGTGGTGATGTCTTTTTGTAAGCCATCAGATCATTATGGATCTGAACTAGGACTAACTGATCTATTGAGATGTTGATATAAATACAGTTTATCTAAACCGCTTCAAACACTTTTTAGCAAAAACTCTTTATTTGTACATATACATACACCTACTTTTCGACTGACCTGCAGTCTTCTTTAGAGCTATGATTAAGTTTATTTTGATCTTTTAAAAAAATAAACTTGATTATAGCTCTGAAAAAGACTGCAGATCAGTCGAAACGTAGGTGTATGTATATGTACAAATAAAGAGTTTTGATAAAAAGTGTTTGAAGCAGTTTGGATAAATTGTATTTATAGGATATTACGATAAAAATAAAGAAAAGTGTGATTTTGGTAATATTTATGTGTCTGTATACTTATGCATTATTTCTTTTAAATGAATATTCATGTTAAATAAAATTTTCTCCAAGTAAATGTTAAAATCAAAACAGATATTTTATTATTAATGATATAAATACCTTATATATGTTCTTTTTTGTTGGTATACTTTCTCATTATCTATTAATTGTGTTTGTTATATACTTCTCAGTCTTAAAATGTTCTATTGGCACTACAGCATATTTAGCTAATGTATGATAAGCAGTAGTAAGCAAGGAATCTTTATTGAAGAGATTTCACTTTATGAAATCTTTGTCTCTTTTCTCCTCTCTTTTAAGAAATTACTTGTAGGCAAGTTGCAAAACAAATTTTATTAATAATTAAGTAAACAACAATAAAAACAAACTATTGACACATTATTAATGCTGTTTTTATATTTATGGTTTATTTTTCGTAAAGAATGGTTTAGAGTAATATATGGCTGACCCAAAATTATTCATTATAATAATAATTGATCAACTAGAAAAATATCTAACAAACAAATAAAAAAAAGTAGGATATTGATATCTATAATATTTAATTGATTAAATAGATATACAAAGAGAACCATTTTTATTAAATAAATAAATAAGATCACGTTTTCTATTATTGCTAATCTTTTTAATTAATACCGACAAAATTTATATCTGGATGATCTGTTAATCAATTTGACATTTATCATTGTGAACAAAAATACTTTACTTTACTATTTAATTACTATTTTTAAATGACTAAATTTCTACTTCTCTAAAGTTGTTTGAATGTGATATACAGTATTTCTAAAACGGTACTGGTATATTGGTGCTAATGTAGTTATATTTGACTAAAAACTGAGTACTACAAATGTGTATATAATAACATAAAGTGCATGAATATGTGCAGATAATTTTAGTCAAAGATGAATGAGATAAAAATTGCACTTTAACTAGAAAAAAATAATATTCAGAAAATTATGCAAATGCAGAATGAAACGAGATTTGCTGATTTGCATAGAAAACAATTATGTAAACGAGGTATAAATAAAGTTACTAATCTTAAATAAAGTAGTACAGTCCAATCCAGTCCAGCGTAGTGCAAGTAGCCATGAAAGAATCTCAGAAATGCATGACCATTTAAATATAGGAAGAGAGCTCTATAGTGAAAATTAACGGAAATGAGTTAGCAGAGTATAAGTGTAGTGAAGTAAAAGGTAAAGTTATAGTTCAATACTATAAGGAACTATGCATGCTTAGAATAACTCCGAGAATTGTACAAGTACTATATAATTGATGAAGAATGCAAGAAAATGAACTGTATGTCTATTATAGCATACAACTAGATAAGTCGCTACTTGAAGTACTAACAATTATTAAGCTCTCTTTATATATATATATTCAAAGTAATTTACTTTTGTGTTAAATTTAAAAGTTTACTAGTGCACTATTTCTAAAATAATTTAATGAGTGTACTGCATACGCATACTTAGGTAAATCTGGCCCCTATACATAACAGAAACAATGTTGTAATTGTATTGTAATCATATATGTATTTTAATGTCCATATATAGAATAAAGTTGTTGTAGATAATTATATTAATTTCATTCTAAAATTAAAATCACGCCCTTTTCAAATGTCATGAGCTTTTAAATAGCTATAAGGTTTCAAAAATAAGATTAAACATATTTTCACATGTTTATAATCCACATCTGTATATGTACTTATCTGAGTAATCGCTTTTCCCGTTCTCACAAAATATCTTCCTATATGGTAATATACTGATGTCTTATATAAATAATTACATCTCAAAAGGTGGAATGGCCATTTCTTTTAATCTTTATTTTTAATCAGGTTATAAGGTAGAATGGCAATTCCTTTTAATCAGTTTTTTGTTTTAGGGTTCACCAATTTACATTGCATTAACACATAATTTGATTGCATGCGTGGGTTTACATTGTCAACATCATATTTTTAGTAACATCTAAAATAGTTTTATCTCTTACACAAAATGCAAACTTAGTGAATCGTTTATCTTATTACTTTAAGTATGGCCTAATCTTTCATTATCACCACATTATAATTGAACAGTGTTTTTTTTTTAACAATCTGTACTCCATATTAATCTTATTTATGAAATCCCTAAATGTCTGTAACATTATCACGTGATATTCAAGTTTTTTTTATGAAGCATTTTATATGAAAGAAGTAATTCCTCCCTTATATTTAAGAGGCTTAATTTGATTAAGTGTATTTTATTCAAGCCAAGTAATTCCACAAATGATATTTTACAAAAAAAGTTTTTGAAGGAAAAAAACCGTTGGAAAAAATGTGGTATTTAGTGAGGGAACAAAACAGAAGCCATAGTTCCTTATTTACATTTAATTTTGGTTAGCATATAATTATGAAAACGACATTCTGAAAAAAAAAATTAAAGCAACCTTTTTAATTATCCATTGATTTTTGGCATCCATTGATTACTCTGGTTGGCACAGGATGGTACTACTATATGGAGAATTTTGCCTGTTTAATAACTTATGTACTTGCATAAGAGATGGTGATCATGTGATGTTTAGTGGTTTAACACCAATCCTGCCTAATAGGATAGAGGTGGATATGGTTGTTAAAGAGACAAATACACCAAAATGTATGGGTGCTGAACTGAGTTGAGACCAATATGACTATATAAGCTATTGAGCTTAGATTGAAAATATTAATGTGTTTTCCAATTTTATTCACATAGTTTTGTAATTAAGTAAAGATAAAAGGTGGCTGCTGGAGGGTTGCATAAGATCCTAGGATCTAGATGCTGTGCTCTCAGATCCAAGGTTCCTCACTGATAAAGGCCACAAGCCAGAAACTAGTCTGGGGATATTGGATGAGTATGCGCTAGATGGGGATTTTATGCACAAGCCTTCTGGAATCCATTGATTACTATGGTTGGCACAGGGTGGCACTACTGCATAGAGAGTTTTGCCTGTTTAATAACAGTTATGTGCTAGCATAAGAGATGGTGATCATGTGATGTTTAGTGGTTTTGTTCTAAAATTATTGAAAATGAAACAGAAGCACCTAAACTGATGGCTTTTGAAACCTTGAACAAATCTTCTAATTATCATAACTATTCAAACCCACGTAAGAATAATATTGACTATCAAAAACACGTGGTAGAATTGGTTTTAAAAAACCATTTGAGAGTGCTATAAGTGATAACATCGTTATAAAAGATCTTAAAGATGGAAAATGGCATTCTAATGAATCTTTAGACTTTAAACCCAATAAAATCAAAAAAAGCGTTTTTCCACACCAAGAGCAAAGTGAAAATTTTGTCAATGAGTGATATTAGTAGGGATAAAAGTAAAACCTATGCCAATATTTTTAAAAAGGGAAGTGATAAATTAAAGGAAAATGGAAACACAACAAATAAGACGCAAAATTCTCTACTGAATTTTCTTGATATGGAAATTGATAATTATATCACAACAAATAGAAGTTCACAATGAAGAAAATATAACACAACTCACTGAAGAAGAATACCAAAGAATAAACATTCAATTTAACCACTAAATCCCTGACCTCTTACTAAATTTTTTTACAAATTATATCAATGACAAACCCTAAATTTTGGCCATAACGAATCATAATGGAGGTTTATTTAAATTCCCTATTTTACGACATGATCTTTGAAAATGATATTTGGATGGGTATTAATAAGATCTTTTCCCATTCAAATGATATATACATAATTACCGAATTTACTTCATGGTCTACTAGAAATTGTTTCAAAAATAACATTAGACATTTGGATGGGAAGATCATCTACTCAATTCATGTAAATAGAGCAATCATGCAATGGGACCATTAAGAACTGTTGATGAAGTTTGATCAAGCAGAACTGGATCACATGATTGGGAAATATGGAAATGGTCTCGTATACAAATACGATCATCGAACTAATGGCTACATCCTGACCAACATTGGAACCTTCACTATTACTTTGAAGAAAGGGGTGCATCTCAATGATATACTAATGGTGGTTTAGTCCGGAGGTTTGCCAATGTTTCTAACATTATGTGGAGTTCACAATGTTTTTTTTTGCTTGGAATGAAATCATCTTATTAAAGACTGCATAGCTCACATCTGTAATGCGTGTGGTTTGAAATGAAGTAGGATTCACAGATGTAATAAAAAGGAAGGAAAGTCAACACTGGTCTCTACACTGGCCTCAAAAGTAGCTGATGAGGACAACCTGATTAACTTGATACAATTAGACATAAATTATGAAAAAGTCAATCAAGCTGAGCCAACACAGACAATTTTAGAAGATACCTCTGCTCATACTCCCATGTATAAAGTGTTACACCACATCTCTTTAATTAAGCCAATCACCTCAAATACTACTGAGCTACAACAACTCACTAGTAGAGAAGCCCAAACTCAACTTCATAAATTGACTGAGAATGAGACACATGGATCTGGATTGGTCAGTGGTGACCAAATTGAACTGGCCCATAAAGACTCTAGCCCTATAGGAACTATATCAGTGAAGGATAACAAGAAAAAAAAAAGAAATCAAGACTGCAAATCAGGTCCAGTTCTGACGAAGATATTTCATGAAATCAAAATAATAGAATATTCTGAGAAACAAACAATGTCATGAAGATTTTGAGTTAAATCAATGGAATGATAAAGGTAATAAGAGAAGAAAAGTGAATATTCAATCACCAATCATGATTTCATCCAGGATCTCTGAGTCAAAGGAATTGAGCATGAATCAAGATGACACAATAGTTGATATATATTTAACTGCTTTAATCAGCCCTAGTGACACTGAAATCTTCCTATCAGACTGGGATTCCCCTGAGGTGGATAGTTGATCTGTAAAAAATGAAGATACACAAGACTAAGTACTGGAACAAAACAGCATATCAGAAATAGAGAGAAGAATGGAGTGAAAGATATCAGTCAATGGTAATGGCAGAGCCAATCAGGGACAAACTACCATGTACAAATTACATGAAGCTAAATTTCTAAGTTAATGTTAGAAGTCTGAACTTGATTGACTGGACATTTGCTATTTGAAATTGGATAGTCAATTGCCAGCCAAATGTGGTATGCATGGCCAAGACCAAATTTACATTTTAATTCATGTTGTAAAATCGTCAGATTCTCCAAAATGTACGCTTCTTTAAATACTAAATTTCATTGACAGCAGCAGAAGGGGTAGCTATTTTAATCAATTACAAAAAATACCTCCCCCCACTAACTTCAAAATTCTGCACTTAGTCTCAAATTGCATAATTGCTAGCTTAAAATATAATCACTTTGAAATCAATCTAATATATTTCTACATTAAAAATAATCACAATCTAATCATGAAAGTAATCACTGACATCAATTTGATCATGGTCTCAAATCCATTTGCAATCATTCTAATGGGTCATTTTAATGTGAGCTATAATTTTTTTGATAAAAAGTATACTCACCTCTTTAATCATGTACTGATGAGTGGAGAGGGCTGCTTGCCCATGGATGCCTTCTCCTTCTATACTAAAAACGCTAAAACCTTGATCGACCTACACTATTACTCCCCAAGCATTCATCTCAAAATCAATGCTGAACTCTGACCGGTCATATTTTCTGACCACTTTGCCCTAAAGATATCTCTTGAAACAAACATTGGGCATCCAATAATAGAATATAATAACAACACTATTTGAATGTTACTAAAACAAACCACACCTGAATGGATCTTTTCCAAGGCATATATTTACTTAAAAAAAGACATTCTAAGGCTACCAGTGGTGGAGGCTTGGTTTACCTTCATCAGCATCCTCCAATCCATAATAAATGAAGTTTACCTTCAACAAAAAAGGCCCTAATTGCTTATTAGCTGACCTCAATACTATTGACCAAAATCTGAAAGAAATTCCACTTGATAATCAATTTTTACATCTTGCTCTTGCCTTGGAATCCCAATACAGGGATATGCAGAGATGGGTTAAAAGATTCCTGTCAGACCAAATGTCAGACCAAGAGTTACTTCTGATGGGCTCTGGGAGTGGGCATCAGAAAACTCATTCCACTATTCTTAACAATAAATAACAACATTCTTGTGGGCTCGGAAATGATCTGTGCAATTAGAGAACCCTTTAGGGCAACTCTTCAATCTAATCAGAATGGGTATGTTGATGGATTATTCAACTTAGATGACAACCTGACCCATGGTATCACTAAGAAGAGCTAAAAAGCCTCCTAGAGAGGGTGCACCCCAGAATGCATGGCATACCAACATTTGTCTTCCTACATGTAGAAAAATATTTAGTGCCAATAATCAAAGCCATGATAAACTACTTGGCAGATGGAAGTTGAGAGATTAATAACTTATATCCAATATCACTTATACCCTTCCTAAAGAAAAGGGATGGAAGACAGGACTTGAATAATCTGAGGCCTATCTCAATGATTCCCCTCTTAATTAAAATCATAGAACAATTAATTAAGGATCAAATTCAAGTGAAAATTTATAAATACATTTCTGCTAACCAATATGCAAAAAAAAGGGGAATCATCAATCAATGCAAATGGCAAATGAAACTCCTTAGTGATATTATCTGAGCCCAGAGGATGTCAAAACCAATCACCATCCAGCTTGACATCTCAGTGGCGTTTGACTCAGTCAGGCCAAATCTTCTGATCAACATTCTCTGGGAATATGAGGTGTCAAATGTTTATCTGAGGATGATTGCAAAACTGATAGCCAACAGAATCATCCACATCACAATAAATGGAAAAATTGCACTTGTGTTTAAACTCTCTACTTCTATTTCTCAAGGATCTCCACTTAGCACACTATATTTTATAGCCTTTATTAACCCGCTACTGATGGATATTGAGAGATCATTGCCTGAAGTGTCGGTACCTGCCATGAAAAGGGAGATTAAATGCCTCACCTATATGGATGACATACTCATCTGCCTGCCATCCAAGAAATATATCACTAAACTAGAGAAGATACTAGATTGGTATTCAGACAAATACAAACTCAAATTCAATAAGGATAAATCAACCTCCTGGAGCTTGATAACTGGGAAGAAAATCACTTCAAATTTTACAGCTGATCCACAGAAATTCTTAGGCTTTAATTTCTCAACTCAAACAGTGCTATGAGGAGAGAAATTGAAGAAACCTTATTAACAGAAATTTGCCACACAATGACCTCCCTTTCTAGGATATGTATTTCACTTCATGGTAAGGTATGACTTTTAAACTCACTGATATTCCTGAAAATCAACTATTTTCTATCTGGTATCCACCCCTCCCAAAAATTTATCAAAAAAAAAAAACTCTGTGTGTGCAAAACTATTCTGGGGTATAAGGTTTCTGCCATCAGCCTTCAAAAACTCCAAATGCCCTTCAGGCTCAACAGCCTTTCACTCCACTGTATCAAAACCATGACATTCCAGAGAGACTATAACCTACTGTTCAGCCTTCAAAATAATTTCTCGAATATTTCATATCAAGAAATTGTCATGCCAATGAATAGACCTCCACCTGCTAATAATATATAGTGGAACTCATTATTTGATAGTGTTTGGAAGGTTGTTTACCTGAGTAAAAATCCAATTATATCAAAAAATTAAATACTAAAATGCACATAAAATAATACATGATAAAATAACATAAACAAAGGGTCTCTCAGGATTACCAATCAGCAACTCATTTTGAGATCAAAATTCTGGTTCAATCAAGACTTCTTAATTAAAATTAACCTGGACTCCTTCCCTATGAACTCTTTTTTGGCATACAGGAGAAATTTCAAGAAGATTGATCCTGTGTGCCAGATGTGTGGGAGAGAGGAGGAGTCAATCAACCATCTCTTTCTTAGATGTTCCAGTATGTCCAATTATAAATTAGTAACTCATAAATGGTACAGCAATACGAATGGAAACTATAAATCAATTAAAGACTATATAGGACAAGGTCTATTTATGGACATAAGACTGGAAATTTTCATGAATTATGCCCTGTGGTGTGTCAAATGTAAAGCAATGATTGAAAGGATGAGAGACCTGCACTGTACTAAATTTAAGAATATCATGGAGAAAATTATGAAAGGACCAACTAATTGTTCCAAGCTATATCACAAGAGCAACATGGGAGAAGGTTGGATCCACATTGCTTCAAATCGATATGTAATTGATATCATATTTGTAACTGTAGCAATCAATATAGCAGATAAGAAGATTGAATCCAGAAGATATATGTATACTGACCATCTTATTAATTCTGAAATAAAAAAACAACTTATAGAATAAATACTGACAAGCAAACTCAAATGAAGAAGCTCAACATATACTGACAAAAATGTAAACTGATTGATAGAAAAAAATATAAATCTTTTTAAATGTAACCATGCAAAGGAATTAGATTTGTATAATGCATAAAAGAGACTTATCACTACGTGAAGAGACATGACAATGAAATTAATAATGTTATTACAGACTAACTCTATGACCTTTCAACTATTTGTATAGGAATCTATATAACAATTATAAAATCTAAATAAAATCATCAGACCAAATTTAATAACCATTAAAAAAAAGCAAATATTGTTGTGTGCTTCAACTCTCACATGTTGTTGTGAAGAAAAAGATGAAGATGATAAAAATTTATCATTGATCACTTGTGATCACATGATTTGAAAATGTTTATAAGACAAATTTTGATCTAAATCTTAGAAAAAAAAGTAACTTCTCTTGAGTAGCCAAATTTCTTCTTAGTAACAATCTCATAACATCCTGCATTATTATTATGTCTTTAAAATTGTTTTACATTGATATCATCACTAGTGAGAACCAAGTTGTTAACTTTTTAAGAAAGCATAATCTTCTCAACAATGAAGACAATTAAAAAGCCATTCACAAAGTGTGGCAACTGCATGGTCAAAAAGCAGCATAACAACTACAAGGGTGATGGGGTTTCCACTATAATAAAATCTGTAAATATTTTCTTTAAACATGTTTCCATGTTTATTTGTTGATGGTAAAAGTCACTTCATGTTAATAAACATAAAATAATGTAAATAGACATATAGATTTGTATCAATTTGGAGAGCATGTAAGGACATCACATGATCAAGTGTAGATCTTGATGTCCATGTCAGGACATCAAATATGACAAAGGAAGCTTGCAACATTACACTTTCTGGTAAGAAAAAAATCTGATTAATTATAAAAATTAATATGCTTTATTTCAACATGTGATTATAGGCAGCATATATTGTAATAAAATTTGTATTTTAGAAGTTATAAGCTTTTAGTATTTTAAAATTATAAGCTTGGTTTGATCAGACATCTGCATTTCTTGGATGATACTTTGTATTATCAAAAACATCTTTTCCCCTCTCTGCATACTTCACCACTTTGTTGTATCATTATTATAATAAAATTCATATTTTAGAAGTTATAGGCTTTTAGTATTTAAATTCTGCATACTATCATTTTGAATTTTAAGGACTGCTCAAAAGCAGACACATCCAAGCGACTTGGTGTGAATTATTCAATGTTATTTATCACTTGGATGTGTCAGTGGTTGTTTTGGGAACCCCTTAGAATTCAAAATGGCAGTGAGCACGCTGTAAATCAGCACCCACATTTTTGTAAAACAAAATGCAAACTTATATTCCATGTAAGATATATTGATGACTATTTTTTACTATTTAATGGCGATAATATGAAATCTGTATTTTTTAAAAAATATATTAATTTAATAGATAATAAGACTAAATTTACAATGGCAAAAGAAATAATGGTAGTCTTTGGTTACCTGTACCCCCGCCGCTAGAGGCACTGTTCCTGTGTAAACACACAGAGAAGTATCCTCAGTAAGGGCAAAAATCAGCAATGCTTGTTCCAGCTGCTAGGTGGTCCTGTTCACCATGAATAAGCACAGGAATATTCTGCCAGCTAGCTGGCAGCAAAGCTTCCCACTTGGTGGCGCTGGTTGCCATGTATAAGCTAATTTAGCTTACGTCGTCTGCTACCAGCAACTACCAAGACTCTAGCCCACTACATGCAGCAGTTTCTCCATGCTATGCATAAAAAACTGTGCAAACTGTGTACTCTAACCACGTTACCGAAATAATTCAATTAATTACATGTATATTAAAATTAAAAAGATAATAAAGAATTACAGTGGAGATATTGAGACAAGTATATATAGAAAAAGTACATTTCAGAAGTAATTGACAATCTGATATATAATATACACGTAATATAAAATATTTTAATAACAGAATAATTAAAGCAATTAATGTATGATCAGAGGAAAAATTATTTGAAGAAGAAATAGATAATATAAAAGAAGAGGCAATAAAAATGAGTATCCAATAAAAATTATTAATAAATTATGTAGTAAAAGAAATATATTAAAAAAATAAAATTAATAGAAAGAAAGATATGTATGAGGTAATGTAATAAATATATAGTAGTTACAATTTATCAAAAATTATTTTTTTAATATTAAAAAGATAATGAAGAATATTAACAATAAATATAAAAGGGAAAGTAATTTAATTTTTAAACCAGTATACAAAAAGAAATTTAATCTTGGCAATTTGATAAATGAAACAAAAAATAAAGATGTGTAAAATATGAATGGAAGTTATAAAATTGAATATTTAGATTGTAAGAAAGGTTAGTTGTTGGTACAACAAAAATAAATTAAAAACAAGATTGAAACAGTATTTAAATGAGAGCAATTCAAATATTTATATACATAGAAAGGAATTGGGACATTTTAATATAAAAATATAAGAAAAGGTTAAATTATATAACGAAAAAATGGTAAAGGAAAATTTATATATTAACAAAGAAAAAGTGATTTTGAATAGAACAAATTGTTAAGAAAATGTTTGTAATTAAAAAATAATTTAGAAGGTATAAAAATAGAAAGATATAAAAGATTTTGGTATTGATTCTTTTGTGTGTGTTCGAAAAGGTGTTTGTTTTTAAAAAAAATGTTTTGCAATTAAAAGTAATTTATAAGGTAGAAAAATATTTTTAAAAATTGTTTGGTATTTATGGGCTTATAAATGGTGGTGTAAGATGTAACAAAAAATTGGATCTATATAAGAAATTTAAGAAGAATATAGGGAGATGAAAAATGTAAATTATATTAAAAAAATATTTGTTGATAGATGGTAAAGAAATGTTATTATTTTATGATTTAAGAAAATATATATTTATAATATTAATTAATTTAAAGTTGTAATTATAAATTTATTAAACGCACATTGATTTCGTAAATAATATTTACTGAGGCTATAATCTTGATAATATGCGTGTAAAAATGCGATAGTAGGGACCTCTACAGGTGTTTTAACCACAAGCTTACACTATGGAAGAAAAGAGGGGAATGTAGTTATATATTTTTAGATCCTTAATAATCACTACAGAAAAAGAAATTGAATGTGGGAAAGTTGAAACTAATGTATTTTTTGAAATTTATATATGGATTATTATGAATAAATACATTTTTTTTTTTTTTAAAAAAAGAACAATATTTTTTATTTGGATGTTTTTATATATGAAAGATTATCGTTGGAACCAAATTTTTAAAGGAAAAAAAGAGTGTTTTATTATTATTAATTTTATTAATAATGATGGTGATATTTTAAAATTTAAATTATAGATATTAAGCAAATACACATAATGATAGTAAATGGTATACTTCAAAATAATGTTGTATTACAAATATTTGAAGTTGTATAAATGTCTAAGTTTGGATCATAACCATAGATTTAGTTTTAGCTTATCTAAATAATTTTTATATATTTATTTATTTCTACAAAGGAATATAAGATTACAGTTATAAAAATTATTGGATAATCAATTTTAGAATAAGTAAAAATGAGAGCACAAAAGGTTGTACATACGATGCACTTATTTATTTATTTTATTATTATTTAGTCATTTATTACTTATTGTTAATTTAATTTTGTGCTTATATTTTGTTCTTATTTGTTTTGTAATGAAAATTTATATTATTTTTATCAATTGTTGTGGTGGTGCACTTTTATTAATACATTTATTTCATTTTGAATCTAATACACATATTTCAATGTCAGATATAACATTAGTTCATTATATTCTCATTATTATTATCGACATAATATTTAATATTTGTCTCATGATTTCTAGAAATCGTGCTGACCACAAAATTAACGTAATAAGATAGGGAGAGGTTGAATGAATCTGCAATAAGTAAGCAACCTAACTTGCGTGGAGCTTGTAATATAGAAATATTTGCAAGTTAGGATTAATAAATTTATCTCCAGTTGGGGATGACATTATTATATTATAAGGGATGCACATAAAGTGTTATTTATTTTGGGTCTGAAGGTAAGTGGTTTCCTGTTTTTAGTTATAAATTCTATATATAATGGAATTGAGATAAAGGATAAACGACAAAAACTAAACAATCTAGAAAATATATATTACAAAATAACTATTATTATATAATTAGAGAAAAATTTAATTAAACCCTTTGGTATTTTTGTAAAAAATGTACGACGGAAGTTCGCCGCTCGTGTTTGTTTTAATTAACCTCTTGCAGCTGTGTCAAAAGAATCTTCCAAATGGATGACTACAAGCTGTCGTATTTATTATTATTATTTTTTATAGACCTTTTAATTACAATTAATTAATTTTCTCTCTCCTCGTTGAGTTAAAATTACTATGCAGAATGAAATAATAAATAATATTTAAAAGTAACAAATAGGAGAGCAAATCAGAGATTCCCGCTCTTTTTAAACATCGCTCTTCTGCAATTAACTTGTAAGCGACACTTTCAGACTTCTTGTTCTCCTGGCAAGTCAGTGTAGGAAAGAGATCAGTCTCCGAGGGTATCAAAATAGATTTAGGGTTATTTAACGGTCTCACTGGTCTTATTATTTGTAAAGTCTTTGGATAAATAATTATAAATATATTTTTATTAATATTCAAATTCTAACGTCGTAATAATTTTTTAGGTATAGTATTATTATCTATTGTTATATTTATCGTTAAATGGCTAATTATTTAATAAATTTATTAAAGTGTTTGTTTATCTGAATTTTATGATTATTTTCATTTGGATAGATAATACAGCGATTTTGATTTTTTAAAAAAAAATACAGGTATATTATACAGTTTGCATATTTTCCTTATTAAAATTACTTCCTAATATTGACTAATTTTATTTCATTTTTTTCTTCAAAAATCTGTATTAATTTGTAACAGACTTAAACTAGCTCGCGCTGACAAAATCTATTAAAACTTAAAAAAGTTTTTACAAGTTCACTATTTTGTGATTCCTAATTAAGTTGTTTAATGCTTAACTTAATTGTAATTTATGGTAAGCTTTAAATGTCATTTGTAAGTAATGATATATATTATAGTTATTCTGATTTCATATATATATATATAGATAGATAGATATTGGCAACATTTAATTAATTTGCATTGCTTTGTAAATTAGCTTTAGCAATGTGTTTTTACAGTGCCGTGCATTATAATCACAGCAAATAGATTGTAGAGTATTAGCTATTAAGTGACGATAGTCATTTCAAAGAGATCTTACTTATATGTCAAAATACGCACTTACTTGAACATTATTTGCTAGTTGATTAATGATGTTTTTTCAAACTCTTTTTTTGATGTTTCAAGTATTAAACGCATGATCTGTAATATTTTGGTCAAAAAATAGGGAACTATATATTGATCTTGAATCTTTTTATATAATTGTATATATTTGTCCAAACTTATATATATATAAGAATCCAGAATTAACCAAATTAGAGAGGCAAAAGAAATTCAAATATCTAATAATACTGAATGTTTATGCAATTTTATCAACTACAATTTTGTTTTTAGAATTATTATTTTTAGAATTATTAATAATTAATTCTATTTTAATTAAATGATGCTCAAAAGTTTATACTGAATTTTTTCCACATAATTAATATTTTTTAAAAGAATACTTCTGTGTATATATAGCATGGCAATGAAAAGTTTAATTTTTACCCTGGAATTGAGTAATTTATTTTTATTATACTTCAGACTTGTAACAATATTACTTAAAACTTATATTCTGTTAAATCTTCAAGATAATTGTCAATATTTCCTTTTTTCTTTAATGCTTCAAATTTAAAAAGGGAATTGTTTCAAAATAAGAAGGTTTTAAGACTAGAATATATATATAAAGCAAGGACTCCGATTTTGTGTGTACATATCCTCATATCCTCAGAGGTTTAATTACTATTTTGAAAGCCAACATATTGTTATAATGTTAGACTCATCTATCTAAATATTTTATTTCAGCAATATATCTTTTATATTCTAAAAATCATTTAATATTTGATTCTTTTTTTTTTAGGATTTGTAAATATACAGTCAATCATCTTCTGGAAGGCATACAAACACATGATTATTTAGAGATAGAAGAACAACAAACTTTTTACAAAACATTGAATTATATATATAAGGGAATATAATGTATATTCATAGACAACGGACTTTCTCATAAGTGAAATGGTTTGCAGTTTAATTCTGATGTCAGGAGATAAAATACTTTTTTTTTCAAGTGTCATAGCATCGGCCGGGAAGCGAACCCGCTAACCCGGGACAACTGCTTGTTAGGCGGCTGTGCTGACCTCGCGACCACCAATGCTTGTTTGAGCAATATCTTGATATATTAGACATGTGGATGATGTATTTGTTTCTAAACCTTAGAAATGATTGACTATATGTTTACAAACTGATCAAGTATTAAATGGTCTATATAGCATGCAAATGATATTGTTGAAATAAAATATTTTGATATATGTCTCTATTAAAGGAACAAGTTAGATTACAAAATGGTAATCAAAACTCTAAATATAAAATGTTATAGTCATATTAGATAAAGTTTCTACATTATACAAGCCTTCTGTTTTAAGCTATTATTATTCTACAATCATCCATTTATTAAATTTGAAGAATTTATAAAAATATTACTAATTATCTTAGATATTTGACAGATGCAGGATAATACCTGAAGGGTTAACCATAATAAAAAACAAATTGGTCAATTCTGAAGTGATTAAAAAGTCTCAATGTCTCAGATGTATCTAAAAGTTGAAGAATATTATGCGAAAAAGAATTGTGTCAACTTTAGAGCAGCTTCCTTATTTATATTTCATTATTCCTAATTCTAGCGATAAAATTGGAGGAGATGAAAAAATACATGTTGCCACTCTGTAGGAATACATATAGAAGATAAAAACAACATTTGCAACTATTTATAAAATTAGAACATAAACACAAATTACAGATCAGTATTTCTTAATTGACAGGTCAAGATCATGTGTTCAAAATTGTTTATGAGAACTAGGTTAAGCTAAGAACAAAAATCACAAAAATATGGCACATTAAACCATTCAATAAAACATTGTTACAAAGCTTGTAGAGGAATTGGCAATCCTCATTGTTTATAACTGACAAGCTTAAGAGATAGGGTCATGTGATCTATGACCCTTATTTTGACTAATGGTCAATACTATTTGAATAAATAGCAATATTATCTGAACATGTAGACGTGATTTCTTTGAAGTCACCACTATTACTAGATGGTTAACAGTCTACAATATATGTCCACAATTACAATGCATGGCAACTTTAAATAAAGCTAAATTGCAAAATAATCTAAATAATTTAACTTTAACAAATTGTTTTTCTAAATTGTACGACTGTTTTATTATATATTTCTATTACATAATAATTTTTTCGACAAAAGATATAAAGTTTTTGGGTTTATTGTAATAGTAGTATTGTTCAGATGGTATTTTACCTGCTATTTTTATTATTAAATCGAATTATTGACGCTATTATAATATTCATTAAGGCTGTAGCCTCAAACACATGCGTATAAAATGCGATAGTAGGGTCCTCTACAGGTCTTAAAACCACAAGTTTACTCATAACAAGCCCATGCACATTAATAAACTTTAATACAACATATATTGTAATAATCTAGAAGATGAATAGTCATGAGAATAGGGAGCATGTAGGCAAATTTAAATATAATAATGTACATGTCCACATGTTGATGTTTCATTTGTAATAATAATGAAGAAATGAGATTATATAAGAGAATTCTTATATACACCCTGAATATTGAGTATATGATTTTAAATTATTATATTATTCTCTAAATCTTCTAATTCTGGCCACTTTTGTTAATTATATATATCATAGGCATACATTTTTAATTGTGACATGATTAAACCAAGTATGTCTCAGACTTAAAGAACTTGTAATTAAGTTTTGACAATGCTTTGGTTATATTTCCTGATCATCTAATCTAATCTGATTGAGAATAGCTTTTATTTATTTAGATATACAATGATATTGAGAACTACTTCTTCAGTTGAAAAAGTTATCTTGCAGATCCAGGTTCGAATTCGTTCTATGTTTATAAATTTTCAGTTTAACACTGACTTTTAATTCATGAAAGCAAAGATTTTAAATATGAAGCATATGAACTGCTTATATTAATTTAGTTACTATTTAAATAAAACCCCGTGGAACGTGAGACTGAGAATTACATGACAATAGTCTGTGTTTAAACCTAATAACAAATTTATCTTGCTATCACATAATAGTAATAACAAATATATTAACAATCATAACAATCAAAATTACAAAACAAACCAAGTTATAAATAACATATATATTTAAAAAATTAATACTGAACTAGTTGGCTATCTACATCCCATTTTCTCTTTAATTATTTCTTTAAAATACTGCTTTAAATGTCATGAAGTAATACTGGAATGGCCAATCAATCAATTGAAAGTTCTTTTGATTTCAAAAGGAGTTATCATAATACTATAATACTACAAAATTTATAAATTCAAGGTAGAATTTAAAACCTCATTACTTTTCATTGACAGGTTGTTTTTTTGCAAACTTTTAGTATTATCTGTCTTTTCAATTTTTTATTTGTTTTGAAAAAATGGGAAAGAGTGGAAGATAGAGAGGAAAATGTGATCAATTCTAAGTTTTCAAGGTTTCTTTGGATTTCTCATTCTAATATTATCTATTTTTTATAATTTCAAATAACCTTTATTAAATTTATAATTGATAGATTGTATGGAAATTGATATTTTTATTATTTGTCTTTAATATTTTACAATTTCTTCATTCTCATTTGTTTTTTAAAATGTGGGATATGGCCAATCATAGAAGTATATGAAAACAATAATTGCCAACTACATTCTATACAAAATAATAAAAATGAACTTGCTACAAATGCTTAATATAAAACTTTTTTATTTATTTGAATTCGTACAGCCTGATAATTTATGTTTGACTTCACAAAAATCCCAAAATGAAAGGCATCATTATTTTAATTTTGAACAAAGTAATTTTTTAGCAGTGTACATGAACAATACTAAATCACTCTAAACCTCCATCCTTATCTTTCCTTTTTCCATAATAAATGGCTTGAGGTCTCTAAATGAAGAACATATGGAGGTTAATTTTTACTTTTTTTTAAAAAAAATTAAAACTAAAAAAAAAGTAATAAAACAATTTAAATGAACACCTCTAAATCTAATGTTTTCAATTGCTTTTCAAATAAAAACATTATTACAATATGATCAATGAACAACACACAATTTATTTTTAAATCAATTTCTAACAAGTTAAAGAACAAAAAAATATTTATTGTAATGTGATGGGAAAATGTTGTTTCCTTTTTATTTTCTAGTTTTCTACTGTATTTTTTGGGAACTGTTTATGAATCTACATTTTAGTTATATAAAATATGTTGAATCTTAAATTTTTTGATTAACCCAACATTATTTAGTGACCATAGACTCAGTGTTTTAAAGAAACATAAAGAGAATGACATGTAGATAGTGAGTAGACCATATCAAAAAAGCTTTTTTTATACTCATTTTTAAATATAGAATCTTATTTTATAATTTTATTTTAGAGGTGTCATCAATCTAGTTTTTCATTTTTAAATATATTTTAATACTTGGGAGAATGTCATTTAAACTATATATATTTCATTAAAAAAAGATAAATTTAATATTCTCATAGATAAATAAAGGAAAAAAAATAATACCTTTAAATGGGGGAAAAAAGTCGTTTGGTATTATTTACTATATATTCATTACATACAGATATGTGGACTCAAATTTCACAAATATCTAATTACATATAAATATTAAGTTCAATGATCTTTCCTATCCAGGATATGACAACTGTTATTAGATTTCACAGATATGAAGCACAGTTTGCTTTATTTGTAGTTTCAAACACAAGAGATAAATTTTCTTCAGTTGAATTGAAATAATGATTAGTTTATATCTTTACAACGGTTGATTTTTTATTGAATTAGGCAATCTTCTGGCAAATATTTTCAAGTTGGCATATTTTTTAATGACAAATAACAAGCTACATTCCAAGTTAGGATTGGAAGCAATCAATTCCTTTCTTCTGTGTGTTACATTGATGGATGACTAAAAGACAGACACACTTTTGAGACAACTGAAACAATCATATGAAGACCCATAAGCTTGATTGGTCATTGGTTCAAATATATATATAACTTCCAACATCGATGAATGTTGACTGAACAAATCTAAATAAAAAATATAAAGATGAAACCACATATCTTATCAAATATGATGCCTCTTTCACCAATAGTGATGTTTGTATTTATATAATCAAGTTTGAGCCATCCATATTTATTTGAGAACTACACTTTTTATCTGGTAAAGGCTAGGTACTAATTTTCTAACCAATATTTGGAAAAAAAAAGTAGAAAAGAAAAAAACCCAAAACAAAGCAAAAAAGAAAAGCAATGAAAAAAAAGGGGGAAAAGAAGAGAAAAAGTTTAAACGATAAAAAAAAGTAATGGAATTAAAAAGAAAAGAAAATATAGAGAATAAACTAAATAATTATTGAAAGAGTAAAACACACACTCAAAGAAAATAAAAAGAAGAGAAAATAATAATAAAAGATATAATGGGGAAACAAAAAGAATTCAAAAGAATACAAAGTAATTGTGGAAGTAAAAAAAAGAAAGTTCAAGAGTGAGAGAATAGATAAAAATGATAAAACGAGAGAAAAGGAGAGTAGAGAAAAAAATAAAGAGATAAAAAGAGAAGTAAGAAATAAACAGAAAAAAAGAATAAAAAAATGAGAGAAGTAATTATAAAGAGATACAATAATTATATTAAAAATAAAATAATGAATGTAAAAAAATATTTAGATTTGGAAGAAAAGAAAAATAAAGTTTGAAATCTGTTAATACTTTTGTAAAGTTTAGTGCATGTAAATTATTTCATATCATTGGTACTGATTTGTCGATTACATGCCACTTCATAACAATATTTGTCCACCATCTCAACATTAGGAGTTCTATCTTCTAAAATTTAATTATATATTTTTTACACTAAATTACATAAGAAATCAATTTCTAGTATGTAATAACTCAAACATATTTTTATTTTTTAACTGCAAATTTTATTATATATTTTTTGAAATATAATTATCCTTTTTAAAGCTCTCATTCTACCGAGCTTAGAAGAAACTTACTGCTCATCTTATGAAGTAATCACATGTTTTAAGCTTGCGGAAAATGTGATAACAACTTTTAAAAGTTTATTAGTCAGTACTGAAGACTTCGATGAGCCATTTCAAGACTTTTGCAGGTAAGTGAAAACATTTTTTTCAGTTTGTTATAACTTTAACCTACTTTGAAAAATTATTAAAAATTAATTTTGTTAACATTCTAAAAAAAATAATCTTTAACTGGTGATTCACGTAGTTATATAACAGATAAAAAAGCAATGAAAAAAAAAAGAGAATACAGAGAGGAAACTAAAATAATAGATAATAATTATTGAAAGAGTAAAAATACATACATAGAAAATAGAAAGAGTAGAAACTAAACTTACTGAGACTTTCGCAGTACATCGATAATATTTGAAAATGATGATGGTAATGACGACTTAATTCGTTGAATGCTTTTAAAAAAGTTCAATTTTATTTATATTTTTTAAAATATAATCAGCTGTTAGTAATATATAATCAGCTGTTAGTAATATATACTAGTTAGTATAAAACTCAAAATTTCAAATCACTATTTCCTTTTTTTTTTGCCTTTTTGGTAATTTAAAATGATCCTTTAACCAATTAAACTACTCTGTCAAAGATAGTAGTTAGTAGAAGTTTTATATACGATTTTATTAGGGTCTTGGGGTATCTTTATCATTTTAAAAACAAAGTTAACGACTAGTTGCCAACATTATCAATTATTACACTACATTGGCTTATGGAGTTATTAGCAATTGAGTATGAACAATTCTTTGAATTTTTTTTTCTATTTAATATCGCAATTGAATCTATGTTTATTGATACAGGTATAATATGCTACTTTAAATATATCTATCTTTTTCTTCCTAATCTTCATTTTGTTTTTTTAATCAGTTTTTCATGGGGCGGCTATTTTTTTTCAATATATATCCTTCTGCAACCACATAATATATTATACAGTTTTTTTTAGCATTGCAAATTAAGATTTTATAAAGCTTAAGATTTCTCACACTATACTAATGATTTGAGATACTTTTCTGCTTTTGATTGCAGACTTTCTTAACTTTGTTAGCGTCTTTTATAATATGGATAGGCTACAGTACCTATTGTTCTTTTCTTTTGATGTTAATTGGATGTTTAGTTAAGTTTTTTTTAATAATAGAAAAAGGACAATCATTTTCTGATATCGGACTTTTTTGTAAGTCAATGGATTCTAAACAAAATTCTTTTTTGTATTACATAGTGATAATAAAATTCCAATTTTATGTTTCTGTTCTGATTGAATGCATATGCTATGCGTGAGGTTTCTGCAAATTGTAGTTTTAAATTTGCATATGATAATTTATCATATAAATCTTCTAAGAATGTTCTTAGATGTTTTTTTTTGTTTCGTTCTAATTTTTTTGTGGATTTAAGGAGATTAGATAATAGTTTGTGTCAGAAAATATGTAACAGTGCATCACCTTGTGACTGTATAATGTATCATTCATATAGCAACAAGATGTTTAGTAGATGTGATTAGTATTCACGGCTGTGATTTCAAGCTTTTGGAAGAATTTGTATGTTGTATTAAAAGTATATTGTTTTTATGCAGAATGTGAATAGTCGTCTCTTATTAACAATACAAAGAATTACTTAGGTTTGTAAGCTACTATCTTTTATTTAATTATTTTTTTAAATAGACAAAGCTTTATCCTTAGATACGTTTATGCATAAATGTTCCACTTCAAATTATTATTAATATGCATTTTTTTTTCTATTTCTTGATTTTTGATTAATTTCATAAAAGTGCTCAAAATTCTTGACTAGGACATGTGACTTATATATCAAAAGATTAAGAATATTAAAAGGAAATCTTGAATAATTTTGACATGGTAAATTTTAGAACTAGCCATAGGTTTTAATGGAATATAGTATTGTGGATTTTATATAAACAATAAAGATGTAAATTTTTACTGAAATTTGGTGTTCATTAATCAGTAAAATATTTGCAATGCTTTATGAATAAGGCTTATATTTTGTTTCAGTAGTGGATATAAGATTTCTTGCCAGTTTTTTTATTAGCCTGTTTGACAGCACTCTAATTTTGTTTTTATAATTTCAAAGGCTGCAAGTAATACATTATAACACTATCAATGTTCAGATACCTTAATTTTGCATTATTTTTTACATTGAACAAATGCCCCTCTCAATACCTTTCTGCATCTTTATTTTGCAAAAATCACATTAGTTTGAATTTGCTTGCATAGCCCATTTTCTGATTTAGTGGTGTTTCTTACCACTTGTAATCTAAATAGCTGTAATTTTTTCCCATCTTTTTCAAATGACCACTTTCCCTCCTACGTTTTAAGACAAGTATAACACTTATTATAAAAATTAACAACAATAATAAAAAGCAAATTTATTTTATTTTAGTATCTTACTATAGGAAAGCAATTAACTGAATCCACTTAAACAAAAATAAATTTGCTTTTAGTTTTTGTGATTTTATGGTTATATGTTTCTATTTTTTTTTTTTTACAAATATTTTAGTAATCAGTGTAAATGCTTATAAAAACATCTAATTTGAAATGATTATTTATATAAAACACATACTCTTCATTGAAGGAGTATGAGATACTACTTATAGTCTGTACACGTTTAAAGCACATTGTAGCCCCTGTAAGCTTTAGTAGTATTCCTCACAATTGTAGAAATGCTTGGTCTGTAGTAAGAATGATTCTAACCTTGTCTGTAGTGATATTTAAGAGCTTCTTTCTCATCATAACTCGTCTTGCTTATGGCATCAGCTTAAATCTCTAGCATAAATCTAGTGCTTCTTCCGGAGGCATTTTTTGAAAAACCCAATTATCATTATTTGAAATAATGAGATATTGGATAACCTGATACCAAAGTTTCATCTTTTTTCGAAACAGAAATTTCAGTATCAATTAGTTGTTTGAAATTAATTTTTTTATACTTCTGTAACTTGAGTTTATATATTACGCTAAAAAGTTTGAGCCTCATGAAGAGTGCAATTTTCTTTCATACTTTTTCTTTGTATAATTTAGACCATGGTTTTTTTTATCTGATTAAAACACTTATGAAATCTTCAAAGTTAAGTTTATCTTTTAATAAACATTCTATATTACTAATGAAACATTAGATTTCATGCCCGAAACTATTTTAGGCTTTTATTCTTTCTCTTAATTTCATTTTCGCACTGAATGATTTTCTCAGCTTTCTAGAAGTGAAGTTTTAATAGTCGTCCTTTAAAACTTCAGATCTTTATCTACGTAGCAAAATTAATTGATTTCTATTATGGATATTTGTTGATATAATTTAATATATCTAAGATTTGATAAAATATCTGAAATCCATATTAAATACCTAATATTATTTCAAGATTTGTAATGGTAGCATTTTATTTATGGTTATATGTAGGGTCATCATCCAATTAAATTATTTTATTAATACTTTTCTAAACACATTAAACTTTTTCTAATATCACTTATGTTAGTGTGGAGCTTAATATTTCAAGTGCTCAAAATGTTTTCTAAGACTAGCTTAGATCTGGCTAGCCCTAGGAGGTGTGAGATTTGCAGGGTTCTTTACTTACGGACTTCCTATTTTTATCTTGCTTTTCAAAATCATGCGTTTAAGTTCAACTATTCTAAAGTTTTCAGCCTGCTTTAATCGGTGCCTAATGATTTGACTTGAGTTGAGATTTTATATATTTTGGTAGTCTTATTTAAAATTCTCTGCCGGTATCTTTAACTTTTTGAAAAAATAATGATGTAAATAACTCAGGCGTTCATAATTGCCACTAATGATATCTTTCTTCTAACTCCATTAAATATTTGCCATGATTCAAAAGTAAAAAAATGATACCATTAATACGATTGTTATAATATGATTAGGAAGTTAGTAAATATTGGTTAATTTTATTATAAACTATAGGATATCCAAAATTATTTATTTCAGCAAAAAAATTTATTATTACAGATTATCATAGATTAACAATGTTGTTGATTATTACTTTACTAGTACTTCAAAAAAGCAGAATTTAGCAAACTTATGCGTCATTAATCATGAACATTTTCAATCATTCTCGATGTAAAGTAGAATGAAGGTCTCTCCATGTTTAATTTATTCTATCAGGTCTCTATGTAAGGTAGAATGAAGGTCTCTCCAAGTTTAATTTATTTTTTTGGTCTCTAGCGTCTCTTCTTCATATCACATCACAACATTTCTTTATTTCATCCATCTATTTCACATGTGGACTCTTCCTAAGTTTTTTACAACCTCTTAGGATTCTGTTGTCCATCTATTACTATCTCTTTTAGCATATACTCAGCCCAGCTTCACCATAGACTCTTAATTCTCTTAATGATGCAAATAATATCTGTTTGCTTTTCCGGTTTGGGTCTTTCTTGTTACTCAGAACATAAATCTACCGATATTTCATTGAGTGCTCTGAAGTCTTTGTATTGCTCTTCTGTTAACTGTACAAATCTCAGATCTCTAAGTAATAACAGATAAAACACATTTATTAAGACTTTTTTTTCAAACACATAGATGTATTTCCTATCAATGTGAGATGTTTTTATCAAAAGTACTTCATCCAAATTTAATTCTTTGATTAATCCTATCCATTACGTTTCTATTTATATCAAAAATTTGACCAAGGTATTTGTAGCCGTTAATTTCTTCTAATTCATCATTATAAATATGTATTTTTATTTTCAGAGAAAGTCCAAAAAAACATTACTTCAATCTTTTTAGCTTTTATTTATTTTTGTCTGATAACTGCTGCAACTTTTCCCGAGGCTGTAATGCATTATTTGCAAAGACAATCGTATCATCTACAAAATCTAAATAACTTAAATAATCTCCATTTATGTTTACTCTCTTAGCTTTCCATTTTAATACCCAAAATATTTCTTGTAAAACTATTATGAAAAATAGATATAGACCATGACGAATAAACTTTTTAATGTTAATCTTATTAATATCACTTTATAACCTTACCATTGTTGTTTGCATTTTGATAAAATATTCTTCAGAATGTTACAGTACCATGAATATATTTTGATAATCAGAGTTGCTTATAAAATTAAATGCCTTTTCATAATATACAAAACCAGAATAATGACATCTTAGTTTCATTTGTTCTTTTTGTAACCTATCTTAATACTTGAATGCGATTCACTGTGCTAAAATCATTTTTGAATCCAGCTTATTCTTTTGCTTGGTTGAAAAAATTAACTGTAGATGAGTTGTAATTATCTTGGTGAAAATTTGTATAGAACTTGATAATCTGTAATTTATATCTTCTACCTTCTTTATCACCTTTTTAGATATCAATATTATTACTGCATTCTTGCAATTACCAGGTACATCTTTATTATTTAAATATTTGGTATATAATTTTGCAACAATTTTCTATATCTCCACTGTTTATTTTAAGAAATAGATTATAATTCTATCATTTCCTGAAACTTTCCGGTTCTTCTTTGAATTAATTATTGCATGTCTCACTTTTTCATTTAAAATGCTGGATACTTGATAAGATAATAGCAAATTCTCCATACAATATTACCATTCGGTACAAGCCTTAGTAATCAATGGATGCAAAAAGATTTCTGCATTAAATCCCTATCCGGTGTTTACTCATCAAATATCCCCAGCCTAATTTCTAGCTAGTGGCTTCATCAATGATTAATTTTGGAACTGAGAGTACTGCACCTAAATTTTAGGGGCTAATGCAACCTTCAGAAGTCACCTTTTACCTATTTACTTAACTATAAAGCTATATGATCATTATGAAAAGACAATAATGTTTTCAATCCAAACTCATTTACTTGTATAGTCTCATAGACCTGAATCCAGTTCAGTATCTATACATTTTGGTGTCTTTGGTTTTTTAAGAACAGTCACCATCATTCTATGGGCAGGATTGATATAAAACTATTAAAACATCACACGATCACATTTTTGTGATAAATTTTAGCCGTTTAAAAATGAATAATAACTAAAAATAACCCAAAACAATTGCTAAGTTTTTTCAAAAACCAAGCATAAGCACTTTGAATGCTAATAAAAATATTTATTCACAAAATGATTCACCTCAGACAAATTCAATCTTGATTATTTAAAATTCGGTTTCATTTTTTAGCCTGAGTTGGAAGAAAATTTACGCAGACTTCAGTGCGTTATTTGTAGAGAAATTTTATCCAATGCATGTATGAAGCTACCAAAATTAATGCGTCATTTACAAACATTCAAATCTACAAAATAAGCCACTGAATTTTTTGAAACGTAGAAGTGCTGAATTGAAAAACCAAAAATCATCTTTTAAAAATTTCTGTTAGTCGTTAAGTCTCTTGTAAAAGCATTATATTTAATTGCTTTAAGGATTGCTGTATGAAAAAAAATAGCCATTCTATTGTCGTTAACCTAATTAATCCATGTTCAATAGACGTCAGTTCTGAAATCCTAGAGACAGTTGCTGGAGACACAATGAAAACTTTGTCGCTTTCTAACGATACTATTCAATGCGGACTTAGTGAATTAGTGACTGATGTTGAAGATCAATTAATTCAAAAAGTAAGCCAATCATTGTTTGCAATTTAAATAGACGACTCTACAGATGTTACCAATAAAGCCATATTTTTATGTTCGTTGTGTTTATCATGAAATCATTGATGTAAAGGAATCACATAACTAGTTGTTTTTTAAAACAACTGATAATTACGTCTGAACCAACTCCTTAATTGGGAAAATTGTGTTGACTTAAGTAACATTCAGAAGTAGCAAAAAAAAAAATTAAAGAAATAGCTGAGATCAAAAAGATTTTTACTCATTATTTTATACACCATGCGTTTAGCTATTAAAAAATTGTCTCCAGATTTGAAAAATCGATAAAAATAATAAATTATATTAAATGCAAGACACTAAATTAAAGACTATTTTCAAATTTATGCAATGAAATGGGATCTGGACATGAAAATTTAATACTTCATGCAGAAGTACAATAGTTATCGAGAGGCAAAATATTAACAAGTCTTGGTGAATTAAAAAAAAGGAAATTGAAACTGTTGTGTTTAGCTGAATTGCAGGTTTCAGATGCAAACCAACTGTAATATCAAAAAAATATGAACACTCACAAAGTTAATATGTATAATTTATTAGAATAAATATATATACATGTTATACCATTAATAAATACAATTTTATATATAATCACAAAGTTAATATGTATAATTTATTAGAATAAATATATATACATGTTATACCATTAATAAATACAATTTACATATAACTTAGACAATAATGAATTGGTCGTACCCGAAATGACTGAACTCACTTCCAGCTGTATATATTAGCTTAACTTAGTCAATAATGAGCTGGTCGTACCCGAAATGACCGAACTCACTTCCAGCTGTATATATTAATTTGCCTGGTGAATTCTAGTCAAGACTCTTTCGGCCATACTGGACAGCTTGCCTTGAATCTGCCATAGTCATAGCAGCTTCCAGTCCAATTGTGGACTTGCCCCACTGCACAGACATATCGGTAATGATTATAGTAGAAACACCTTTGCAGTTGAATGTGGCTTCAATTGAGAGCATGTTCCATCATTCAGGTTAGACAGATGTTATCTCTCTCCCTGTCTGTGTTGCCTCAAAAAGGCCAAGTATTTACTGCCAGATCTCTTACCTTCACAGTCATTATATGACCACCATTTCCTACTGGCAGCAATTGGACTCAAGAGAGCATTATTGTGTAATAACCCGTGCTAACCAATGGTATGATTTTATACACATGTTTACACATTGCCATATTTATGTTTTACCTTTTGGCTATGTTTATTCACTGGTTAGCCACATGTTTACACATTGGTTAGTAGCAATGAGTATTCAATCCGACTAGATAAGAAAGGAATTTGGACTAGTCTATTTTTGAAGGCAAGGTCAGATATGACATCCCTCCCCCTGGCTAAATTTAATCTTGGAGAATATGGTCATCGAGATAATCTGGAGAATGTGTTGTCTGCTTTGTTGGTTTCTCAGGATTAGTGCTATTCTTTTCTTGTTCACCATCCTTGTTTGAGGGACTTGTCCCTGGGTGTTTACCTGGGTTTTTGCTGTTGGCAGTCATCATTTTTGCTTGATGTAAATTGTTTCTGTGTGATTCAGTCTCAGTTGATTTAGGTGCCAATGATGTTGATACTCATCTGCTATTTGAACTATTACAATGTAGAGTCCTTTTAGTTGAGTAACCATTGCTAGTATCCATTTAATGGATCAATAATATACATTCTACATAGCATCTGAGTGCCTATTTGTACTTTATCTTGCTGTTTTCTTTTTCTATCTATTTGGAATCAGTGGGTTAGTTTGCATATTATTGGTTAGCGTTTATTTTTCCATGGGCCATCAGGATCTACATGGAGTGTAGACCACAGTCTTTCAGGTTTAGGCCACTGAACTGTTTTGTCCTTTGCTGGCATATTTTGGTTCACTTTTGTCACTGCAAAGCCTAACTGACTGAATAAGTCACAGCCTAATAAGTTACTATGATAACCTGATGTCACCACCAGTGATAGGTATATTGTCCTGTTAGGCATAGTAATTTTAACTGTTGCTTCAGAAAAGACAAATAATTTTTTTGAAAATGAGGTAAATTTGTATATATTTCTTCCACCAAATAAAGTCTATAAAAATTCTTGAAAGCAACGTAGTTAAATTCTGATTTTAGCACTAAATCCACTTGAATCTAAAAAAAGTTTCATATGTAAGTTTTCTGGCACATTGTTTATTTCAGAATCCATCTGAGGAGCAAATATAGAGAATGTGGTGTCTTTGTTTTGGGAGTCGGCAAACTTTGTATCACATTGCTCATCTCAATAACAATTATAAAAGATATTTTTATGAATTTCTAGAGTGGGGAAATGATACTAATTTTTAGTTTTTATTTGACCTTCTAACAATCTTAGTTTATTACAAAAAGCTTTGACATGTCCCTGCATTTCATCAACCGATTACCCTTGTTTTTGTAATTTAAGATTCAGTTCATTTAGATATCCATTACATCTATAAGGAGTGCTAATACACACATCCACTCACCATCTCTTATTTGGTTGTTTTTCCTTTTATGTCCATAAAATCAGCAATGTCTTGTCTCAGATCACAAAATCGTTTTTTATTTTTATTCAATCACCTCACTTCACAATAATAAGACACATCTTCATAATCTGAAAAGAAGTATGCCAAATATTCCTTAAATTGGCATTGATTAAGTGCATGTGACTTAATAAAGTTAATACTGACTACTACAATTTCCATAACATTTATGAATTTAATTGATTTTGCATGCAGATTTTGTTGGTGGAGAATGAACTAATAAATCTCTTCCATGAACCAATTATTGTAAAGACTCCATCAGTACATATGCCAGATAGTGAACTCATTTAAACCAAATTTCTCGAAGTCTGTTTTGACTTCAAATACATCTTCATTGGTAGTTGTCCCTTTTAGCGGCCAAAGTACCAATAATTCTTTTATGATGTTGAAATCTGCATCAACTTCCTGAATAAATATTGTTAGTTATGGTGTATTAGAGGTACTGGTGCCGTCATTCAAAGCAATTGAAAATGTTTGAATCTAGCAATCTTATTTTTTAAACTTTTTTGGATGTCATCGGCCATGATTTCTATCCATTGGACAACAGTACATCTCAACAAACTAATATTATCAAGGTCTTTTTTTGTTTCTGGATGTATTACACTTGCAACATCCAGCAGACATTCTTTGATAAATTCTCCTTCTCCAAATGTCTTAGAATGCTTAGCGATTTTTTCGCTTATCACAAGGCTTACTTAAAACAATGCTGTGGTGCTGAATTTTTTGCTTGTTGAATCTTTGTTGCTGGGTATTGAAGTTCTTCAACTTCTGTATTTTATCTTTTCATAGCTGTCCATCAATTTTTTTGGTGATCTACATATATCAAAATAAAGTGTCTCTTCAAGTTGTATTCTTTTATGATCTTGCACAACAAACATACAGGCAAACCTTAAAATAATAATCCTCCATCCAGTTGTATTGAAATTGATCATTCTCTGTATCAACTTTTTTTTGACATAACCCCTGATTTTATTCCAAATGTCAAAACTATATTCAGAACTGCAAACAAAACTCTTTTTTACTCTGCAGATACTGAATAGAACACAATACAAAGGCAGTCACTGAACAAAGCACAACACCAATACAAATACTGAACTGACATGTTGTGACATGGTCACACTCTGTTAGTCAAAATGAGTAAGAGACCTTGATGGAAGTATTTTGCTCAGACCATATGACATCAACTTAATTATTTCAAAATATTAAGTCCAAGAGATGTCAGCATATTATGGATCTATACAGACCTTTGTGTGTGATTGACAGCATTTTCTATTATTATGACAAAGCAATGTAGGAAGTATCTTAGAATGAGAATTGTGATTGGCTGATGCTTTAGATTGTTTTACCCTGTGGCTAAATAAGACAGAAATGTGATTTTTAGTAATTGTGAATAATTATGACAGAATATTTTTGTAAAATACTTACTATTAAACCAAAAAGTATGTCACTAATAGGGGATTGTCTTTGAAAACATTTTATTTTTAAAAAAACCATTCTTAAAAAAAAAAGTTACAAGAAAGAAGAAACCGCCATTAGTAGCTTTAAAAAAATTGCTTTTACAAAGAAGGTAGGTAACATATTTTAATGACAGTAAATAGTTTATTAACTTTTAGACTTTTTTTGTTGTTTCTTGATAATAACTCATTGTAAATATATCATTTTTTTTTAACAACATAAAATTCTTATATCTAATATTTTGTCTAACTTTTTCAATAGATAATGTATAGCCAAAGAACACGTGCTTTTTTGTTATCAGCAAGAACGTCATTTTTATATTTATTTTGATGATTTTAAATTATTAAAATTTCATTTTTGAAATTTTAATCTTCAGAAGCTAATAAAAATATTACAAAATATAAATGAATTATATAATATATATATAAATTTAATTAAAAAAAATCAAACACGAAGTCATATCTAACTTAACACTAACATTTACTAGGATCTATTCAAAAATTTGATGGGTGCAGATGACACTGAAAGACTAAATTAATTAATGTGAATTAGTAGAACACACCATGTTTTTTCCCACCATGAATCAGACAAACATCATTAAAAAAAGATTAGAGACAGGCCAGATCAAAGAGAAGTAGAAGGCTGGATCCAGCCCACAGGCTGGGGGTTGCTCATCTGGGGTATACAGTGTATTTTACTCAAATTTTCCCAATTTTCATTTCAATTTTTTTTACATCCTTTTTATTAAAGTTCTTATATTTAAATACAAGTATAATATATATATACTTACGCTAGATTCCTTCTAATTAAAGCTCTATTAATATTCTACTCTCAATTATTTCCATCAATGTGACCATTCACATCATTAAATATCAATATTTTGCAATTATTTTTTAAAAAACATTTATATTCTTATATAAATATTTTTAAACATCCATTTTGCTTATTAACATTCTTTTTATTATTAATATCTAAATATGCTATAGGGTATACAACACAATTGTTTTTTTGTATATAATTCAATCCAACCTTCATATATTATTTAAATTTTTTTAAAATGTGCTTAACAATAATACCTATCTATACTTCTAGCTTTTTTTTTTTTATCTTCAGCGCATATATCTCTGTTCCTTCCATTCTTATTTTTCAAGATATATTTTTTTCATTTTTTTAATGTGTCTTTACCACTGATCTAATAATTCTCATAGAACAACCTCCAACTATTCTTTTCTATTATTCATTACTATCTCCTTGCATATTTATAAAACCAAGTTTTATATTAATCCTTCTAGTACTTCGAAATTTTTTTATATAATTATTTCAAGATAACCCTTTAAAAAAATCCTTTTCTATTCTTTCATCTTCCAATATTTTATTTTCATCCATATTGTCTTTTATCTTATTCGCAATCTTGAATAAAAATATTCTTTTTCAAATCTATCTCCAACATTATATATTTATTATTATCGATATAAATATAAGATTCTTTTTTAGTTTTAATGGATAGTAAAATTCATTTAAAATGAATTAGCTTCATATCACGCATTATTCCTGTTCTTTAATAAACATAACTCATTCCTTTTAAATAAACTTGAGTTTCTAATGAACACTCTCCACTTATCTAAAAATATCACCACTATTCTTATATAAACATTTAAGCTTCACATCAGCTCCACACACATTAAATTTACACCAACGGCAGTCTTTAGTAATAATGTCCTCTTCATTTGTTTATTTCTTTTCTTCAAACTCATAATCATATCTCCAACTATAATTTCTTAAGTAATTCTAAAAGATATAATATCGTCTATCTACCCACAATTATTATTATTATTATTATCTTTACTTGTTTTTCCTAACACTTTAATAATATATAAAATTCTAGTATATGATAAACACACCTTCACAATTTTTTCCTTATCTTGTCTAGCTAACATCTTTTAAATATCGAATCATATAATATTATATATTCTTCCTACTTTTTATTCCTATTCAAAAGCTTCTCAATAGCATGTTTTTGATATATCTCCGTCAAATCTATTTTTTCAATAATTATTTCTTGCACTAACCATGTCACATTGATGAATTCTCCTATTCGAAACTGAAAATAAAATAACATGTTATATTTAAACTTTTGTCTGTCTATCTATCTATCTATCTATCTATCTATCTATCTATCTATCTATCTATCTATCTATCTATCTATCTATCTATCTATCTATCTGTCTGTCTGTCTGTCTGTCTGTCTGTCTGTCTGTCCGTCCGTCCGTCCGTCCGTCCGCCCGCCCGCCCGCCCGCCCGCCCGCCCGCCCATCCATCCATCCATCCATCCATCCATCTATCTATCTATCTATCTATCTATCTATCTATCTATCTATCTATCTATCTATCTATCTATCTATCTATCTATCTATCTATCTATCTATCTATCTATCTATCTATCTATCTATCTATCTATCTACCTCATTTTTTTACTTTAATGAATAATAACATTTATTATAAATTAACTTACCTAATATTTTATTTTTTCTTTCTAAAAAACTTAACCCATCTCTTTAAAATAAATCAATATTTCTAATGAACACATTCGACAAACTAAAAACTTAACACCACTATTCTCACACGAACATTTTAGCCTCTAACTAATTCCATACATTTGAAGCATATTTATTCCCATTATCAAATCTAAAGATGTTATATAAAAGGTTAAATTTTTAAACAAAATCAAAGTTTCTGTGCATATGTTAAATGATCAGAAATTTTGTTAGGCGATTTTAAGCATTCCTTCTCTTCTAACTTCTAATTTCTTTTTGTTTAATTATTTGGCGCCGTTTTCATGCTAAAACTATAGAATATGCTCATTCCCGGGCCGTTAATTATAATCATTTTGATGTGTTTTTTGTAATGCGAAAATAAAAACAAAAGAAAATCGTCTTTTTTAAATATTATTTAATTTTAAATATTATTTTTTATTAACGTATACAAATTAAATGATAATAATAAATGTAAAATAAAATAAACAAGTTACAATATTTTTAGTTTGCTTTATTAGAAAAATCAATTTTCTATCGAAGATTTTTTTACTGGGGTTACGGCTTTTTTTTCTTGTTGTTTAAAAACTCATAAACGGAATTAGGGTTAGTTTCAGGGTTAGTTTTAGTGTTATGTTTAGGGTTAGTGTTCTGTTGTTTAAAGTATATTCAACAAAGTATAACAGTAGTCGGAGAAAAGAAAGAAAGTAAAACTTTTTTAAACAACAACAAACGCATATATATAAATAAAAGTCTTCTTTAGTTATTAACCATGTTTATAATATATGCTTTTTATGAAAGTTAAAAAAGAGAGTTTATAATTGTACTTTTCTTACTGGATATTTTTGTGTTACCGCTATTTTTTCTTCAAAAATAATAGCAACAATGAAAATACATTTCCGCTTTTATTATGTGTGTTTGTAAGCTTTTAATTGTATTTATGCAGTTTTTGTTATACCTTGAAAATTAAACATGTTACATTTTATTATTGTTGTTTTGTGTTCCCCGCTTTTTTTTTTTTTTTGATTTCAAAAATAATGACAACAAAAATTAAAACTTGTTACAGTTTATTTTTTAAACTATAAACAACAATTAAATAATGAGTTTTTAAAAACAAATTGATAACTTTTGAAGCTTTTATACAACAACAACTATAAAAATTAAACATTAACATATTTAAAAAGTAAAAATAAATACAACAACAAAAATGTAATATTTTCTAAATACACATGCCGAATACCTCATTTTTTAATATAAAAATTACAAAACTTAAACATTTGTAAATAAAAATAAGTCAAAAGAATAACAAACAACAACTCTTAAAAATATTTAAAATAACTTAGACTTTAGACGCTATTTCAAGAATCGTATTGGGAGTGGTGCATCAAAGACATCTCTGAAAGGATGGCCAAGTAAACATCTTCATCCTTGTGTAGACGTCTCCACATAAATTCTGAAAGGTAGTTGGACAGAACTTGCCGGTGAGTTCCACGTTCTTTCTTGTTTTTCCATTTTAAAAGTCCCCAAAGTCGCTCGATGGTCTGAGTGTGAGCGCCTGTGGAAGGGTCCACAAAATTGTAGGTGTGATTAATAACTGTCATATGATGGAACCCTGATGCCTCATGATCTGCAGTCTTATAACCTTTCCAACAGTCTGAAAAGATAGTCGATCCGACCTTGATGTCTTTTAGCATTTGCAAAAGTGTTGCTGCTGATCGGCAAAGAATACATTTTAGAAAACATTCACGTGTCTCATGGCATACACATCCAAAAATCCACTGTTGAGGTAGGATTCTTCCCTGATGATTTTTTCTCCTACTAAACAGAGTTTCATCAACTTCAACTGTCATACCGGGCCTGCCACTTTGACAGCAGGCTCGCGCTGACAGACTCTCAGAACACAGCTCCCACAGGCCATTTGTCCAATGTAAAATGGCACATCGTCCGATACTCAGTTCTGTCTGAATGGCTTGAATAGTCAGTTGTTCGCGGCTTGTAAAGCTTTAACAAATGGAATTCTGGAGTCATCGAACCAAGTATGCTTTCTAATGGAACATGTTCATTTGCATGAACACAACGGACAGTGAAATTGAGTGACTCCTTTATAAAAAAATATCTTCATGGATGATCCACAATTGCATTTCTTCGAATGTGGAAGCACATTTATTGTTTGCAAATAGGATACAGCATTGTATTCTGTTGTTGGTAAATCATTGAATCTAACAACATGTATGATTTCTTCCACCATATTGTTTATGTCATGGAATGTTATGAATAGTACAATAGTACGTTACTTGATGCATTACCTAATTCCAACTCACTTTACACATATATCTTGTCAACATTTTCCCAATTAAAACTTCAATACAGTATGGTGTAAAAAGTCTGATAATTATTACTTTAGAAAATCTGAACATTTAAATACTTTAAAATAAAAATAAATTCAATGAAAACAACATTTCCATCCAATTCAAATACACACACCCTCTCACCAAGCTGTAACAATGGCATAAAGTGTGCGAATTCGGAAAATGTATTTGCTGCGATGTGATATACATGTTGTACTGCGACGCGACATAGCGGCCTGCAATCTGTGGCACCACAAAAAAGTTGTATTATAGAAAATGCAGGTTCAAACATGTGGCCGCAGAAACGGCATTTTAATGTGTTTTATCAGGAAAACGATGCCATACAGCGGCATCTTTAGCTATAAGACTAGAACCAATTATTTTTCTAATTGTGGTTTATTATTTTTTTCTTTTGTCGTTTTAATAAAAGCTGTCGTTATATTACCAATTTGCTTATAAAGTCTTCAACAAAAATACCCCCCCCCCATCCTCTTTATCTTTAATTTTTTTCATTTTTTCACATACTTCATCCAGATTCTTTTTCAACATTCTATACTCAAAAAAGAAGTGCTTAATGTTTTCTCTGCTATATTCTCATAAACTACATTTATAATCTAAATCCTTATTCCTTTACGCCTACCACAAATTTCCCTTAGAGTTATCATACATCCGTTCATATTTTATATACATTTTCTTATTCAAATCCAAATTATTTATTATTCATGTTTATTTTCTACAACTCTAATCTTTTTCTCTAACCCAACTTATATAGTTCTCTTTTTCCATTTGTAATAAATATATACATACATAAGTACATTCCTTTACTTACTGTAAAATCTATTTATCCAACTATTTTGTTGTCTTTTCTACCTAATCAAATTGAAAAAAAAAACTAATGTCGGCTTATTTACAAATTAAAACCTTTTGAACATTTTAAATTTGATTTCTCTTATTAAAAATGAAATCCACCTCCATTTTACTTTACGAATCGTTCATTTGTTGCTTACAGTTTTTCCATCCAATGCATAACTATTTATTTCCTTTTATATTTTATCTAAAAATTTCTAACTTCTCTGATCAATACAAAGCGCATTATTTGCAATTGTTAATGCAAATACCATTACCTTTATCCAATAATTCTACATACTCATATTTATTGTAGAAGAAATATGCCAGATTTTAAATAAAAGCCATTATATTTTTACGTTAATTACCAATTTATATAATTCCTTTTTTTATGTAACAAAGTATTTATCTACATTTTTCATTTTTATTTTTCGATTAAATATTAAAATCTTAAATTTTTCGTCATTGAATTTAAATGTCATATTTTTTCCTTCTTTTTCACAGTACTTTAATAAATAACTCCGTATGTTTTGCATTAATTGCAAAAATGCCAAATCATGAGTAAACAAGCAAAAAGAGCTTTCACATATACTCTTTCTAACAATATACATACACACATATACTCTTTTGAATCCATTCTAGAGGAATAATCATTTGCATTTTTATTTTTTGATTCAAATTCTCTTAGAGACAAAATAAAAAATAAAGGTGATAAGACATCCCTATTTCAACCCAATTTTGTATTTATTTCATTGATTTTATATTCCCTAATTGTTACTTATAAAAAGAATTTTTGTAAAGACTTAATCGTTGTTAACAATTATAAATCTATTCCAATAATTTTAAGGCTTTTCCATAATTTACCAACTCTATCATAATTTTTTTATATATTTCAAATCAACTGAAGTACAATAAGTATATATATTCGCTATTTTTCAAATCTGTACGAATCCAGACGCTCAATAATAATTGATCTCATTTTAAAAATTATAGTTAGAAATGCATTTTGAGCATTAAATTTAAGAAGTTACGTGGAGTGTATAAAAATCTATTATTAATAATTATTTGTTTTGGGTATATAATTTTACTGTTGACATAAAACTATTGAAAAAAATTGTTTATTACCTATATGTTACGTAATTAAGCTGTTTTATTTTTATAGAATTATATATATGTGATAATTAATTATGTAAGTAAGGAATGGAGTGTATTGGAAACATAAAGATTATCAATAAATTTATTTTGAAAAAATAATTAGAAAACTTATCACGAGATAGATGCTGAAAATTAAATTTTAGGGAAGACATCTTAATAAGTTTTCTAAATTAAAGGATAATTGTTTTAGATATTGTAAATATATTATTAAAAAGTAGTTATCTGTTGCTAATTTTTACATTTAATTTACTTAAAATTAAATTGTGTGTATATATATAATTTTACAGAAACAGCTTTAAGTCAGTAGATTGTATTAACAAAATACATAGAAATTGTAGTAAAGTCACTATATATACGACTTCCAAAGCTGTACAAATTATTGCTTTACACTGCAAAGAGAATGCAAAACTATTGAAAGGCAAGTTTTATATCTATATATCTATCAATCAATCTGTTTAACTATATATGAGAATACACTTTAATATAGATGATATATGTTAATAAATCATTTTAGGTATATCAAAAAGACAACCATAACTAACCTAGAGAGGAAATAAACAGGTCGAACAGCCTTTGAATAACTAATTGCAGATCAAAAGATTTCTTAATATCCTTTTATAAAAGATGAATGAGAAGAAAGGGCAGAATTTATCATTCAGCACTAAAATTTCTAGGTAGTGAAGCATTTTTATATCATTGCTTTATCCTCTCAATAAAAATAGCTAGATATTTATTTACCAACTAATATTTGATGGTCTATGAATCAACTATTTAAAAATGTTAAGCCTATTAAAAAACTTGAGTTCTAGTATATATATATGAAAATAATAAATATATGAATTAACTCAAGAAATTAAAAAATACTAATAAAAGAAAAAAAAAACACAATTACTTCTCTACAAAGTTGCTTTAATATTTCAACCAGCAGACTGGTTTTCATCAGAAAGCATATTAAAATGGCTACTTACAGAATTTAAATATTAAAAAATTACAAATATTCACTTATCAGAAAACAAAATTATTTTCTATAAGTTAACATTTTTTTTTTATAAATCTTTTTTAAAACTTTTTTAAAAAACATTCCTTAAAAGCTCTCTTCCTTTTATAATATATTCTTTATACAACAATTATTCTCAATCAAACAACTGATAAATATTTGATAAATATTTCATAATTATTGTTTTAAAACAAAAAAAACCCCACTAATTACATTTTTATAAAATTGTTATAAAATACTTAGAAAAAGAGAAAACATTTAATTAAACCATTCCATACAAATTTCACTGGTGACCCAATCCTTTTTATTTGCCATCCAGTGAACGGATAATTTATTCAAATCTATGCTATTTATTAAACATGGTCTTTTAGCTCGATTAACAAGAAGAGGCTTGAATATGTGATCACTTGAAACATTGGAGCAGAATACCAAAGTGACTTGATCTTTTTCTACTTTGAAACTACCAGAAATTTCTGTGCTTTTGTGATATAGCTTCAACTCGTTTTAGATCACTTTCATCAACATTCCAAACTTGATCAGGCATGTGTATTCTCCATCTTAGATAAATCTTTGGCAGCTGATTCAGTTTCATCTTTTATTTTAATGTTGTGAAATGTGTTTCAAAAAACTTTGTCATTTATTCTGTACTTGCAGAAAATTTACATTCCTTGTTTAATTCGGATGAAGTACCTGAACTTGATTTCTTTAATTTGTTTGTAAATTTGTAGTGCTGTTTGCTTGGTGGCATTTCTTCTATCCACATTACTAATGTTTTTTCCATTTTTTTCTTAACAATATCTCTTGTGCAAAATAATGACTTAGCACTCAATTTTGTTCCAGAACATACCAACTTTCTAACAGTAGCTTCATTATCTCTAATAGTTCTTATAGTAGCTTTATGTAAACCAAATTTTTTTACTACAGATGTTGCTTCTTCTCAGGTTGCAAGATGCTCTAAAATTTGAATCTTAGGACCCAAAGAAATCTCTTTCATTTTTTTTGTAGGTGGTTCCTATTAAAAATATTTTAAATTTAATTAACAAAACAAATTCAAATATATGCCTTAATGTATAACTTACTATCTAGTGATTATTGGCAAAATTAATAAATTAAATTTAAACAAAATTAATTTTTTTAGCATCAACATCAACAAGGAACACTTTTTTTAAAACCTAATGTCAAAATGCAAACAAAACATCAAATCTCCCCATTTGCAAGAATATTGCCCAAAAGCGGATTTTTGTTTTTAAAATAATGGAAAATAAAGTGATGAAACATTTTTTAAAAATTAGATGATAATAGTAGTCAAAGGTTTTTTAATTGTTAATTTTTTTGGTAATCATCTGAAATCCGGGCATGGCCGCTTGATGGCGTTGATGCTATACAAAATCAATCAAATGTAACGTTACTCACTGCAACTTTTTTTTATATAACATGATTTTTTTTTGATGAAACAAATTTTTATTTCATTTATAACATGATTTCTTTTTTATTAAACAAATTTTTATATTCATTTTCGTTGTTTTCTTAACCTGTCATTTTTCTTTACTCAACAAATTTTGGTAATTTAACTTTGTGTTTATTTTTCTAATTTTAAAGCTTTTGACTGTTTCACGATGACAAAAAAACTTGTTTTAACCCTGCCGGAAAAATATAATACAATTATTTGGGACTTGTTTCGACTTTGTTCAACCTTTTTTTTTGGTTGACTAAATTGTTTTTCTTCTTATTAAATCAAAAGTAACTTTTGTTTTGTTGGAGGTTAAAAAATTGTTTTGAAACCCCCACTCCCACCCTTGGATAAATAATTGTAACAAAAAGTCAATAATTCTTTTTTAAACAACTTTTTTTCACTTTTTACTTATATTTGTTTGAATTAGCCTTTTGGGGGGTTTCATACTTTGTTATTATTAACAAAAAGTAAACAAAAATAGTAATTTATTTTAACCCCACTTGTTTTAACCCTGTTGAAAAAATATAATATAATTATTTGGGAATTGTTTCGAATTTCTTCTACCTTTTTTTTTTTTTTTTTGGTTGACAAAATTGTTTTTCTTCTTATTAAATCAAAAGTAACTTTTGTGTTTTGGGGGTAAAAAATTGTTTTGAAACCCTCACCCTGACTCTCAGATAAATAATTGTAACAAAAAGTCAATAATTTTTTTGTTTAAACAACTTTTTCTCACTTTTTACTTTTATTTATATTTCATTTGAATGACCTTTTTTTTGGCTTCTACAATAAACTGCTTTTTTGGGGGGTTCATACTTTGTTATTAACAAAAAGTAAACAAAAAATAGTAATTTATTTTAACCCCGCTGAAAAAAGATAATCCAAATACTTGTCAATTAAGATAATCCAAATACTTGTCAATTTTTAATGAAATAAAAAAAAATACACAAACTTTGGACTTTTTGAACTTATTTTTATTTATTATTTTATTGCTGTAATAAAAACAGTCTGGTATTTGGGAGGACATTATGTGCTTGAAAAAAGGACACAGTCTCACTTTCTGTACTTGGCAATTCTGATAAGTTTAAAAATTGCACGTTCTTCTCAGACATTTTATTGGTCTCGTATATTTTCCACGCTGAAACGTGACTTAACGCGAGAGCTTTGTTGAAGTGTGTTCGAACATACCCTTTGCCAATTTTTTACATATTAACATTGTTTAGGGAAGGTGGAGACCATATGACAATTATTAGTAATTAACAACATTATTTAAATATAAATGACATTACTCTGTTATGGAGATTTGAAAAGTTGTACTCACTTGCAATTAAAACACCCTCAAGCGATATGGTAATCAGCTATGAATAGAACAAATAAGCATAAAGGAAGCACAAACAGGCCGTAATATTTTTGTGCAATGTCATGTATAAGCGGCTTGCTAATGGGTTAATACAATAAAAATGTTGTATTAGCCTAGTCATAAGTTTGGCCTCATAGTGTTTTGACACATAAACATTTCAGATGATCATTTTTTTTTTACAGATTAAACTCCTGTTATTTCAAAATCGTGCAAAAAATTCTAGTAAAGGAGAATTAGATATAAATCTTTTTATCGATTAATTGATATCTTTCAAATCTTCATTTATATTATTATAGTTAAATAATAATAATTATATGACTGTTTTATATAGTATGTAAGCATATCGAGCTCATAAGTTAAATGCAATTTAATCAAATCAATTTTCTCCGATATGAATACATATTTGCTTAAAATATTTATATAAATAAGACATTTCTTTTATATAGCGCTATGTTTTTATAAACTGTAATATTAATAAGCCAATAAGCTAATGTACATGCCTTTGTAGATTTAACTATATAAATGAATGTTCTCACTTTTCAAACACAAGATAAAGTCTTTGTGAAAAGATAGAACGAATCATCTATCTTTTCGATCCAAACGCTTATGTATGGGCAAACCTCAAGTATTTATTTATTTATTTATTTATTTATGCATTCGATTCATATCTAAGTATTGTAAAAAAAAATTGTCTAGTGTTTATTTGTTTCTCCCTCATTTCAAACATAGTTAAATATAGCAATACACACACACCCTGTGACACATTACTGTTTGTTTTAGCTAGGAATGGGTAAACGAATATATAAGAAACTAGAGAGGGAGATGGTGCTCCAATCTACAGTATATCAGATACATTTAAAATAAAAATAACATCTATAGTAGCAAGGCATAGAGTCTCTAAACATGTTGATGGGATTGTTGATCAGAAAATGTGGCTGGATAATCAGTTTAACCATCATTTGTTAGGATATTAAAACAGTCTATTATTATTCCTACTATCCATTAACCCCAGAATTTAAATCTTCATATATTCCTATAAAGAATCATATATATTTAAAAGAGGGAGGGGGGCTGAAACCGTAGGCCCGTTTCAAAAATTAATAAGACAAATTTTATTGCTTTTTAAGACAGAGTTTTAGAAAACAAAAATTTATATTCCAATTGCAAAGTCTTTTCATTTTTTAATCCTTGTTAAATCTATTGAATAAATTTATATAAATTTGCTGAAACACTAAAAGTAAAAAATAATTTAAATGAAATAGTATTTGATATTAATATTTTTAATAATTAATTATTAGGATAGTGAATTTTTTTTACTAATATTCTCTTATTTTTACATATTTTAATGCAAACTGATACTATTAATTTACTTATAATAATATTTTAAAAAAATCTTACACTTACCATTTTAATATTAGTAAATGGACCAAAAGTAAGTTTTCTCTTTTTTCTTATCGTTTCCACTACTTAATATTATTTTGCCTTGAAATATGATTTAGTTTATTTTTAACTTCATATTTTTAACTGTCAGACTTGTTCCCCCCCCCCCCCCCAAGATTTATTTACATTTTAGTATTGTTTTTAACATTATTAAAAAATAAAATAGCCCAAGACATTTTATACTGTTTTTTTAAATATATTTTCATATTTTATAGATATAAATCAGAAATATTTGGAAATTCAGGCATTTATTCTACAGAGTGAGTGATTAGTATATTAAAACAAATGTCACTTTTTGTGTATTGAGTGATATTATATAATGAGTGTACCAATAGCTCTTAACAAGCTTTTCATAATATCCCTATCCTCAGACTGGTTTCTAGACTTTCATCAATGAGGCACTAGGATATTCAAGCATTAGACTTAAAATACCAGGTCAAGCCCAGCCCTTCCGTTATTGTTTAAAATTATTTCAAAAATCATAAATTACAATAACACATTTCCATAATACATAATATAATTATAGGGGATTTGAACCCTGACTTCCAAGCTCCTTTCAGCTATCCAATCTATCTAATATAATTGATAGTCATGACCGCACACATGTGAAAAAGACAAATTTTACACCCTGAACCAGCACTTATCAGCTAGTCTAGATCATCATTGCCCACACATACATATAATCAGTCCAGTTTATATTAATATAGCAAATCTTCAAACTTTAATGAACAGGCTTCAGTCTATTCCACCCTCTGACTCTTCAGCTACCCATACCATTGAAAATCTGACGATGGAACACCCAAATCCCTTGATGATGCTAATATTATTGTCATGCCCATGTTGACTTTAAGTCACTCTGACCCTCATGTATAGGACATTGTCCATTTAAATTCACAGAAGGGGGGTGGTAAATATACAAGCTGAATTTGTAATATTTAAATACAGGTATACTTTATCCCTGGAGTTTAGATGTAATTATAGGTGATATGAACCCAGAATTTCAAACATCCTTCAGGCTATCCAATCTATCTCATACAGTTGATACATATAACCACACACATGTGAAAAAGATAAATGATCTCCAGTATACATATTTCATGTGGAACCAGCATTCATTAGTTGGTCCAGATCATCATCTCACACACACACACACACACATATATATATATATATAATCAATGCTCAGTTTATATTAAAATAGAAAATCTTCAAACTTTAATGGACAGATTTCAACCTACTCCACCCTAAATCTCTTCAGCCATCCATACCATTGAAAATCGATCTGGACCAACTAATGAGTGCTGGCTCAGCACGAAATACATATATTGGAGATATTTTTTTTTCACATGTGTGTGGTCATGTGTATTGTTTCTATGAGATAGATTTGAAAGCTAAAGGGAGTTTGAAAGTCAGGTTTCAAATCTCCTACAATAATAAGTATATTTCTTTCAATTTTAGCACGCAAGACCAATTATGATTGCTTTAAAAGGTTATATGATAGCTACTGTGTTAATTTCCTGGAAGGTCAAAAAGAAGATGCTGTATATATAAACTATCAATTTCAAGTCTGCACGTAAGTTGAATTATTGCTTGCAAAATTTTAAAAAAGATACAAATATATAAACGTACATATATATTATGAAGATGATTAATTATATTAACATATTCTTTTAATTTAAAAAAAATCCGCAAAACTAATCTTGCAATAAATTATGTTCTCAGGATATTTAGGGAAAATCATTTTATAAGTACTTCACATATTCATCATAAAGAGATTTTTATATTTCTAAATTATATAATACTTTCAACATATTGTTCATATATTGTACTGGTAGGTTTTGTCTGTTCATATAACAAGATCTAGCATCTAGGCAAAAGTACCTCGAGTCCAATCATGCGCAAGATACATAAGCCAGGAACACTCATGAACTCTGCCCTATTTGCCTATTTTCCAGATCTACCAACTTATGAGCAACAATTCCGATGATACCAATCTAATTTATTTCTCACCGCCGGCATCGCAAAGCAGTGACACAAAAAGACTAATTGGAATTTATTTATGTATAGAATATTATTGTTAGCAAGATTCGATCATCTAGTAAATTAAACCCTTTTACATAACATCAATATTACTACTATTCAATAAATGAAACAATGACTTAGATATATATAAGATTTATTAAGTTAACTTGAGATATATATAAATGATTACGTTATTAGTGTCAAAATACAAATAAAATGGGTATTTATCTCCCTTAGACGACATTAACCTCTCTTACAATACTATAAAACGAGCATATTTATTCAAGTTATGCTGCAATAACAAATAATTTATCGCGTTGTTCTAATGCGGCTATTTATATGTCAATAATTTACAGATTACGTGGTATACCTAAGATTTTTAATAGCGCTAGATTACAGTTATTTAAAGTTCTTTAAATCCACCATTAATACAAAAACAGCACACGAACCAATACATAAAATTATTGAGTTTGATGGCAATGGTAATTATATTTAATTAATAAAATAGTATTCGCATTTGCGAAATAAGCACGTATGTGGGAAGCTAATTTAGGAAACAATAATTGTGGCTAAAATAGCGCATATGAAAGTATGAATGAAAATATAAAAATGACAATCCATTTAATATAATCATAATAGTATGCTTTATGAGCATTGATAGGCTTTAGCAATAATGAAATATGGGCAAGCGGTACATGTATGATGGCAATGAAGAGATCCATTCTAAGATCCAAGAGGGTGCTTCAATTTACATCTAAAGAAGGTGACTCTCTGCAAACGTTGGCAGGGTCGGGTCACAAACAACGAAGAATGCGCTTTATTTAATTGCCATAGGTTGGACTTTTGCCAGAGCGGACCCTATGCAATAATATCTAGTGCTGAAGAAGTCCCAAGGGGTTTAAAAACCTTGTCCTTGGAATTGGAAGTAAAAATAGATGTGACTCGGATTTTCCGATATGCCAGGGAAATGAAGCATATATATATAAAACTAAAGGCCAGTATACATGTAACGCTTGAATTAATATAAATATACAAACTTAAAACTAAGAAATAAAGAATTATCACCTATCTTTATTGATAAAAACTCAGCGTATCGGTATGATTTGATTTACTACATTGATATGGGATAAATAAAATTAAAGCTAATATAACAGCTCATAGAACTAGAGGATTAGCCCCCCTTTATTACTATGAATTACACATGAAGCTTCCCACAACGTATAAATAATACAAATCTTAGGTTTTAAGTGCTTTCATAAATACATTACAAATTATTAGATATATATTGTACCGGTCAAAACATGTTTATCCATCTAACATGAGCTGGAGCTCACAAAATGTACTTCAAACCCAGTCAAGCCCGAGATTTAGGTCAGGGACCAGCCTGAATTCGATCCAACTCTCTAAGCCCCAGATCTAACACCTAATAAATAACATAATAGTGATGGCACATGAGAATTAATTTTAATCCGGCCCACTATTAAAGTGTGAGAAGACAATAAGACATCTATTAACTATGATTCAACTAAAATAATATATCAGCATGGCTGTACTTTTGGAAGTGGAGAAAAAAGGAATTCGAACTACTGAAATAAGTTAGACAATAAAAATATAGTTTAATATAGTGACAAAGTATTAATGTACATTTATAAATTAATGGCATACATTAGTATGTGCGTGAATGAGCAAGCAGTAGATGATTACCTAGTGTCATTCATGCTATTATTTCTCATATGCTCTTTATTAGCTAAATAATATATTATAAATAAGCACACATCTTTGATGGGTCCAATATTAAGATGCCAATCAAATATTAGAAAGAATTACATAATATTGCCATTAACGCTTTGATTTACAGTTCTGAAACATGGTGACTAACATTATTTCTACGAGCATCCGAAATTCATTATACATATGATATAAACTATTTTTACACCACTGAAGCCATGAAAATAAACAACATACATTTGAAAGATTATATTTGAATCTTTGACAAAATATTTAATGAAAAATTATTTTAACAATAGTAAGATGAACGCTTTATTTTTCCCAAGGCATATACTCTTGAATACAGAAATAAGTTACGATGGTGGGACTGTATAAGACTGAAATAAATTTAATTAATAAAATAGAAGTAGTTGGCATTTACATATATATTTTAAGCAGAACACAATTTTAATATTAGATCATTAAAACTGGGTCATGAAGCAAAAGAAATAAATAAACGAAGTTTGCGGTGCTGACATTATAACCAAGAAATAACAGGAAAAGTGCTTCTGGATGAAAGACAAAGTGGATGGGCATAGCATGTGCCAGACTTAGTGATCACTGCCAGAGGCCTTTTTATACGAAGAAATGGATGGGTATAGCATGTGCCAGACTTAGGGATCATCGCCAGAGGCCTTTTTATACAAAGAAATGGATGGGCATATTGTGTGCCAGACTTAGGGATCACTGCCAGTGGCCTTTTTATATGAAGAAAGAATATGCATAGCATGTGCCAGACTTAGGGATCACCACCAGAGGCATTTTTATATGAAGGCGTGAAAAGGAATCTATGGGTTTGAACTTGTCACAACCCCCAGATTAAGACTAGAAGCACATAATATATCTATATACGAAGATAGGCTAAATGTCAGTAATGCAGTAATGATACATGTCACTAACGACATTGAATAAATTTTACTGCTTTAAAATAAATGACCCTTGTTTGAGTACTATAATTTAGACAAATAATACACTATGCAGTTATAATATATATAGAGAGATTTACATTTCATTTATTTGAAATATACTTGGAGATTTTATTTAGCAGAAGTAACATTAAGATTTACCCCTTCCCTTTCTGTTATTTAAAATAAATCAATCCCACCTTCGTTGATTTTATAATAACTGGAATATTTAAATACTGTATTTGATATTTTAAGAGTATATAAAAAACTAGCAGTTATATAGAAAACAAATAATCAGTCACCTTTTCAGAATTGAATAACATTTATTTTAAAAGATTTCAAAGCGTTAATTAGCTTAAGTTCTGGATTCACCCCGGGTAGAAAATCCAGAGTTAAACAAATATATATTTTTATACTAAAAATGAACATAAAATGTTGATTCGTAAAAACAATCTGGCGAACGTATTAATTAATAATGCATTATATTTTAAGGGGACGTTAAATAACCTTGATTCATGAAGGTTTACTTAAAAGAAAAGATTTTACAAAATTCAACTCATCAGATTGTTAGAGATTGGCATAATAATAATAATAATAATAATAATAATAATAATAATAATAATAATAATAATAATAATAATAATAATAATAATAATAATAATAATAATAATAATAATAAAAGCATATATATATATATCAAATCAAGTAATAAATAACTATAAAGAATTGACCGCACCAAAGTTAAGGAAAGTTAGAGCATATGAGAGAAAATTAGATTTATAAAATCATTTAAGAGCAAATTACACTTATATATTAATTTAAAAAATAGAAAATTGACCAATACATTAGAAGTCTTGATATTAGAATTTGAGATTAGTGAGGCTAGATTCATTTTCAAATAGTAGCATAAAAGTTACCTTGTGCAAATTTAATGTCTATTTTCAAAGTATGGCTCATGCATGGCAAATTGAGGATCCAAATGAATTCTTCTTGGTGACAGCAAGCTTCTACTTAGCATACTAAAGTTTTAGGTCGGGCTTTTACTTCATTCTCTGGGAGCATGATATTATGGCAGTGGCAGATGATGACCCAATAGGGCCGAGAAGGATAGTGGATTTATTACTACATCATTTTAGACGTGTAATATGTTTACAATCAGTTCTCTCAATAGTAGCTAATCTATTTGTCTCTCAAAATTCAGCCATTTTATACTTTTTTTTATCGGTTGTTTTTGAAGATGCAACAGTAAGATAATGTCCAAAAATAAATTCAAATCTATTTCCAGATTAGAAATAGATTTGACAAAATGTTTATAACAAAAGTATCTCTAATCTTAATCCCATTTTAAGTAAAAACTTTAATTAAAAATACCTTCCCCAGCTTCCAACCCTTTAATTATTTTTAGACAATTACTGTAACATCTTCCATATTGGATTTTACAAAATATACAGTTTAAAAGAAAAAAAAACAAGCAATTTAAAAAGAAAAAGTTTAAAATGTGACTTATAATAAAATATTTAAAACATCAATCTTTTATTAGTAATTTTGCTCCTATATATATATATTTGAGCCGCACCTATGTATTTTAATAAAAAGAATTGATAATCATAAAATTAATAATAATAAAAATGTTAATTTAAAAGTTAAAATTTTATAATTTAGGTGCGCATATCAAATGTATACATAAAATAGATATATATATATAACAAAAGGAGCAGAATGGGAAATAGGGTTTGAATAAAAGTTAGTAGATGGAAACATGAAGCTCAATCTTAAGCTAAGATTGACTGCTTCAATATAAAGTAGGTGGTGGTTAGTGATTTCAAAAAAATAATATTGATTTAATTCATATAAATATAAAATTTTTAGAAATTGGCGCTATTATTTAATTAATAAAAAAAAAACATTTCTAAGAAAACAGATTTTGCTTAGTTTTTTCGAAAATAACATTGTACAATAATTATCAGATTTTTATTTTACTTCCCTAGACTTGCAGGCATCTACTATAATAAGAATAACAAATTTATTTAAAAAAACTAGATTAATCACCCTCTGAAAAGTAAGGAAGATTATTAAAAGAGATAGCGTAGGCATTTGCGATTGTGGCGGAAATTATCGACATATAATTTAGCATATGAAAATATAAAATATAATAATGAAAATAAAATATTGCCGTATAGACGTGAAATTAAGAAATAATAACTGTTCAGGAAAGGTTTAATGTAGGAGAGACTACTAGTGCTAAGTTATATAGAGAGAACAAAGTACATTTGACTAACAAGGTAAGAATTTACAAATTAATTCATAATTAGTATTAATTTTACAAGGAAGGCTTTACAAAATTTTAAAGAAACAGCTAGGTGAGATTTAAAATTATTCAAGGTAAATTTAAGAGTCTAGCAGCACTTGAAATTATTACCTCTGTACAAACTTGGCTGTTCTTTTGGTGATGTTCAGATTTCCCTCGGAGAACTAGATCTAGTTTGATGAGCATAGTTATTCAGGCAGGTAGTAAGTTCATTATTTAACAAACAGGCATATAGTTACAGTTTATGAGTATCGGGATCATAGGCACAGATTTCAGGGAAAGCCATCTCGAATGGCGAGAAAGGTGAAGTGGATTTACTCAAAACATATTGAAATTAAACGAGCATGGATTTATTTGGCAACTGCTTTCATTGACTGTTTTTGTTTCCTTCTTGGTCAAAATGAGCCAATTTTATACTATGCCCCAGTATTTGTGGAATGCTTTCTTGATTTGTCACTGCTAATCGTTCTCTAATCCAATTTTTAAAATAATTTCTACATAAGATTTACCAATTGTGCTGGAAGATGCCATTGTTAGATAACATGTATTCAAACCGAAATTAATTTGATAAAAAAAAATGTTCGTGACAAAAGTAAATCAATTAGTTTAGTTTCTAATTTTGATTTTAGAGAAACTTTTAATTAAAGTTATTTTAGAAGATTAAACAAGATTAAGTTTCTCACCTTTAATTGATTTTGACTAATTACAATCGCATCTTCCATTTTGGATTTAAAAAGAAAAGTAGAGTTTAATAGCAAAAATAATTTAAAAGACAAAATTTTATAGATTGACATATAACAAACTTTTTGTAGTAAATATTTGCTCAGTACGTTGTCTCTACAATATTTATATACATCTGAGCCGCAATTACTAAATATTTACTATAACTTCAATAAATAAATAAAAAATACAGAAAATATAATATATATTAATATTATAAGTTTGTTACAATTAATCCTCCGTTACCTATTGCGTATAGATATTCTCTTTTTAAATACTATATTTACTATTATTTTTTTTGGGTGTGTTTAAATTCAGATATCTATGAATATATCTTCGTTAAAAGTATTTTAGTTAATATATAAAGAAAAGAAACAAAAAAAAATGTGTTAGTGAGCGGAATATATACGCAAAAATTGGGGTTGAATTTGGCTTGGTAGCGGAAGATTTGAGGTGGGCTGTGAAGCGCAATCTGAATCTCAGATTCCGCTCCAATATATTATTGTCAGAAATTGTTAGCATTACGTGTGGATGTTTATTTGCAGACATCACCAGCCTTATTTGTAGAAGTCATAATAACATTAACTGATGCTGACTTATAATTCAACAAAACGCATTTAAGTATCATTAACATTTTCTAGGATTCAAACATAGAAAAACAGTACAATTTTTAGTGTAGAGTTTTATCACTGTACATGTGGAAGTTATAATTGAAGGTAATATTTGAGAAACTCATTCCACTCAACCATAGTGTTACATCAAATGAAAGGTATTTACTTACTAACTCTTGATCCCTCTATTAGATACAAAGAAAAGAAACCATAATGCAAACAATTTCAACATTAAAACTTATTGTTTTTTGAAAAACAAAATATAAAAACAATATATACTGAAATACGAATAAACTTTTAATCAGACTTTTAACTTTAATACACTTCTTCTATTGATGCATATGAATAGCTGTTGACATTGTTGTTAGACACTACGATACAGATAGTATAAATGGCTGTCATATCTTGTTATTTCTTAAAAATAATATAATTTAATGCGAAACCTTCAAAATAATAATAGCACCATCCATTGATCTCTGAGTATTTAAACAGAAAACAAAATCTTACAGGATGTAATGGATACTTTTTTATGCAAAACTATTAATGATTTATAAACTAATTGTTTTCTGTAACTAAAATGTAAAAGATGGCAGATGGAAGAGATTGCATTAGATCCAAAGATCTAGATGTTTGCTCTCAGACCCAAGACTCTTCACTGATCAAGGCTACAATCTAATAACTAGTTTGAAGATATTAGTAGGCACTAGATGAAGATTTTGATACACAAATCTTAGAACTTCTATTGATTACTATTGCTTTCACTGTGTGACACTACTGTTATGGAGAGTTGCTACTATTTTAAAATTATAAAAGTGGATGTGGGCTTTGAATATCCTGTTCTTCATGTGCATTGTTGCATTCACTTTTAACATTGACTGGGTCATTCATGGCACTATAACATATCATGCCATAAAATTATTGCTCATATTCATTTCTTCAAAATAATTAAATAATATTCTTCTAAACAGATTTACTTTATCTCCAATACATGTTTAAGAAGAAAAAAATATATAATCATTACCCTTCCATTGCAAAACTTTCATTTCTTTATTAAATATAATGAAAGTGTTTATTTAAACATCACCTACTTAACTGATTATTCATAAACAGATAAGCATCAAAATAAGTTTGGATTTAATACGTCACCAATTCTAAATATTTAATTGATGGGTGTCTAATAATTATTTTTTCCCATACACGTGTAATCTAAATTATAATTATTAATAAAATTTATTTTAAAATACTACGGGTTATTTAATCTACTACAAATTAGTAAAGTATTTTTTAAAGTGATTATTAATTTTAATCGTAATAAAAAATTGAATTATGATCTACTAAAAATGCTAATTAATTTTACGTAGAATTAAAATAAATTTGGCTATGATTCTCAATGTACAGATTTAATTAGAAGGGATTTGAACTCAGACGTTCGAGCTCCCTACAGCTATCCATTCAATTTTATACAACCGATATACTTGAGTCATACACGTGAAAAAGATAAACAATCTCCAATATATTTATTTCTTACTGACCTAGCAGTCATCAGTTGTCCTGACCATAATCTCATACTTATATGTATAATCAGTGCTTAGTTTATATTAAGATAGAAAATCTTCAAACTTTAATAGACAGGCTTCAATCTTCTCTCCTCTCCCTCTCTTCAACCATCCATGTCATTAAAGATTAAGTTCAGTATAAACAATATACTCGTATTTAAATATTAAATGTACAATTTGTAAGAATTCATATTATAAGCTTGAATTTTAAGCTGATTCAATTTTAATAAAAAAAGTATTTGGGATATAAATAAAATACCAATATTTCAAGTAAACAATAAATAATGTAAAATACACATTAAGTTGATTGGTCATTTCAGTGGAAAATAAACAAATTGTCTTTATTAAGGATTTAATTGAATTCAGGTTCCGTAATCAGTAACATGGCGTAATAAGTGACAGGAATTGTTCAAATTCATATCCAGTAACCTGGCAGTTGTGGTAAATATTTGAATCCTATAATTGCCAAACTGGAATAGTAATAGATAGTAATAGAGAATCTAATTTTTTAGCAGTATTAAAATTAAAAAGCACAAATTATTATTAGCGAATTAGATTTTGGAAGACTCAGATGGCTGGTCTCTCTTCATGCAACGCGTAAAAAATACCTATAAATAAAGTTGAGGAAAATAAAATTAAATTAGCAACGTTATTCTATTTCTCAGGCCAAAGGGTAATTAAAATTGTTAACCTTTTATGTGGAGGGATAAGCCAGAAGATTTTTCTTACGAAAAAATAGTTTCTAAGTTAGATGAATATTTCAATCCTTTATATTTTAAGACGTATAGCTCGACTACATTTTAGACATAGAAGCCAAGTTCATAGAGAAAAATTGTGAGAATATGATATAGCACTGAGAAATTTAGCAAAGAACTGTATATATGGTGATTTTAGAGATGAGACACTACTTAAACATTTCTTATGGGAGATGTCAGATGAAAGCAGTTATTATCAGAGAAAGATCTGACATATGAAGAAATAATTAAAAGAGGGGTAGCTTATCAATTAGTATTAGAGCAATCGAAAGAAGTTCAAAAATCAAGTTTGGATAACGTAAATAAAACTGCTATCCAAAAAACTGAAAAGCGGAGTACAAGTAATTTTAATAAAACAAAGCCATAGAAGAGAAAAATTTTGTCTCTCCTGTGGAAAAAGTCGATATAAAGCTCATGATTGTATACGAAAGAATGAAGAGAAGACAAACTGCGGCTTGAAAGGACATGCATCAAATATTTGTCGAAAATCTCTAAGATTAAATAAAAGTCTGCAGCAAGCAGCTTGATCAAGAACAAAAATTAAAACCCAGATTAAAAATACCAAAGTAAAACTTGTCCAACAAATACTGCTTTCTGTTCAAATTTATGGAAAAATAATTTCTATGAAAATTGATAGTGACTGGGGTGCATTATTAATGTCCATCAAATACTGGATTAACGGAAAATATTAAAATGGCTCTGCACATTAAAATTTTTTTATCTACAAGCACAAGATGAAAATGGAAACGAAGTGAAAATCCTCCGAAAAGTATCAGTAAAGATAAAAAAAATAGGCGAGTCTTTCCCAGTATATATAGTTAGAGTCCTTCCCATTATATAAAGTTCGATGCAAAATCAACCTTATTATAAGTCATCAATGGTTTTCATGAGTAGATATTAAAGTTTGGTTAATTAAGAAAGACTGTAAATTGCCTATTACTGAGTAAGTTCTAACTGTATAAAATGATTTGAAGTATATGAAGGGAAAGTTAATTCAACATTCAGCTGCATTATTTCGCATGTCCGGAAAAGTAAAATCTAGTAGACGAAAATTGAAATAAACTATATGGACATTCTTCATTCAAATGCACTAAATAATAAAGTAATTGTTAACTGGACTAAAAATAATGACGGATATCAAAAATAAATTAAATGGATAAGAAAAAGTTGTCCCGCAATATTGCCAAAATATCTAGCACTATCTTTTTGGAGATGCTAGAACAAATCTCACGATATGCAAGGATTGCATTTTAAATGGTGAGAAAGTTGTTATACCAATGATTGGAAGAGGGAAAGTTTTAAATTTCCTTCTCATGGTCCATTCACGAATTGTCAGTGCTAAAGCATTAGCGAGACGTCTGATGGCCGAATGTTAAATAATGAAATTGAAAACTTTATTAAAAAATGTAACCGTGCTAATCTACACGTCGACTATCCGAGAAAAAAAATTATAAAATGGCTCCAGCAACTCGAACTTGGCGGTCAAATATATAAACTACGCTAGATCTTTTAAAAGTCATATTTTTCTAGTAATCATAGATGCATATTCTCATGGGATAGAATATAGAATTGTAAAAAATACGAACTAAGAAAAATTGATAACGAAATTACGGGAATTTTTCTCTTATTGAGTTTATTTCCAGAAAATTTAGTAAACAAAAAGAACACGAAATAAAATGAAACACAATTAATTTTGAAGAAACTGTGTTTAATATGTTGCTATAGTAACATCAAAGCCAACGGGGAAATAGGAAAAATCCCCTGCTAAATTATTATTCGGAATAAATCTTAAAAATAAACTAAGTATGCTTCCCTCTACTGAAGACAACTTCCAGAAAACTACTACAAACCAAAGGACATTGATAAAATGGTAATTTAAAGGCATTATGTGGAAAAAGTAGGTATTAATGGCTGACGGAGTAAAAGTGGAAAAACAATTATTGGATTCACAGCTTCATCTTCTTCCACTGCTCCAATTGTTTCCCTCGAGTCTTGTATAAGCATTTGGAATGCCATTATTTTTTTTGTAATCTGCTTGATTTTCTTCTGTGTCTGCTACATTTATGTGTATTAAACCATCAACCGAGTTCAACTGACATTGATTAATTAATTAATTATTGATTAATAAATATTCATTGTGGCTTAATTAATGATTATTTTCTATCTTTTAATGAACTTGTTCTTCTTGTTAATATGTTAAATAAAAATTATAACAAATATTCAAGAAAAACATAATGTAAGTCTTTTTATTAAAGTCGATAGATAGTCAAATATTTTATTGCTTGACTTTTTTGCAACTACATATCTGTCACTTAGAGACTATATACCAAGATACGGCAATATTTAGTGAGATGATAAATAAAAAAGTAACATTTTAAAGCATTCACTACCCTGTAGTTAACACTGAATATTGTTTTATTTTTTTCTGTTATATTTTTTCTTGTGGGCTAGTCATTTAAAATACATTTTAAATCCGTAAAGGGAATATTCAAATTAAATTTTTCAATGAAATATGAATTAGCCATATTTTTTCTTTTACTGGCTGTTTTATTAAATCCTCAATTATAGAATCACGCTGTTGTACTTTAATTATGTTTTAAACGATCTGAATGTTTTTAAATGTCAGAAGTTTTACCTCTTTAGTAGTTTTCTAGAATTAACATGACATCTTTTTCCAAAATGTAGCCACTGATATAAAAATAGTTACTTTTTATACATTTTTTTTTTGGCATTCAACAAATTTAGTACAGATTTTGCTATTTCGGTGAGTTTTTGAATGATGGGATGGTTCCGGAATGACTAGTTATTGTGCCTTATATGATTAAAAAAATGCATATAGTTATTGTATCTGAAAAACATTCCACAGATATGGATTTTTTATAAATTAGAATAATTTTATTTATTAAATAGTAAGATGAAAAAAAAAATTATAATTGTAATTTTTAAATTTCATTTTACCTTTTATTTTTATTTTTTAGAAACCTTGATGATTATTTTAAATGTGCAAGATCATTTATCCACCATCCACATGGATGCAATGATAGCGTCTTTTCATATTATATAGGTGAGGAAAATAACAGTATAATGGACATTATGGACTGCCATTACCTTATAAATGATAACTATGTTATTGAATGGGAATTTTCTGAAACAGCTTACGTCCAATCTTATAATATTAAGTTCTTAATAACAGTATTAGTAGCTGGAGTTATTTTGACTGATTAAATATTTCCATTTCATTTATCATCAAAACAAATCAAAATGAATTTAATTTTATTAAACATGCACAGGTGAAATATATTTATTTATTAGTGTCAAATCTGCTTGTAGATTGGGTTAACATGTGCTGCCTTTCTTTCTAAAAATAATGTATCTATTTCCATTACATTTATTTAGTTAGTAGCCTAACAATATAAATAAAGATATAGATCATTATTACCTAATGAAGTTATGGTTTGTTTCAGTCGCATGCAGATAACTTTATACACACGGCAAATGTATTAATATATTTTTATGTCATGCAAATAACTTCGTTGAAATTATTTTGTATTTAAGTATTCAAAAATATTTTAGTTAGCTTATTTATAAACAGATCATTGCGATAACGTATTTATAAGCAGTTCAAAGCAAATATTTGTCAATAAATAAATAGATGTCGAAATACTAGGAACTGAAAGATATCAATCTCTAAATGATTGTTGAGAAGAATCGGTACTTATGTATTAGTCCGGCAATGAGATGTTATGTAAGTACTCGTCCAACAATAATTTTTTAATATTGCAATCTCAGAAAATAACATATACACTGGAGATTCTGACAAACTTAATCAATCAAGTAAAGATTTATTTGGAAAAATGATGACTTACAATTTTATTTACTGGAAATGAAACAAAAGTCTACAAACAGCATTTATGTTTTTTGTGAGAAATTATATTCCATCAACTAAACGGCCACCTATAACTTTATTTGGTGGAAATGAAACAAAAACACATTTACAGAAATGATTTTCATACTAGTAAACTTTTAACAATATAAAATTATTACAAGTGTTATATCTATATAACCACACATGTCTGTCCATTTACAAAATATTGTGTCTTTGCCCACTGTAAAGACTGAAGTTTTTTTTTATCTTGAACAACATTCCGTTAAGAATGGTTATTCTCTTTCGACAACCGCCATTTTCTGAACTGTGGACATACAAGTGCCAAATTTTAATCATTTACTTTTAGAAAAAAATATTATGCACATTTGGATGGTAAATTCAGTATACACATTACTTTTTCCAGATGATTGATTATTCATGCAGCATTCTTTGATGACATCATAGCATAGTTTAAATCATAGAATGATGAGCAAAACAAACATTTCGATTAATTATTTTCATTTCCTTTTTAGAAGACTGTGTGTTTAATTCGATCTTTATATTTGTTTATATTCATTTGTTTGTCCAATGACTTATCATCAATGCTGAAAAACAAAATAATAATATTTTGTCATAAATCTTTATCATATATTTTTACATGGTTTTCAGATAACTATACATTTTTTCTAAAATTTCTAGACTTATTTTTGAACTTTAATACAAAAATTATATGGTCTTAGCTAACTTGATTTATTTACATTTGATGGCATTCATCCATTTTCATCTCTACACTGATATATCAATGAATACCTTATAGATAATACCAAACACTTCATCAAATGAATATTTAGTCATAACCTTCATTGTACCAATGAACATCACATGATCACCATTTCTTATGCTTGCTCATAACTGTTATTAAACAGACAAAACTCTCCATACATTACTCTGGCTTACACTGAGTGGCACTACTGTATGGAGAGTTTTGCCTGTTTAATAACATTCATTACAGAGAGCTCTGTGTAAATATATCAATCCAGTTAACTTCTATTATATTATCAAAGTGTTGATTTGACATTTTTAAAGAACTTAAAGTTTTGAATCTATGTACCCTTCATTTTATAGTTATACTAATCAATAATAATAGATTTAAGTGATCTCTATTGTAAACAGGTATCTTTCAATATTTTTGATAAAAGCAATCTAGTAATACAATTCTACTTGGTTTACATTTAATCTGCGTTTGATAGCAGCAATCTAATTTTTTTGGGTCATTTTTGTTTTCACTATTTAAAATGTCTTAGTTCAAATCATGATATTTCTAAATATTAAATAAGAGAAGGTTTATTCTCTTGATATAAAAGAAATAAATTGATTATGTTTAATGGAAGTATAAATTGACTGATAATTTTATTTAGAAAATATTTATAATGTAAAATATTTTAATGTAACGGTAATCGCCCTTTTAAACAATGGTAATTGATCAAAATAATATAAAATGACAATATTCGCAAATTAAATTTAGTCTAGGGCAATTATAAATATCTATCGGGCGGCCGAGTACATGGTGAAATAATTATACAAATTTTACTTTTAATTGACTAATTTATAATAATCATAGATAACATTCTGACTAAATACACATAAAAAACTAAACTTTAGGCATATCTAGTCACGTTTCTTGATCATTACACCATCCACATTAAACGACAAAATAAATAATTTGCTTAGAATTCGGATGAGAAATAAACAAGCACCAAAATTATTAATAATAACAATAATTTTAATTAAACAGAATGAGAATAATAAAAAACAAGTGTATTTACATCTACTATTGTATGAAGAGTATGCTTAATAAGAAAGAAATCTTCATTGACTCATAATAATTGATAAAAAAGTTTATATTAAGTTTATTCAGTTACCCACTTATGTCTCCATGAGCTCACATTTATTCGGCCATCAAAATCATTATTTTAAATGTTTTCAAAAATATTAACATTTTAACTTCTTAGGGTTTCTTTCAATAGTAGCTTATTCCAATATAGTTTTTCCTGTTATTAAAAATATCAGAACAATGAAATTATGTAGATTTATAAATCAATTACAATTAATTAAAGGGCAATTTTCTTTATATCAAGTGTCACATATATTCAGCATCAGAAAGTAATTAATACATTGGAAGAAGCGAAGTTAATTTCTAAGACATTCCTTTGTTTAGAGGTCCATAATCAGATACACTACTGGAAATATTAGAGGTGAGGCACTCTATAGTTTTTATTCCAGAAACTGCATTCTCAACTTAAAATAATCTTTAAAATTTTCTTTGCTTCCATTCTGTAAATGTCGCAAGAAGAAAAGTGATGATTCCATCCTTTTTTTTAAAAAACAGACAATCCCAAAGTTTCCAATTGGTTCCCATAGCAACATTATTTTAAAATAGTTAGCTTTATTTTATGAATAAAAATGGTAATACATTTTTATTTTTTTAATTTTTACAATTTTTATTATTTAAAATTTGTTCATATTTATTGGCATACATGTTTCTTAGACATTTTTAGAGTACATAAATTAAAAAAAAATTAAGCCATGCATGTAAACTCAGTCGTGGAGATTACAATATTTATGTATTTATAACAATTATTGTATTTTCTCATTTTATATCATTTATATTGGTATCTATAATATATTTATAATAATAATAAGTTAAAATTAAAACAGGCAAAACTCTCCATAAAGTAGTGCCACTCAGTGCAAGTCAAAGTAATCAATGGATGCCAGAAGGCTTGTGCATAAAATCCCGGTCTAGTGTCTATTCATCCATATGATGTTTAATAGTTAAAATTAGATTTTTTTCTCCTAAATCAATTTGTAAAGATAGCTGAGTGGCTTAACTAGAACTTCCCATATTTATTTTTAACTAAGTAATGTAAATTAAAAAAAAACCCTCTTCTGAGTAATGGAATAAAATTGGTAAGCATTCATTTTACCACTAGGGTGCATAAACATTTAATCTTATAAGCAATTCAACAATATATCACATGATTATTTTTTGAAAGGGTCAGTGAATTATTTATGAAATGGCTACTTCAAGGCTTTTGTTGTTAATAATGTAGTTCATATTCGACTGTAAATTATTTTTAAAAAATTGTTTTAAAATGAATAGAAATTAGTTTTGTTATTGGTTGTATTGGAAAATATTTTAATTACATCTGAGTCTAAATTTGAAGTTCAGCCTAAAAATGATTGTTTATCAAACTGCCTTTTTATAACACTAGGAGGAAATATATGTAAATTTTTATTTTAAATGCACTATTAGTTTGATTTTTTTTAAAAAATAAAGACAATTTGATATTTAACCATTTAACAAATTGACATTTTCTATTGATAGCCCTAGTGACAGTTTTTGTCAAAATTCAATCTTTGATTTTAATATAACATTTTTATTCTATACTAAAACTCAATAAACAGAACCTGATTACTTAGAAATTTGGAGTTTACAAATGAAAACTATTCTAAAATCATATTTGAACTTTGAAATTATGGAAAAAATCAGTTAACAAAGGATTTTTTAGTTATTCAATGGTAGGCTGGAAAATAGCAATTCTAAAAAATAAACAAAATATTCTTTGATTAAAATTTATTTTTAAAATGCTAATGAATAAATAATGCTAATCTCCGATAATTCACTAAAATTCTGCTTCAAAATATTAGTTTTATAATTTTTAGAATATCTCAAAAGATTCTAACACAGTGTTGGTAGTGTCAGTTATTTAAAGAATTGGTGTCTCAGGGTGTGGTTATCTTAATGACATAATTTTCTTTGTTAATATTACAGTTAGATTTATTAACTTTTACATGAGTAAAATCAAATATGTGTATTTTTTTTGATTTCAAATAATTTATATAAAATTGTGTAAAAATAATCAAAAATATTTCAACTATGCAAAATTTATATTTTTTGTTATTCCAAACATTTTCTTGAAGTAATTTCACAAATGCTGTGGAAACCAGATTACAAAGAATGTAAACTGTAAACATGTAGAGACAGTAGAGTATAAACGAAATAAAAAAGGCAAAAAAGCAATAGATTATCAAAGACATGATTGATAAAATGATGGAAGAAAAGCAGTAAAATATAAATCCTAATATGACTAGAAATCAAAACATTGTACTGATAACACTAAGTAATTTTAGTTAAAAGTAAAATAACTAATAATTTTATTTTAAACAATAATTATTATTAATAAACAATTTTTTATATTATTAATGTCATGATTTTAGAACAATTAATTTTAGATGCTGCCATAATGTTGTAAAATAGTTAATAGATTATGTTTTGATAAATAGATGCAGCTAGAATACTGAAAACAATTATTTAAGATTATCAGAAAAAGAGAAATTAATATCTGTTAAGTCGATCTTAAAATGGTTTTTATTAAGTAAATTAGTTTATTTTATTAGATGTTTTAAATTGAAAATTACAAATTGAAAAAAAGTCTATTGTTAAAAATTGTATATGAATGAATCAGAAGATATTGATAAAATTGAATTTTTACTAAAATGGAGGAAAAGGATAAACTTTATTTATTTTAAATGAATTTTGTTTTTATAATTATTAATATTGAATAAACAAGAAGGTTTATAGAATCACATTTGTTGATGATGACCATTTTAAGTAAACTAAATAAAAATTATAGTTGATCTTGGAAATAATGTAACTTAAATCTAAAGCAATAAAAATAGAGAAAGTAAAAGTTTAATAATGGTAGTTGAACGGTTAATTGTATAGCACATCAGTTCTTCTAACTATTTTGGAAATCAATTAACTTATGATAAACAAGATAATAAAGAAAATAGAGAAAGAACTGCAATATATAAACAAACTTTTAGTAAATATTTTAATTTATTCTGCAGTTGTTAAACTTATAATTAAAAGTAATTTGTTTAAGATATTTGTAAAAGCTTGAATATTTTTTTAAAAAATAAAAAAATTGAGGACTTTAAAAATATGGATTTAGAAGAGAATGGAAAAGACAGAAAAATAAACTGCAAAATGTAGAAGTGTTAAAAAAGTGGATAAAAAGATGCATTATTGAAAAAATTATTAATCTGCAATGGTTACTCACATTTTATAACAAGACTACAACCAGTATATTGCTAATGAGAAATGTACTATTTTATGATGTAATTAAGGTGCCAAATAAGCATTAAAAATAAAAAAACTAAAAATAATTTTACAATGATTTGATTTTAAAACAAAATAGTTATTGCATGTTCTTTTGATGTGCTCTATATGAATGATCTTACTGCTTATCCTGCATATTAAAAGTTTTTTCTTTTCAATTGCATAAGACAGTGGTAGCAAGTGTTTTTAAATCTCAAATCTGTTGTCATCTGGATTTTTGTGTTATTATAACTAACTTCAGGCCTTCCTGATATTTATAAAGTAAGAGCTTGAAGTTTCATTTTGAAAGTTGCACATTAGGGGCTTTGATTCTAAGTATTAACTTGTAAGTAATTTTTCTAATATTTTTCAAAAATCCATGCATTGAATTTTCATTGACTTCTTATAATTTTGATATAAAATGAATGCATTGACAGTTGAAATATTCATTATTTAAAAGAAAATTGCCACTAATCAATTTCTTGTTCTTCTGCAGAGTGAATAGGCATATGAAATTTGGAACAGTATCACATACCATTTGTAGCCATTGGGGTTAAAATTAAAGTCAAATTAGACATATATTTAGAGTTATATGAATAACAAATATACATTAAAAAGAATTTGAATAAAGACAAAAGAAAGCTGTTGTGGCCTGTGTATCTCCTAAAAAGTAGGAAGTTTTTAAAACAGCAAATAAAAAAAAAGAAAATGTTAAGGTTGCTTGAGGAATTGTCAGCTACCTAAGTACTCTAAACTATATATTCTGCTTTGTAACACAAGTCTTCCAAAGGTGTGTAAAAAGCAAAACTTTTAAATAGCTAATTTTAAGTAGGAACTTCTCCAAAAGCCTCTTACAGAATTGTCAAAAGTAAAAAATTGAAAAGTTTTTGTTTTTAAGCATTATTTATTGCATTTCCATTCTAGCTTTATCCTTTTGTTAAAATTACTTTTTATTTATCTCTAATCTTAATATGATGGACTTCAAAGCAATCATCATTAATTTGTGTTCAGTATTTTGATTTATAATCAATTATTCACTATTATGTCTTTAAAAACCATTTTTTTTTAAAAAACATTCATTTCTGTGAAATGACAGCTATTTTGTAAAACTGATAACATCATTGGATACTAACCTCATTAACAATATATAATTTGAGTATAGTGGTGATATTCATACTAAAAAAGATACAGTCCATACAGAGTTTATTCATTATACAGTATGTGATATTATGGTTTTCTATTTTAGAATTAAAATATAATTAATGTACTTACCTAATTTTTATCCACTATGTTTGCAGTATAACCTATGCTTTCATTTATTATATATTTAAAACACAGAAGCTTTTTATTGCTAATGACTACAAAAACAAAACAATGCAAATTTCTTCAGTGCAGTAAATAAACAAAAACAAACTTTCATCATGTAGCTAACAAAGTGTACTGATAATATATTTTAAAATATGTTCATTAGATAAAATATATTTACTTAATGGAGTCTGGCTTAAAATTATTAAGAATAATAATTTCACTTGCAGCAAAATATAGTTATCATAATAGTAAATTATTTTGAATAAAAAAGAGAGAAAAAATGATTTTATGCATTATGCAATTAATAATCAACTTTATAAGATTAAAAATTACTAAATATAAATTAAAAGTATTATTTATTTTTAAGTTTTAAATCAATCTCAGCACTTGTTTCACAATTATTTAAAATAATGACAGTTTTAATTTCCAACATAACAAATACAGTATCAAGGGGGGGGGTAATAAATTTTATTCTGTACAAAAGTAAAATTAAATTTTGCTCATATACAACAATGAAGTATATTAATGTTAATTTGTTAATATATTCATTAGCTAAAATATATTCCCTCAATTTTAGATTAACATTGTTATAGATGGTAATTTTACTTGCAGCAAAAATAGTCATTATAGTTGTAAATTATTTTAGATTAAAAATGATTTCATGCATTATGTAATTAATAATCAATTCTTTATGAACAAATAATTTATTTGTTCACTATTAAATCAATAATTTTGTAAATTACTTCTGACATATTCTAAATAATAATGGCTTTTATCACAGACATGAAAAACAATATCAGTAAAACAAAAAAGTTTAAATTATTTAAATGATTAAAACAACATAATAAAATGTACATTACATTTCTTTATTTAATTTTTATTTAACTTCAACTATATATAAAATAAATCAATTTTTAAACCATTGGTTTAAAAAAATTAATACCACTGCAAAAAAACAATATTTTATTGGTTAGACACTACAAAAATAAAAAGCTTTGATAATAGATTAAAGTGCATTGAAAATACATTTTAAAATATACATTGTGTTAAATCTTTTTTCTATATGCTTTATTTTATTTTAATTTAATGAATTACGATTCAGGGAATATCATTCTTGGGCTATATAAAAAGCAAAATGGCAAACTATAAAAAATTATAAATTAAAAAAAAATATAGCTACTGAAATGTTTTTATGTAGGATATTTACCCACAAGTAATCACTGTTTTATTTATTAATAATATGCTTAGTAAAATGTTTATTCATAAATTATCACTTCTTTCAATTTTAAGCTTTTTTTTTTTAATTTGGTTTTTATATATTTTGAAATTAAGGTAACAAATGAATTTTTTCCTATAAAAACTCATTGTAATTGCTTATTTTTTATATAAGATTTTTGATTTTCAAGGCATTTTATGGAACCAATTGGGTCCACTGCTTAGGATGAATATATATATATATATATTGTAACCTTATGAAATAGAGAAGAAGAGATAAGAAGAAAATGGAATAAAGGAGAGAGAAAGATAAAGATAAATGATGAAAATGAAATGAGAGAGTCCAATTGTAACCTAATAAAATAGAGAGAGGGGGAAAGATAAGAAGAAAATTGCTAATAATGGAATGATAATAATGATAATAGAGGGAGAGAATTATGAAATGGAGGTAAACATAATGATGATGAAAGGTACATGGAATAGGAAGAGGGAGAAGATGATAAGAAGAATATAATGATAATGGTAAAAAAATAAATGATGGACAAGAAAAGAATTGAGAGGGAAGAGAAATGGGGAAAAGTGATAGAATTGATATTTATATAATGGAGAGAGAGAAGAAATGAGATGATGGGAAAGATATGAAAGAGAGATACAAGACGAAGATGGAATAAAAGAGAGAGAAATGAAATGAGATGATAGAAAGATATGAGGAAAGAATGTTTTAAATGGCTAAGATGATAGAAAGATATGAGAAAAGACATGAAAAGAAATGGAATAAAATTGAAATGATTTTTAATGAAATATAAATAAGAGACTCTAAATGACTCGGCTCAGTGGGGTTACAATAAATTTAAAGAAAAGAGATGATGATCCAGAGATGTATAATCAAGTAAAGATCAAATCCAATACTGATGAACTATAACTACTACAGCATATTGATCTTTTAATAAACCATACAAAAGATTATCTAAATCACTACTCAATGCTTACCATATTAGTCATACCAATAAATCATACACTCTCTGAATAAGACCTATGATGCTTTACTTTATAAGATTATCTTACAGAATTATATTTACTAAAACAACAAGAGTAAATAACCTCAGGGATTTTAAAACTAAAACTCTTGTGTAAAATTAAAGTTTAAGTTAAGTTGCCTAATAAAGAATTATTGTGATTAATAAATAAATGACATCTTAGCTGACCATAAAATAATTATAATATGTTCAATCTTAAAGTAATAAACAAAACAAACATTAATTCAAACAATTTAATGAATCAATTTAAATTTAACTAATAATGGCCTATTATCTAAGATATTACTTGAGAAAAGAAAAGAGCAAGAATACTTTTAATGCCTTTCCATATTCATAGACAACCACTAAAGACCTCAAATGTAAATGGATTAGAATTCTTGAAATATATAAGATTTAAAATGATGATAGATGATGTGCCATAAATATAAGATAAGATAATGTGCAGCTTTTAAAATAATATTAATTAAAATATTCTAAAGTACTAATATTGTTAATCTGATATTGCATAATCTTTAATCTGAAAAGATATACTGATAATTTAAAAAACAACAACTTTTAATTAATATTTAATTATGTATCTGCTATAATGCAATTATCTGTATTTGTGATTCAATATAAGAATCATTTACTTCAACATAGCTTTTTAATTTTTAAGACAATATCAACTAGATTTAATTAACTTAGTATATGCTTGTAAATTTCTGAATTGAAGATTCAATAACTTTAAAAAATTTAAGACTTTGTGAACTTGGAACCCAAGACAATAATATATTTTCATATAAAAGCAAAACAAACAAACAAACAAAACTTTTGAAATAATAATAATTTGATTTATTAATAATGAGAAGAAATGTTTATAAATATAGTGGAATACAAACAATGCCAATAACCGCACAAAGATTTTATATAATTATTTGGACTAATTAATAACATTATTGTGTTATCTACTAATCAGAATAACACACAGAACTATGTTTATATTGAAAACCCTAATCTTAATTTTATACTCCTCAACTTAACAAACGCTAAGTTAGAGTAAGCATATTCAACAATACTTTTTAAAAATATCATCACCAGTTTCACGGATATAACTAATATCACAGCTAGATATATCTTTAAATCAGATTAAGCTAATACTAAAATTAAACTAACTTAAGTATATGGGACATTCATTCATCAGAGATCAGTTATACTTTTTCTTTAAATAAATTTAGTCCACATAAAATTATTCTCTCAATGTTTTAAAGATAATGATGTAACAGACTTACAAATCCAGCGGCGAAATTCTGGATGAAAATATTAAATTATTATGTGTGAATTGCCACTTATACCATATGCATATTTAATATACTTTAAGCTTGTGCGTGATAAAACTATCATAGCAACACAATTCAAACATTGATATACCTATGAGCCATAAATTAGCTACCACTACCTGAAGAAATACATTTCCTCAAACAAGCATATCTTGTCATCACAAATCTAAAACAAATGCAACATCACCTACTGTGGTAAAATTAGCATTAAGTCATCATGAATGATAGGTAAAAAATACAAAGATACTAGGCTCCTCAGAGCTGGAAAAGAATATAGTGGCTTCGAAAAATAACTTCGAGGCAAAATGACGATGTCTGGAATTCATCTTCAGTACATCTGGGAACAGGAACACCCACCAGAAAAGCACAATCCTCTCATGGGATTTCCAAAGCTTATAAATGTGATCGTCATCGCTGAAAAATACAATACAATACCCTCTTTTTGGGGACAAGCACTATCAAATCATGGAAATACAATACAATAAGGATGGAGGATTTCCTCGATTCCATAATGCATATTCAAAATTATAAACTAAGCCTAACTCTTGAAGCTAACAAATTCTAACTAATAGCAAGATATATACTTCACTTAAACTAACTAAGTTATTTCTAAGAAATTTATAAAAATACAAAACGTATATCCAATGTTCCAACAACAAAGCAAACTATGGGTCAAATGGCTACTGTAGAAAATACTTTAAACTCAAATGCATATAAAATTCTAGGCAAGGCACAATGCACACACAACAAAATATTAAATGCTAAAAATATAGTAACTAGTGGACTTTTGAAATTGTAAATTAAATGCAAAAATATTTACTTCTCGATGAATATAAAATATTTGTAATTATTCTTAATATAACATTCATAAAACAAATGAATGGATATTCTCTGATAAACTTCTCTAGTAAATTTAAAATAAAATTGAGTAAAACATCCCACTTATATGAAAATAAGACTACGATATTTAAATCTCTATAATAAAATTATTAAATAGAAACTAGCTAGTGTAATGCTTGATAAATAAACTAAATCTACTTAAGAATAGCAAGAAACATTTGCTCATTCAGATAAACCTATTTCGTTTTAAAATTATAACCCTAGTTTACCTGTATATTTATGCAAAAAGTGTTACATAAAAATTTAATAGCATAAATATTTTTATGGTTTCTTTTTTTTTTTTAACCAATAAAAAAAAATAATACATTAACTTAAGTTCATATTTCGGCTCCGTGATGATTTTTCCATTTCATAATGTGTAGACAATTTATCCAGGTTTAGATATCTATTTAAATTCGAAGCTTCAACTAATACATTTATATACATGGCAATCATTTCCAAACGAAAATGTTCAGTAGTTCTTTATATAAACACGTTCACTTTCTTTTATCTTTAAAGATAATTTTAAATATTAAAATAATAAAACATCGTAAGCATAAACATAAGTTGGCACTGGAAAATAAATTATTCAACTGAGTAGCGTAAGTATAAGTAAAATAAGCCGGCATTGAAAACAATAAATTCTTCAGCTGAGTACATGTTTTTTTATATTTATAATCCTAGGTTCAAACGCGGAATAATTATAATATATCTATTTAGTTAACTTTCACTGTTCTTCCTTAGATAAATGCATTTTTTTAAAATAGAGCTTTTTTTTTTTAAAACGTTAATTAATATTTAAAAATATATTTCTTTTTTTTTAAAACAAATTTCCTTTTATTTATTTTTAAAACATAAGAGTAGACTTTGTTTATAATTAAGGACGCTCCTTGTTTTATAAACTAAGATCAACGGTCATAAAGTTATTTATAAGTACTGGCAACTATAACTAAACATTATGCATTTGATAGAGACAAGTTCATTAATAATATTTTTTAAAGTCTTTTAAAATTTTGCTTTCAAACAAATTCTTTTCATACTATTGGCATAAACGAGAATTAGTATTTTAAACTACATATTGTCCACAGAAACATTATTCTGTTAAGAGCATATTTAAATGTATATATATCATCTATTAAGTAATAAAGTATTAAATTTACTGTCACTTTTAATTTATAAAGACGCTATCGCATTTCCATTTTAATATTTTAAAATGTTTGAATGTCTTTTTTTTAAAATTTCTTCTTCACGTGTATTTTTTAATTTGATAGGAGATATACTATAGTCTAGTGCAATAAAGTCTTTAGCCATAACAATACTCAATAATTTAAGTTTTACTTCTAAATAAAGAAAAATGAATAGAATAAAAGTAAATGAAATAGGAGACGCTGTATTTTCTGCAATCATTTTACCGTAAATTTTAATGCCTCAATTGTAATGAAAAACTGTCAGAAAAACGGATTACCTTTTCTTCTCAGCCCACTGTCATTACTGGACGATTTAAAATAATGGTTTTAAAAACATACTTTTATTTTTTTAGAAAATATAAAGTTTTAAAAATTACTTTTTATCAAAGAACTTTTAAGATTCAGCTACACATATATTTAAAATAGATCAGCAACTGAATGACCCTTTAGATCTCTGTTTATCTCACAATTTTTCACCCACCTACAGTTTAATTAAAAACCAATAAAAACTATTTTTTATTAAATTTTAATATTCCAACAAACCAGCTGTAAAATCGATCTAATGACGTAATCAATATAATCTTCCCATACCACATGACCTTCAGCTGGAAAATCAAAATTTTATTATTAACAAATATTGTGCAATAATTTTCTTTTAAATGATATTTTATCCAACCCATAGTAATAAATATAAAATTTAAAGTTATACTCTTTATTAAACCCATAAATATTTCATTGAAATAATTTTATCCACACATTTGTTTTATTTATTTTAAACAATATTGGAATTAAATTCCTTTTTTTTATGTTTCCATGTCAATGCATGCACATTCTCACATACGAATGCAAGTTAATTGTTTAAAAGTTATTTTTAAAACTACAACAATAGAATGTTAATGAATATTTAATCTAAATAATTTTTATAACTGAATGTTAAACTACAAAACTAATAACAAATATTCTTATTTTTTAATAAAAACTTATATATCATTTTTTAAAAAAATTTATTACTTAATTATTCCGACTTAATTATAATATCTTATTATTATTCTTTAAACATTAGAATAGATTATACAATAGTTATTTTAGAATACATTTAATATTACTTACAAATTGACAACTATTTCTGATATCTTTTCTTTTTTTTTAGAATTCAAATTATTATTTAGCATCTCTTACCAACCTAACTCACATATATATATATTTAAATACTTAGACATAATTCCATAATATACAATAATGATTACAATTAATACAAGATTATCCTATTTTAGTCATTAACTAATTTAATTTTCATTTTTATCATTATTATTTTTTTTAAAAGTCAGACAATTTCAAACCAAAAGGTTAAGCTAAGATAACCTTTGGCTCCTTTTGGAACTAAGTGAAACTTCAGTTAGGTACAATTTCCCCCCCGTTAGAGAAAAAAAATAATGATATAAAAATAACAACAATTACAATTTAAACATATACACTCTTTTATTATAAATCAACAATCAATGGCTAAGTTTGATAAGCATGGTCTCTAAATTGCACTATAAACTAAGTATACTAAGTTTTACTAAAATTTAGATTTTCTTGGGATAAGGTAACAAATTTCTGGCATTGTAGATACCTCTTGACTTCATCTCTTTATTTCTATTCTCTATTATATTAAAACAATATTCCTTACCAAATTTTTTCCTACAATTTGGCATACTATCACATTTAAATTTTGCCCTCGCATTCTTCACCTCTTTTCTTTTAACAAGTTTCTCTCTAAGAAGCATTATCTCACTCTTCTTTAACCTAACTTTTGCCTTTTGATTCTTGATCATTTTATTTCTTGATCTCTTAAAATCAATATCACTAATCAACTTTCTGTTTACTTTTTTTAATTTGACTTTTGCTTTTTCTAGATCTCTCTCCAGGTTAACCTCTTTCTTACAAATATTTATATTAAAATTCTTACTTAACTTGTCTCTAAACCTTACTTTAACTTTATCCACTTTTTATATACTAATTCCACGTTCTTTAATCAGTTTTAGATAAACAATATTTTCCAACATTCCTTTTGCTCTCTTAAGTTTAACCTTAGCTTTTCCTAGCTCTCTTTCAGGTCTAATCCTTTTCTTAAGAATATTTTCATGAAATATCTTTTTTAATTTATCTGTAAATTTTACATTAATTTTACTTACTTCTCTATTAATTAATACCACATGTTCTTTGATTATTTCTACATCTGTACTAACTTTTTCTACAGACTGTGCAACTTCTTTGTTTTCTATCTTAATATCAATTAATTTCTCAGATTCTTTATTTTTTTTGCTCATTTTCACTAACTATTTCTACAACCAATTCTTGGTTTTCTTTATACTGACTCTGCAAAATCAAGTATACCTCCTTTGACTGATTAGGATCATTTAGTTTTATCACTTTGGGATAACCTTGAAAATTTACACTCATCTCTACTGACTGTTTTTGTGATCTCTTTCGTGATTCCCTAATTTTCTCTGCTATTTCTAGTCTATGCACTTCTAATTCTTGATTATATCTCTGTATCTCCACTACTATTTGCTTCATTTCCTGTATATGTCTTAAAGAATCTACTTTCATCGCTCTTATGTTTTGCAATGTAATTTGAATATCTGATTTCATTTTTTTTGTATATCTAAACTCACTTGACCTTGAGAAACAACTTCTGTTCTTTCTAGTGATGTTTGAGAGTTAATTTTAATCTTTTCTGGTGAACTTAATTTAACTTCTAAAGTTTGAACACCTTCATTCATTTTATTATAATGTAATTTTATTTTTCCTAACTCTAGAGCATTATCGTCTAACCCTTGAGAATCTAACTGTCCAATTTCTAAATTCTGACCAGTGTCCTTTAATCTTTCAGAAGTTAATTTTACTTCTTCTGATTGTTTTTGGGACTTTAATTTTATTTTCACACAATTCTGATCTTTATTCTGTACTTCATCATTCTCAAAATGTTTATTTCCTTCTATTCCTTTTGTTTCAGCACTAACTACTTTAAGGTCTTGATTAGTTATTCTAACAATTTTCTTATGGCTTTCAGCTTCTCCATACACTAATATATTTTCTTTATTGGCCTGTTCTACATTTAATGAAGGATTCTCACTAGCAGCATCTATTAATACTTCACTTTCCTCCTGAACATCTATTAACTTAATTTCTGTTTGTTCTACCTTTACATCTTTATCATCTATTTTAATAACTTCTGAGCTTGCTTCCTCATGTTCATTACATAGATGACTAGTCTTATTAACTAACTCTACACATTTATGTTCTTCATTTCTTATTTGGTTTGGTTTAAGTACTTGGTTACTTCTACTGATAATGGAGTTCTTTTTTATTTGTTCTTCTTTTATGTCCTCCAGTATCATCAAGTACATGACCTTGAAATGATCCTGCATAGATAATAACTTATATAATTTTTTTCCTTCATTTGAGTCTGACCCGAAATGTCGCAACTGTTTAAAATATGAATATATCCTTTTGAAATCATCTTTATCCTTAAACATCCCATGCAACCTATTATCTCCCATCTTAACACAATATCGATAATAATAATAAGGCATCCGTTTTCCTAATATCTCCTAACAATCGAAACAATTAAAACTACAGCAACAATGCTACAATAAAGAATATTTTATTTTTACGACTCCCACCATTATATGTTTGTTTTACTTTTATATGAAAATATATTATTGTATTGGGTTCCAAGTTCACAAGGTCTTAAATTTTAAAGTTAATGAATCTTCAATTCAGAAATTTACAAGTATATTCTAAGTTAATTAAATATAGTTGATATTGTCTTAAAAACTAAAAAGCTATGTTAAAGTAAATGATTCATATATTGAATCACAAATACAGATAATTGCATTATAGCAGATACATAATTAAATATTTAGTTAAAAGTTTATTTTTTTTTTTTTAAATTATCAGTATATCTTTCAGACTAAAGATTATGCAATATCAGATTAACAATATTAGTACTTATTTTTAATTAATATTATTTTAAAAGCTGCACATTATCTTATATTCACTGCACATCATCTATCATCATCTTAAATCTTATATATTTAAAGAATTCTAATCCATTTGCATTTGAGGTCTTTAGTGGTTGTCTGTGAGTATGGAAAGGCATTAAAAGTACCCTTGCTCTTTTCTTTGCTCAAGTAATATCTTAGATAATAGGCCATTATTAGTTTAAATTTAAATTGATTCACTAAATTTTGTGAATTAATATTTGTTTTGTTTATTCTTTTAAGATTGAACATACTATAATTATTTTATGGTCAGCTAAGATATCACTTATTTATTTATTAATCACAGTAATTCTTTGTTAGGCAACTTAACTTAAATTTTAATTTTATACAAGAATGTTAATTTTAAAATCCCTGAGGTTATTTACTCTTGTTGTTTATTAAATATAATTCTGTAAGATAATATTTTAAAACAAAGGAGTGTATGATTTATTGGTAAGACTAATCTGGTAAGCATTGAGAAGTGATTTTGGTAATCTTTGGTATGGTTTAGTATTAGATTATTATTAATATACTATAGTCGGTACAGCAGTATTGGATTTGATCTTTATTTGATTATACATCTCTGAATCATCATCTCTTTTCTTTAAATTTATTGTAACCCCACTGAGCCGAGTCGTTTAGAGTCTCTAATTTATGGTTCATTTCATTTCTCTCTTCTTTATTCTATTCCTTTTCATCTCTCATATCTTTCTATAATCTCAGCCATTTAAAACATTCTTTTCTCATATCTTTCTATCATCTCATTTCATTTCTCTCTTCTTTCTTCTATCTTCTTCTATATCTCTCTCATATCCTTCTATCATCTCAGACATTTAAAACACTTGTTAAGAGTCTCTTTCATATCTTTCCATAATCTCATTTCATTTCTCTCTCTTTTATTTTATTTTTTTCTTAACTCTCTCTCTCTCTCTCTCTCTACTTTATTATAAGGTTACAATATATATATATTCTGACCTTGCTCTCGTGCATCTTCATTTCAGAATAGTATATGATATAAAATAAAACGGGTTCTATCTCAGTTAATAATTAATAACTAAAATATTCAGCATTAAAATATTTCACTAGCTCAAATTTAAAATACGAATAAGGTTCAATTTATAAAATAAATAAAATAAATATTTAATATTTTCATGAGACTTGAAGTGAAAATACAGGTGACAAGATAGATTACATTGAGCCAATATCCCATAGGATACTACCTCAATGGCATAAGAACACTATCCCCCCCTTTATTACTAGTTCAAATAACAAACTCATAGTATTCTTACGACTTTAATAACTTCTACTCACTAAGATTAAACTAATAATTAAATTTTAATCTTCTATTTAATAATCTAGCTCAATAAAATAATCTCAGGTTCATAAAGTTTATTCTAAGTTAATTAAAAAATACGGTAGTAAAATATGAGAAGGGATTTTATGTCATAATCTACTACACTTAAACTAATAATAATAAATAACAATAATAATTTTCTTCATTGTTTAATTACTACTGGATATCTTTTCTTTTCGTTATATTTTTATTACCATAATAAATAATCTTTTACCTTCATGTAATAATATAATAAATACGTGGTAGCATATGATAATCTGATAAACAAAATATGTGTGGCAACTGATAGCATATAATTTAATATAATATTGTGATAACTGATTTATGACCAATAAAATAATGTAAGATTATGATTATTTAATTATAATGAATACCAATAAAATATTTAAAATTCTTAAAATAATTCTCTATTTATCTTTTGTGCAAAATTATATATTTGTTTCAGTTATTATGCATATATCGTGATTTCATGCAGCGATGTGGAGAAATAAATAACTCGGACACAAAATTTTTGAAATAACAAAATTTAACAAAGTTTATTACTAACAACAAATAAATAAACAATTTATTTACACTATTTACAGTGGATATCCTTAACTTTTTTACTTTACAGTTTGATCTACCGGGTTATAAAAAAAATAATTTATATTTCAATTACATCTTTATTTAGATTTAGAACAAAATTTAAAAAAAATGTTACTATTTGGTTTCTCATTATGGTTAACTTATTACAAATATATTTATCTACTTTATTAGCAACAGCATTTTATCCTTAATATTATTAAACTATCTTATTTTAAAAAATTCATACTTAGAAAACATTCCATAGAAAACAAAATTTTATAATGAGTATGGACTTCTCAAAATATAAAAAAACATTTCATCTTGCAAAGTCAAAGATGTTACACAAAATATTATCCAAAATTCAGTACTAGATTTTAGTATTTATCACACAATGTTTACTAATCATAATATATTCTTCTTTAAGCCTTACTTTAGTATGATATAAGTGTAATCATCAATATATTTCTGTTAATCAATAAACAAAAAAAAATACTATGCATATTGTTTACATAATTTACTTTGTACTATTGTATTTTAAAAAATATGCAATACTTATTTTTCTCTAAAAAAAAATAATACTAAAGCTTTTAAAATTATTATCACTTTAAAGAAAATATCTTTGTTTAGATACTTTATTTTAAAAAGTTTATATTTCATTTCCGAAATAAAATTCAAAATATATTCTATGATTCTTTTCTTTCCTTAGGATACTTTGGATCTTCAATTTTAAGTTATAATATTCTGCTCCTTATAAGCAAATAAACCAATCTTATACAAAACGATAGCATAACATAAGTTCTAAATTATTTATCATTTCTCTTAAACATATCTTACTAAACGATGCAGTTACATGAAATAAAGATAGCGAAAACAGATGCATAGGATTAAGGAAGAAAGCTAGAGTATTACTCTTAACATATCTCAAAATCATGGCACAGTGCGAAGAGGTATGACATTTACTTGCCTAATAACCTCTAGTACAGGGACGATGTTAAAGCTATTTCTTCAGCTTTATTAGAACATCAAATATTTAAAGAAATATAAACACTGTCCAAATAAAATGTGTATCAGTCATAGGGCTATGATAACTATGCTGATAACCACATAAAGACTAAATATTATTTCCATTCCATATAACATCATATTTCTTAAAACATCATCTTGGTTTCCTGTTCATTAAGTACTTCCAAGCCACTATCTCAACATTATTTCTCAAGATTTTTCTACATCTTACATCGATAAATAACTATCTGCATTTACAAAACAATAAATAAAATTCATTAATAGTTAAACAATCTAGCTGTTCTACAAGAAAAGTCTGCTTACTTCATTATTCTATATGTCTAATCATATACAATCTACTTAGACAATATTTGAATATCCAATAACATGAAAATTTTAAAAGAATCACATAATTATTTGTTATGTTGGATTATATCACTAATAAAAAAAAAAAAAAATCTCGTATGCATATTTTCAAATCAATCCTATCTCATAATGTTTTTTAAAATGTTGTATGAAATGCGGTACATATAAGTAAAAAAAAACTTTTATACTTCATTCTTACTATCCATAGATGATCTAAAGAAAACACAAAAAAAATATACATTATAAAATTATTAATAGTTATTATTATTACCAATAACCTTTATCTAGTCATCGTGTTCAGTAGGCTTCCTTTATTCACTTGAGCATTGCAGATATAAAAAAAAAATTCACACCCATACACTTTATATTAAAATATTTTTAGCTAAATTATTAGATTGTTATATTATAAAATTTTAATATTAATAAATTAATGTTTTTATGTTTTTCCTAATCTTATATAAAAATTTAGATTTAAACTAGGTTAACAAAATAAAAGGAATCAAAACTATAGTTACATATTTTCTTGACGATAGTTCCTGATAAGTCCAAAATGCTTATTATTTTCTCTAGAGTTTTCCAAAAATGTTCTCCTCCAAGCGCGTTAAAGTTTAAAACAAAATAATTATTAATCCATTTAATAAAATTTATAGAAAATAATCCTTGGTTTTAGTATTTAGGACTATAATTATTAAATCATAATATTTATTAATCCCGTGAAGCTTCTTAATCTTCTCTACCAATATTCTCTGCGTATCCGATGCATCAATCCATCTAATTTAACTTTGAAAAAATATTCGATAAACTTTTAAGTACTATTTGTATTTCCATGGATCCATTTTTTTTATTCATCTATGTGTTCACTTTTTATCTATGTTTCCTTCTTGATACATTTAAACTTTCGTTTGGTATTTTTTATAAATCTCTTTTAAAATAAAAACTTCAAGTACTTTTGAACAAATCTTTTCCAAATACATTTTAAATAATTCTAAGAACGGATATTTTAATATCAAAAACGCTTCTATAACATAATCTCCTGGGTTCTTTCTTAAATTTTGCACTCGAAAATATTTTTTAAAAAATGTTACCTTTAGAAAGGATATAACATTTTTACTTCTTTGAATATCATATTATATAAAATAATTCATGCAATATATAATTATCTTATTACCATTTAAAAATAAATCTTGAATAAGCTTATACATAATACGTTTCAATACATTTTTTAGACTCCGTATAATGTCCGAGCTGTGGTTTTTTATGTACCAGAACAGTTCTTCGGTGAAATATTAATAAAGCTGTATCAATAAATATTCCAAACATTTTTACAGTATTACAATTTCTATCCATTTTATTCCACAGTATATCCATTTTTATTGCATAGTCTAGGTTAAATTTTTAGATAAAATACTACTGATAAAGGAACTTTAAAAAAATTTAACAAAGCATGTTAAACGAAATTATTAAAATATTTTTTTAGTTTACACTCTCTTTTTTGCAAGTTATTTTTAAAATATTAATTAGTTTTTGCAAATAAATTATGAGAGAGCGCTAAAATTGACTAAAATAATAATTTTAAATACTATCTCTTTGATAGCTATAATTTACCTTTCTCCGGTTTCAATACATATATTATACATTATTAATCCCCCCCAATAACTTAGTTACGATGATATTTATAGTCTGTAAGAATACCTATTTTTATTGGTTAATTCTTACTTTAGCTTGAGAACAAATTTACATATTTTTAGTTTATAGTAGAATTGAATTTCAAAATTAGAAATTATAACGTAATGAACTTAAAATAGTATTTAAAATACCACTTTTAATTCAATTATTATTTTATTTAAATTATTTAATCTTTTAAAATAACTATTAAAATAACATTTAATAACTTATTCCATTTCTTAATATTTAATTTATCTATTTTTATTTAAATAAAATATTTAATTTTTATATTATGAATGTATTCATCTTTATTACATTATTTAAACATGTTATACGATAGTTAACTTAATGTTTAATACTATTTACTTTTATGATAGGCAATAATTCTATCCAATTCTATAATATAACTTTTAAAATATTTTAAACTTTGTTATTATTTCAAACAAGCGTGTGTGTGAACGTATGTAATATACAAGTCACATGATTAATAACTTTGACAGACGATTTTTAATCTATTTCTCTGCCTAGATTTATAAAATTGCTACACTTATTATATTATATAAAATAATTATAAAAAATTTGGAAGAATAATTTTAAAAATATAGAATTAGATATAATTTTCACCATCATAAAGTTTATTTTTAAAATATACTATATTAATTTTGACTATTAAATATGACTATAAATTTAAACATAGCATTTACTAAATTATCAGTTTTAAACTATTAAAATCGAATTTATTAAATATACTTTTAATATTTATAGCTGTGTTATTTAATATGGCCAGCTTTTACAACCATATGAAACAATATTTTAAACTTTACTTAACTATTTTTAAATAATTCGCTATAACTTTATATACTACGTATTTTCTTTAGCTTCAAATTGTACTTTAAAGACATAATTGAATTAATACAATTACCATATAAAAAGAACATATTCTAAATTTAAAATTTTTAGTAATTGACTGTTATGAACTATTACCGACCTATACAAAAGGGCACAATATATATATATTATTGCTATGATTTTTCCAAGCAGTGTATAAATATTGTGTTAAGTCGCTCACTACTAATGTCTAAATTGCTGAACAGACAAAACTAAAAACAGTTTTGCATATAGAATAAGAGTTTATATAAAAAATGAGTTTACACTTATAAATGTGAGAATAAAATGCTTTTCTTGTAGATATAAGCAATACTTAATTGGAATAGACTCAATTTGATTTTTCCATAGCACCATTTCAAATAAATGTGAAAAATTACAGACATTGCTAATATCTAATATTAAAAAATTGCAGTATTTAGATCTCTAATGATATTTGTATCTGTTATAAGTTGTTGAGTCACTGAAAAAATGGGTTCATTTTTTTCTACTTAATAATTTAGTTATTAGTAATATGAAATTTAATATGTTATTTATGTAAAGTATTTGATTGTATTTCATATATAATTTTGTAATATTATAGATATATATTAATTCATATATAAATATTTACAAATATAAAAAAGTTACACACACACACACACACACATATATATATATATATAATCATTAAAAACCGGTCAGCATTTAGACAACCCTAATAGCAATACCAATCAGCACCTTTATTGTTTAAAGGAGGTTTATTGATTGTTAGTGATATTGGGATTGGCTAAGTGTTGACTGGTTTTTAATGATTACTTATAAACCCATTTATCATTGAGTATTATTATACTTATTATATATATATTCAATTATAATAGTCATGAAGTATAATGATAATAATATTTTTATAAATAGATGTCGTAAATTACAGAATACTTTCAATTAATTTCTAAATATTTTTCAATTAAAAAGTTATTTAAATTTAAATATAGCAGAAGGAAATGTCATCATGTTATATTTTCCCATTGCCTATTAATTAAAGATATTCTATTTCAATTTATCAAAATTACTTCCTAAATTTTTTTATTATGATTTCTCTTCTCACGAAGATATTAGTATTTTTTTATTAAGGAAAAAGACTGCCAAGTATCAGCATTTACAAGATTATATACATTGATTCATGTTATCATAGAGTTCAAGAAAATTTTACAAATGTTATTTTTAGAAAACCCATTCACTTTATACTTTTTGTTTCGATTTACTCAATTTCATTTTACAAGACAGCTTCTTAGAGGACACTTAGACTAACATTTTATCTGCTTCATTGTAGCACATTGTCTGTGGATTAATAACTTCATCCTCTGTGGATTGTCCAAGCTCGTCCACAAATCACTATCGGATTGCATTGCTTGTTTGTGAGTTTCAATTGCCATATTCTTTAGGTTGACACTTATTTGTTTCCGTGATATCATCTGCGTCAATTTTTTACATCCTTTATCATCACTGTCTTCCATGTTCGACCAATACTCATTTCATTCCTACACCTTATTTTTTGATTCTTTTCAATTTACTCCTGGGTTCATTTTCGGATAATAGTAAACTTTGACTCACCTGCTAGCCCTGGCAGGCTTACTTTTAAATTCAATATTGCTCCATAATCATCTGAAATTATGTCCACTTTTTTACTTAGAGTACAGTCATGCCCCAAGCTTTGAAAGCATTCTCCTTTTGACTTTATATAACATTCATACAATTTGAGCTTCAATGACAATGGCAAGCTCTTCTCCACCCAACCACAGTCAGAAGATGCCAAGGCATTATCTTTTGCATTCATAGACTCAGATCCCATCCTGTTATACAGTTTTGACTCAGCTAATCTAGTCTTCTTCCTACCCTTGTTTCTTATCAACTTTACAGTATCAAACCCAGTCTTTTTTTCTTGTTTGCCACTGAAATCAATATTAAACTGTACACTGCTGCTCTCATCAATCTGCAATCCAGACTGTTCCTGATTCTTTTTTTTGGTTTTATATTTGAAATCTGTTTTCTGTTTGAATTGATTCATTAATAGCCAATTCAGAATCAATGGGTTTCCTGTAATTGTCCAACTGATTACTCTCTGCTAACATATTCACTGACCTGCTCTTCTACTCTTCCATTGTATCTACAGTGCTGCACTGTGGCCTCACTAGAGCTGCTTCCAAACCACTGTTTATCTGTAGATATTTCTGTCTGGCTTTCTTCAGTCTCTCTTAGTGAGATTGCCTGTTGACTCATCAATTGTGACTTCTCAGATCTTAAATCAGCCCTCCAATAACAGTTCCTGAGGTTCAATCCCTGTTGGCTGATTCACTGACCATGAGACAATGCCTAATGGTGCACACTTGTGGTACCTCATTGCTTTTACCACATCTTTGACATATTCTTTCAGGACAGGGCTTAATTAGATGAGTCTGGTCTCCACACCTGTAACATTGTGGTTGCACACCACAAACTACTATGTATATTGGACATCTGGTTGCTTCAAGAATTAAGGTATATCTATCTGTTGGGTTGATTCCATAATTTAAGTCCATTGTAAAGACTGCATGGTTGGATGAGTTCTATTCCAGCTCTTCTCTTCATTAAATAGCTAAAACACGCTACTGTTCCAAATTGTGTCAGTAGTCTTTGCAAATCTGCTTGTGCAAATCCTACATAGCAATTGCGGATCACTCCTGATACTAGCCTCAGTCTATTTGTATAAATTTTCACTATATATTTGCGATCTAAGTACATCTGAGTCCTTTTGAATTGCTCCTTTATTAGCACATTTTCAAACTCAATAATCATATATCTTTTATTGGGGTGGTGATATACCCTCCTTATTGAACTACTGATTTTTAAGTCTTTAATTAATGCAGACAATTCATTTGTTGGGAATGTAAATAGTTCACATTTTCTATCAGTTGTACTTAGAATCAATGTGTTCTCATTGTATAAGTTAGAGAATGAATTAAACAATACGGACATCGTTGATAATCTGATATTCTTCTGGATTTAAGTCATCATTGTCATTATTTGGATCGGTGCTGCCTAAGTTGGCATCATCATGGTTTAATTCTGCTCAAGCTCAATACTAGAGAAGAACACAGATTGATCTATTTTTCCGTGATTGCCTTTATTTAGCCTCCTACTTTAGCTGTTGATTATTTGATTCAAACTTCTTTCTTGATTTATACCACCTGTATTAAGTTTCAAGCGTTCAGCATATGAGATATCTTTAACAGTGTTACTATCATTTGTTCTTTGATTTTTGAGATTAATATTATTGAAATTTAACAGAGGAAATTTAGAGTTTAATCGATCCTCATTCTTTGGAAGTGCACTCGTAGTAATAGACAATTTAGTAGAATCACGAGAATTTTTAAACTTATTGTGATCCTGTTGATAATTGGAATTTGAGTGAAAATTCCTTTTCCGTGAATCAGCATATTTCTAGCATTCTGAAATATTGCTACACTATTTGTTCTTAGTTGGTTTGGTCTTGAAAAATTATTCTCTGATTTATTTTGATTCAAAACCTCTTCGTTACGATAGTTTTCTGCCACTTCCTGCATAACGCCCTCTTTATTATATATTTTTTCCGATTCTTTAATTTTAACCATTAATGAAGAAAAATTACTTTAAAATTCTTTGTTTTCTGATATATTCTTATTATTCTGAGAGGAATTTGGTATTTTCCCTTTTACCAAACTAGTTTTAGGTCCGTTTTTAATTTCTTTGATTCTTTTCTTTACGTTTTTTTCATATAATATTAGTATTTTCCAAATAAAAATTGAAAATAAACTCACATGTATTTTTATGTTCAAAGGAAATAAATGCCATTATAAATCATTACTTCTCCTATTTTCATACAGTTATATAACATTTGATATTTCTTTAATCTTTGCTCAAGACTACATTTCGAATTTACTTTACTTACAAATGAGGAAAATATGATTAATAGTTGCAATTTTATAGATATTGAAATTTACAAAAACATATTGATGATGTTTTTGTTTGTGAACATGAAGAAAGTATAAATTATCTTGTGGATGAACTGAACAAATTAAATGGTTTGAAATGGATAGTTGAAAAATAAAAAAAAAGAGCAAATAGTTTGATTTATATGCTACAAGAGATGATAGTTTAGGTTATAAATTGATAATCAAACATTTGCAAAAAAGAGATTATATATATATACTAAAAATCAAAAATATTAGTTATGCAAAAGGTTGCAAATCTTAGGTTTTTTTTATTTCACAATGAAGAATTATGTCGTTGTGAAAATGATACAAAAGAGTTGATTGAAGTTGATTTTAATAATAAACAAATTTATTATACTTTATATCACTTTAAAAAAAGATATACTATTTTAAAAGAGGATAAAATTGATGATAAAAATGGATATTGATTTTGTATGTTTGAAATGTCTCAAGCTAATTTTTTTTAAATGTATATATAGATAAATATGCTTCTTTTTGTGTTTGACCTAATGTTAATAGATTGATAAATAATTTAAAAAATATATCTATGAGATAAAAACCGAATATTCTGTATAAAATCTTAGGTAAGTGTAAGGCTTTATACAGAGGTGAATGGTGGTATAGTTATGAGAAAAGGATAAAGAGCATCAACTGTTATATAAACATTAACAAATAAGAGGAACATTGACTTAATAATATATGTTTTTTTTTTTGATCAGAAAAACATGTGAGTTTACTTTCAGTCTGGAAAATACTATGATTTTTCAAGAGGAGAGAAACCACAATAAAAAAAAAATTACTGAAGCAGTATTGATAGATAGAAACAGATTGTCTTTAATTAGTACACAAGGTGCAAACATTAAAATTAATGAATTTTGGGATATAACATAATGATGTTTCGCTAAAATTAAATGATTTTTAATTGAAGAAGATTAAGAAATTAACTAAAGGTATTTCTAATAAATATCACATGATCACCATTTCTTATGCTTGCTTATAACTGTTATTAAAACAGGCAAAATTCTGCAGACAGTATTGCCACTCAATGAAAGCCAGAGTAATCAATGGATGCCGGAAGGCTTGTGCATGAAATCACCATCTAGTACTTACTCATTAAATATCCCCAGACTAGTTTTCAATTTAAGACTCATAGTTTTGTAGTTAAGTAGAGATAAATGGTGGCTGCTGGAAGGTTGCATTAGATCCTAAGATCTAGGTGCAGTGCTCTTAGATCCACAGCTCCTCACTGATGAAGGCCACAAGCCAGAAACTAGTCTGGGAATATTGGATGAGTAGGCACTAGATGGGGATTTTATGCACAAGCCTTCTGGAATCTATTGATTACTCTGGCTTGCACTGAGTGGCGATACTGTATGGAGAGTTTTGCTTGTTTTAAATGTATTTATACAGTTTATTATAGTTATTTATAAGATATAATCATCATTATTACTTTATTATTTTTATTATAATTTTATTACAATAATTGTTCTGCCAATGACATTTTATTTTATTTACATATACATGTATTTGTGTGTGAGTTGGCATATATATTTATAAACATATAATTTAATATTTTTTTATTAATTATTTTATATAAATACTAACATTAAATAATAATAATAACAATATTAGGATTGTAATACTAGAATATAAAAACGTTGCTGTTGCTGGAATATTCTCTGTAAATGATTGTGTTGGAGTTGTTGTTGTTGTTTTAATTGTTTTATATGTTCCTTCTATTGTTGATGAAATTGTAGAAGAATCTTCCGTTACATTATAACAGCCTATAAGCTGAAGTTTTAAATCATTTTCTCCCCTCACAAGTAACGATAATTCTTCGTTATTACAACCACTAACATTTTTCACAAAAGAAACTTCACATGCGTAAAAATCTTGAAAATTTCTAAAAGTATTAAAAAAATAAAATAAATAAATTTTATACGGCAAAACAAGCTATTATTATATGTATATGATGTAAAACTTTTTCTATTGATTGAATAAAAGCAGTATGTCCAGCCCAGCCCTATTTTAATCTCCTAACTCTTTTAATGATTTCTGTGATAAATGTTTATTCATTCACTCAAGTATTTTACTTACAATGTCTTTTTGTTATTCTCAACATACATAGCTTTATACTTTATTGAATGGTTTAAAGTCTCTATATTTTCATCTTTTATGTGTCTAAGTCTCTGATCTATAAGTAAGAATCAATAAAATACATTTTCCTTTTCAAACATAAATGCATATTTCCTTTTAATATTAAATTAACAGAAGCATTCCACATTTTTGATATGTTTATTTCTATATTTTAGCACTTACATATATGCATGTAGATAAAGGATTGTTTGTTTTTATATTATGCCCTAAGTTTGACATTGGTTAGAAGATGATTAGCCTAAAATTTTATATAGTGTACCTCTTTTAATTTCAATCACAAAGGATGCCGATAAGACTTGATGATTAACACTGCTGGTGTTATATTTATTACTTGTAACGGTTTCTGTTGATTCTAATAACTTATTATAATGACTTCCACTGAACATCACATGATCATTACTACTGTATGGAGAGTTTTGACTGTTTTTACAATGACTTCCAATAATGATTATGCTCGTTGTGAGAAAGATGTTTTACAACTTGGATATACGTTTATGATTGTGCTCTACATCAGCGTTTCTAAACCTTTGGGTCGCAACCCAATACTGGGTCACGTTAAATTTTTAATGGGTCGTGAATATGCACCAAGAAATAAAGACATAAATATCTGATAGCAAAAATCTTTTTACATTTTAAGAAAATATTAGTATTAATAAAAAAAATTAGTAAGTAATACTACCTATGCTTTGTGTATTTTTTTCAAATTCAATTGTAAATTTGAACTTAAATAATCATAATATGAAATTTCGCGATTATTTTCAAAATGTAATTGTTCAAAAAATTGCAAACAAAAATGCAAGTAAAATTAATGTGATGTGATGTGATGCACTATGGCTTCTCTTTAAACGAAGTCAAAAATATCTGAGCAATTATGCCCAGTTTTCCCATATTTTGCTCCATCTCATTTCCACAACATAATCTTTGTCAACTCTATGGCCTTTATATCTAAATTCCCCTTATCTTTTCCCAAACACAGTATAAAAACCAATAATTTACTTTCTATATAATGACTTTTTTCATATTTATTCTTCCATAACTTCATTATATGTAAACTTTCTGTTTTCAAGCATGTATATTCAATTAACAAAGGCAACTAAAGCGTCAACCAGCGCCAGTGGTGGAAAATTAATGCAACTAAAGCATCAACCTGCACCGGTTCTCAGTTCACAGTATATAGTTTGAACTAGTGTGTAGTTGTTCAAAAAATAAATTTGTATGCATTACAGTTATACCATTTTTCTAAATCATTGTGTTAAGTTAATAATTGAATTTTATATTTTGTTAAAATGTACGTATATTTGTAATTTACAAATAATACTTATATTTCGTTGTATGTGATTAATACATACATTGTACTGAAAGCGTTTAATATTTTCAATTTATGTCTTCTTTTGTATTTCTTTCAGTCTTGTTTAATAATGAGTAAACAAAGTAAAATATTTAATTTTTTTTGGGAAAAAAAGAACAAGAAATTTCTCAAGAACCCAATTCGCAGGATAAAAATATAAAACTGCCTACTACGTCGAGTGAACCATTAGCACACTTTTGTTTATAATTATAAAGAAAAATATATTAATTTTGTTTTCACTTTTATAAAAGAAAATGGAATAGAGCTACCACAATGTGTTGTCTGTGGGTCTACTTTGGCTAATTCTTCATTTAAAAATAACAAACTATTAAGGCATTTGGAACCAAACCATAGTCAATATAAAGATAAATCTGTTGATTTTTTTTTTTAAAAAAAAACGAGATGAATTTGAAGCAAATAGATCTAATTTAACAAAATTTGTTTCTACAGATAAAAAAAACTTTTAAAATGTTCGTATTTGGCAGCCTATCACTTTGGTAAATGCAAAAAAGCATATACAATAGGGAAAATGTTACTAAAGCCATGCATAAAAGATATTTGCAAATAATTATTTGGCAGTGAATTTGAATGAAAAATAAATCGCATTCCCTTGTCAAACGACACCATAAGTCGCGAGTAATTGATTTGGCTGATGATGTTGAATCTCAATTAATAGAAAATATAAAAAAAAATCCAAGTCTTATTCAATTCAATTAGACGAATGAATCTACAGACGTTTCTAACGGTGCAATAATATTAGTTTATATAAGATATATTGGTCTTACATGTAAAGATATTCAGGAAGAATTCCTATGCAATTTAAAATTAAAATCTTCAACAACATCAGAAGAAATTTTAAAGATAATGAAATTGTATTACCAAACAAAAAATATTTCGTGGGAAAGATGCATAAGAATTTATACCGATGAGGCTGCCATAATGACAGGAAAACATAGTGGTTTAGTAACATGCATAAAAGAAATTTCTCATCCAGATTTAATAATAACCCATTGTTTTCTTCATCGGAAACAATTGGCTACCAAAGATGTTAGCATATTTATATGATATTTTAAATCAGTGTGTACAAACAGTCGGTAAACACGCCTCTATTTCGATTAATGTGTGATAAAGTGGGTTCAGCTCATAAAAATTTATTATTACATTTTCACATAAGATGTATTCAAGAGGGAGAGTTCTGAGTAGATTATTTAAACTTCGTGTGAAAATTGAAATATTTCTTAATGATCCGAAGCCAACAGTATTCAGTGAATATTTTAAAAGTAATGTGTGGCTTTCCAAGTTTCCTGTTTAGCTGACATATATTCATTAATAAATGATTTAACTTTATCAGTACAAGGATGTGACACAACTCTTTTTATTTGTTACAATAACATGGAAGCATTTATAAAAAAAATTGAACTCTAGTTTAACAGAGTTAGAAACAATTGTTTTGACATGTTTTCTTTGTTTTCACAAATGGTTGAGAGTAAAATCATAACGCATGATGAAATTTCTGGTATAAGTAAAATCACTGAGAATCACTTATTAAAATTCAAAGAAAAGTTTTTTCAATAATTCCCAACTACAGAAGATATTCGTTTCAAAAATATGTGGATCTTAAATCTTTTTCAACAACACCATTCACATAACTTAAATTTATCAGAAGAAAAATTAATAGAATTATCGGACAAAAGTTTAGAATTAAATTTAAAGAATTTCAGAAAAATTTGCATAAATTTTGGTTAGAAGTTCAGGATAAATATCCAATCCTTAGTGAAAAGGCTATAAAATTGTTACTTCCCATTTGCAAAAACTTATTTGGCTGAAAGTGGATTTTCAACAATGAATGTTAAAAAAAAAAAAGTTTAGAAGCCGACACAATGTTAGTTCAACAATGAGATTAGCTTTAACTAATTCTATTGGAGCAAGAATTGATAAATTAATTGAAAAGAAGCAACAACGACAAAGCTAATAAATAATTATTTTGCATTGTATGTTCATAATTTAAATATGTTTGTAATAAATATAATTAAAATCAATAAATTAATTTATAATATTTTAATAGCAAATTTTATTTAAATATGTTACTGCTGCAGTTTTATAATTTTTTTACAGTAATGATGTGATGTAATGTGATGTGATGTATTATGGCTTCAAACAATAGGCAATACGCCACCTAGTGGCTCTAGGAATACAATGTTAGTTTCAGGTCCTCTATATTAGGTGGAATTAAAAAAGGATCACGAAGCTTCACTATAATATTTTGAAGCTAAACTGAGGGTAAACTCATTACCTTTAAGTGTTGTTATCAAAATGAAGAAAACTTTTCGTTTCCTAACAGCAACAAGGGTTTAACTGACATCGTTGTGAAAACAAAGATGGCAGAGAACGTATCAAATCAAGTGCAAAGTAGAGAGGGAAATGCAAGTCAAGAAAACAGCAATATAAATAAACAACTGATGGAAGAAGAGAATCCAGTTAACAAAGAAAACACCTCAGGTGATTGGACTATATGTCACCCAAAATATCACAAGAGAAAGAGAAAGCGAATGTCGTTGAAGGCTTCGAAAAGTTTAAAATTGAAAACAACGTTATCTAAAAAGCGAAACCGATTAATATAAGTTTAGAATTGAAAACAACATTATCTAAAAAGCGGAACCGATTAATAAAAGTTTAAAATTGAAAACAACGTTATCTAAAAAGCGAATCAGATTTATAAGACTAAATCTATAAAATCTAAATTTGAAACTAATAAGAGAAATAAGTCAAACAAATTATTTAAGGTTAATAACCAAGAATTTAAGTATGAAGAGGCATTACAAATCTATGCAAATGCAGTAAAAACTGGAGGGAATAGAAGTATGGGGTAAATAACGTTATGCAAGAGGCTTATGATAATATATCGGATTTAATGGATGAGGAAGATGAAAAATCAACTTTTAACAAAATCACTTAATGAATAACTTTTAATAAAGATTGAGAAATTTAAGGAATAAAAGCGAACAATTCTTTTATCAAGATTGTAACCACAGACAAATTCATTTGTTAAGCTGGATGCTAGACACTCCACCTAGAAATATCTTTGTAACAGTAATGATTTTTGTTATAATATTTGGGGGCACGGATCTGCACTCCTAATTTCTTCTGCAGAGGTTGACGATGGCGGTCATTGGGGGTCTGGTTTATGGATGCGGGCTGTTGACGATTATTGCCGTTATCAGGCAAACCTGCCAGGAGGGTCAAAGTTTTCAGCGCCTTTTCCGCTCTGATGGGCTGCTGCGCCCCCTTGATGGATTGTTTTTGGGCAGTGCAAATCTGTGGTCGTCCATGTATAGATACACATTAAGGAAAATTATACAACCCTTTTATGGATATATTTGTTATCGAGCTTATATATTTTGTAACTGGTCAATAATTGTTTTACCTTGTAACATTGAACACTTTGTAATCCTCCACGGGTAAGTATACCCGCTAATTTTTTGTAATCTTTTAACTAATAAAGGTTACTTTTGAAAAAAAAAAAAAACTTCTAACAATATTGAAATCGAACTGATACGTCAAAGTAGACTATTTTTTAAATATTTCATGCAGTAACTTAAATAAAATTCTGTATAATTTATTTTTGTAATTTTTACTTGTATTTAGTATATAAATAAAACGTTATTTGAAAAGAAAACATTTTTTTGGGTAATTAATAAAATGTGTTAAGCTTTTAAATTAAAAATATGTAGTTTAACTTTAACTCAACTTTTAACTTACAAATTATTTGTTCATTATAAATAATATCAAATTGATCCGAATATATACATATACACAGTACTGTGCTGATGTAATATCTTGTTTATATTATAATTTATATAATAAACATTTGGATCGCAGAATTATTTCAATGAAGTCTGTTGGGTCGCGCGGCAAAAAGATTGAGAAACGCTACTCTACATAGCTAATTAATACCATAATAAATGTGGACTTTAAAAAAAGTGAATTTTGGTATTACCAGCAAGCTGTTATCACCATGATTACTTTGACAGTCAGATTCCATTCACATAATTCTGAAATAAAATGATATGAAACTTGCATACATATAAGTGACATTGCTCATTTATTGTGATGTTGTGAGGATGGTGTTTTACACACTACATACACATTTATTCTGTGCCCCTATAATGCAGTAGTGGTCGCCATATAACTAATGATTGTGCTTTACATAGCCAATTAATACCATAATAGATGTGGACTTTTAAAACAAGTGATTTTCGGTAATATTAGCAAGTTATTATCACCATGTTTACGATGACAATCAGACCCCATCCACATAATTCTAAAATAAAATGACATGAATTTCACATACACATAAATATGTTCTGTTATAGAATAAAGTATTTTAATACATTTGTATAATTCACACGACAAATATAAAAATCATTAAATTACAAATATATCAAACAAGAACAATAAGGTAAAACATCTGGTCTTAACAAAATGCCAGCAAAATATTCATAAATATAGTTGACTTCCAAACAATTTATATGATAGATTTAAAGACCTGATCTTTTGGCAGTAAATTCCCTTAAATATCGTTATCAGTATGTTTACAATAACTTAAAATACTTAATCATAATCATTATTATTTCAAATCCCTAACAAACACACGTGTCAGAAACAATAATCACATATTAATTCAAATCACCAAATAGTAAATCGATATGTGAATGTCAGATACACCAAATCAATTTATCAAAATTAACCAACAATTATAAAAATAATAATAGTCCAACAAAATAGGTTCATTAATAATAATTTTTATTTGAAAACACAATCGATTGCAATATTGTGTTATTTATCTTGTACATCATTTTTCAAAATTGCTATCTCAATTTTCTCGTTTCAAGTACATATAGCCATCCAATTTTTTAATTAGCCAATAATTATTCTTTTACTTTTCAATATGCATTCATTTAAATTTTTTTTGTTCTAATTTGCCTTTTTCAATTTTTATCGAAATCATTTCTTAAATTTCACAATTTTTCTCTTCATTGGTTTCTTGGGCACTATATAAAGCTACAATATAAATCAAATATTTAACAAGAATTTTGTTTAAATACATTCAGGAGTCAAATAACTTTTCATTTTCATTGCATCATTTTTAGTCTTAATAATTATCACTACAATTTCATCAAAGATGAACAAGCTTTTATTACTAGTTAACTAGTTCTATAATTCGATGACCCAATTTTATTGTTAATATGTATTGCATCGTATTCCATTTACTTTTATTGCTTTACATCAATTCTATTTAATAACATATTAATCTATTGTTTGCCTAGTTCTCTTATCTATTTTATCATTTATTTGCATCGTATTCCATTTACTTTTATTGTTTTACATCAATTCTATTTAATAACATATTAAGCTATTGTTTGCCTAGTTCTCTTATCTATTTTATCATTTATTTGAATTTTTTTGGCATTAGTAGCATAAATAACAATGCAGAAACGAAAATAAAATAAAATAGACCATATTTTCGTGAATATTTCTTTTAATGATGACTTAATCCTAAAAAGTAAAATTGGTTAAATTTTATATTTATAAGTGTTATATATATATATATATATATATATATATATATATAGTTGTATTTTTTGTTTGGACTATTTCCATCATCTAATATGAGTGAGTATTGAATGTCTTTTAAAAAATTTAACTCCATTTAAATATTCCACATACATTCTACTGTTAATAATAGTACATATATGCACAACGTTTCGAGAAGTATTATTCTACCCTCTTCTTTAGGTGTTGCTGGATTAACCAATGACAGTACTAGTATGGGAATCGAACCTGGACCTTTAGTTTATTGTGTATTGAATTTGAAGGTAACGCTCTAACCAACTGATCCAGGGATACCCAGTTGGTTAGAATGTTATTTAAAATTCAATACTCAAGAAACTAAGGGTCCAGGTTCGATTGCTATGCTAGTACAATCACTGGTCAGGCCAATAACACATGAAAAAGAGGGGAAAATAACATCTCTCGAAACGTTGTGCATATACTAAGCTGTTTGATGTGCTATTACTAACAGTTGAACGTATTTGAAATATTAAAATAAAGTTAAATTTTTCTAAAGACGTTCAATACTCATATTAGATGATGGAAATAGTCCAAACAATAAATACAACTAAAACACCACCATCCACAAACTTTTAGGAAAACACTGATATATATATATATAATAAATATAGAATTAATTAAAGAAAAAATAAAAACATAATAAAAACACAGAATTACTTCTCTATAAAACTGCTTTAATATTTCAACCAGCAGACGGTTTTCATCAGAAAGCAAAATGGCGATTTCCAGAATTTAAGTTGTCGGTAATATTGTAGCGCTTAAATTCTGGAAATAACCATTTTGCTTTCTGATGAAAACCAGTCTGCTAGTTGAAATATTAAAGCAGTTTTATAGAGAAGTAATTCTGTGTTTTTATTATATATATATAAATTAAAAAACTTTTTTAATTTTTAGTTTTTTTATTAACAAAATGAATTTGTAATTTTTATTTTGAATTTGTTTTACCTGCATCCTATCTCCAGTTTGTCTTTGTCTTTGAGTATAGCATTACATGAACTGTTACTCAATTTCAGGAAGCAATCAGAATACTTGATTTTATCTGAAAATTTTTAAAAGAAATAATATTATATTAAAATTTTTTAGCTTAATGAATTGAAATAAAATAATCATTTGTTTAGTTGACTAAGAGATTATTTACTGCTGAATTATCCAAGTAAAAAAATAAATTAATTCCATATTGAACTCATCCACGAATTAATTATTAAACCCATTATTCGATCATTGTATAAGCGTCACTGAAATAATGTCAATATACATGCATGTGTACCCAATCTTTGACTTTTCAATGGTAATTGTATTGTTAGTGTATATTTAACTTTATAGAAATGTATTTTATTGTATTTAAAATTTGCTCGCTATATTGATATTGTTTTACTAGTATCAAATGCTAAAATATAATTTTTATTTGACATAAAATATATATAAATATATACAAGAATTACTGACTACTTAAATCTGTTGTTTGCTTAAATCTCCATGTAATTAAATACAAGTTGATAATTAGTAAAATAAAAACAAAATGTAAACACATTTTGAATTCATCAGTAAATACAGTTGCCTATTGTTAATATCGGTACTATATGGATATTTTGGCAGAATCATACCTGCCATTATCTGGATAGTAGAAGTTATTCAAATGGATGTTTTCGAAATTTTCAGCACTTTTGCAATAAATACATCAATATATGTTTACATGCTCGCCCACACATATACATAATTAGCGACAGCATTATAGAACATATGTAATCAAGACAATTTCAAATTTATAAGCACAATGCATGCTTCAAATTACATTAAACAAAAACTATCCCCTAATATAAAACTCCAGCCATGCTCTCTCACTATATATGTATTTCTGAAAATAATCTTCATTCTTTATGTGACATAGACGTTTAAAACATTTTGCATTTTCATGCCCATACTACAATATTTATAAATATCCGAAATACACTGTTTGATTTTAAAGCTTGACTTTATTTGCATTCATTTCTGCTATTATAATCACCTATGTAATATTTCTACAATGTTTAATTTTTGTAAAAACATCACTTGGCTGTATTTTCTGATGGAAACAAGTCTTCTCTTCGGGAAATATTAAAAATAAATTGCTATATAGACAAGAAATTGTGTGTTGTTTTTTATTTATTTTAGTTAGTTTACGTGTTTGTTATTGTTTTCATATATATATAATGCATTAAAAGTATACTTGTATATTTAGTTTTTTTTTTTTTTCATGTGTCAAAGTATCGGCCCGGGAAGCTAATCCACAAACCCGGGACAACTGCTTATAAGGCGGCTGTGCTGATCACTCGGCCACCAACACTTGACTATTTGTATATTTAATTTCATAAATTAATGTTATATTTTATTCTCTGTTGTGATCACATGATAAGAGAATAAGCTTATTTAAATCATGAATATTCAATTGGTTGTCAAAACAATCTCTATAAGCAAAAATGGATTCTATGTAAGCTCTGGTCTAAGATCTTAATATAGATAATGGAGAGTTGGCACAGAACTTTTAACAGATTAAGATTTTCACATTTCTATATGTTTAAATATTCTCCACTAAACAGGCAAACTTCCAAATCTTACTGCTATTAATTATTACTTAGATAATAAATCCGATTTTGTATAAATCTAGGTTGTTTTATAAATGTAATCATATGATAGCAGTCAAAGTTTATCTAAACCATAAATCTTTAATCTGTTGTCAAGGCAATTTCTAAAAATTAAAGATGGATTCCATTTTTCATTTTAGTCTAAGATTTTAATGTGGATGAAAAAAAGTGGTAGTACAGGAATTTCACAGATTGAGATTTTTATATTTCTATAAGCAATACCATTAAAAGAATAAATTTTTTTAACTTGAAGAGTTTGATGCACACATTGGTCTAAGTGGTAGACTATGGAAACGTTATTGAAAATAATGATATTAATGTTGTAAGTTCAAATGGTTTGTTATTATTGAATTTATGCATAGTACATGAATTGACTATCACAAACACTTTGTTTAGGCAGAAAGCCACTATAAAAATATCTACACCCAAAAGTACAATTTAATAGATTACAATTAGAAGTCAGAATACAAGATAATTTAAATTACATGAGCATTTACAAGTGCAGATTTTTATGCAGATTATAGGTTACTATGCTGCAAGATTAAAATGCAAGATTGAAGACTTATTTCAATCATATTCATTATTCTTTAGAAGAATCTACTATGTGTATTAAATACTAACAGCTATTAAATATTAAATTTTTTAATTTGGATCATCAAGGCTGTTATATTACTGAAGCATGGAGTTTTTCTAAGGACAACAACAACAACAACAACAACAACAACAACAACAACAACAATAATAATAATAATAATAATAATAATAATAATAATAATAATAATAATAATAATAATAATAATAATAATAATAATAATAATAATAATAATAATAATAATAATAATAATAATAATAATAATAATAATAATAATAATAATAATAATAATAATAATAATAATGTTTTCATTAAGTTTTATTTTGAATTTATAGCTGTTTCTGGGTATCTGAACTGGTGTATTACTATAATACATAGGTTGGAAATACATAGGTTGAAAATATTAAACCAATAGACATACCATCACTTGAAACGGATCAAGAAGCTACGTTGTTTCTGCCGATCAATGGTTTAATACCTGTGTTTTCACTGTAAATAGCGTGGCCATCTAATACACAATTGTCCAAAAGTATATTGCAAAAACTGCAATTTAAAATTATCTCCTACGCACCAATGTCCACGGATAAATCAACAAATTGACAACAATCCAACACCGGATGAGAATAAAAATAACAGCCCGAAAGAAAATAATGAGAACATAAATCAAGATATTATCTTGAATAAGACTTCTCCGGAAGTAATGGATTATCTTACCTCCACCTATGACCCAGTGTCAGACTCCACCTCGGAAATCAGAAGAAAAACAGGCAGACACAAGAAAACAAAGAGTGTAGGAAACCTCAAAATATTAGCTTAAATGAAAGCGATAGCGATTCCCCCTCACCCGCAAAAAATCTCAGTAAGTAAAAATTAAAAAAAAAAAAAGAAGATTCGGAACTCTTTGTTTCCGCGGGGGAAGAAGAATTAATTTCTAATCAGGCAAGTATACCATGTTCGCATTGTACAAAAAAAAATAAAAGCCAGTCGCACAATGGTAAAACAATAATAAATAAAAGTGGAAATTTAACTAGCTAGTTAAATGGGGGCCCAGATAATCCTTTGTTTCTTTTTTAAATTTCCAGGTAAACGGGCCCAGATAATCCTTTGTTTCTTTTTTAAATTTCCAGGTAAACAAATGTTTTTTGTTTTAAACATATAATTCTCTCTTTCACTTTTTTTTTTGGTAGTTTATATAATAGCGATAAAATTAAATAGGTAAAAAAAAAAGTTTTATATTAGAAATACTAACATGAAATTTAAAGTTTGTTCGTTAAATATTAGAGGTTTAAACGCCATAGAGAAAATATACCAATTAAAAAAGTTGCATGAAATAATTCAGCCACATGTATTAGGTATACTCGAAACAAAAATATATCGTGGTTCTACAACTAACCCAGCACAATACACAAATAATATAGTCTTTACAACTTTTTTCACAGACACTTTCTCACCATCAGCTGGCACAGGAATAATAATAAGTAAAAATAATCCTTTTTCGAGTTTCAAAATACTATATATGGATGCACATATAATAATTATAACCTTTTACATCTGTCAAATGCAATAAATATATGTATACATTCCACCTAACACAAAATTGATCAACACAATTATACAAATTATAAACACTAGGTTAGCTACTTCACCTCATCCATCTCTACTCCTCGGGGATTTCAATATGACATATGATAATTTCATAAGAAAATGGCTTCACATGATCGCTTTCCCTTTAGTCAGTGGGGAGAGTTTTCTGCCAGATGGAGCCATTTCTTTCAATAATGGCAGATTTGCATCATTAATTGATTTAATGTTCTTCTCACCTTCACTTTATCACATGATCAATCTCTCAATAATTAATACTCCCATGTCAGACCATGCTGCATTGATGATTGATTTAAACCTAGAATTCATCACACAAAAATATTTTAACACAGGAAAAACCATGAGGATCCTTCTCCCATCACAAACAACAGAATTCCTATATTCTGAAATATACATACATCTCAATAAAATTAATAAACTAAAAATTGATCCCACACAAGCATGGCTAACATTTATAAACATTATTTCACACACAATTCAGCATGTTACAAGAAGAGCACCAACACCCACAGGATTATATACATTAGTTGAAAAATTGCATAAAGCAATCATTAATACAGTAGACAATGAGAATAATAAAGACAGAACTATAGCACTTAAAAGAACATATAATTTAGCAAAAGACAAATTAAAAGAATATATAGCATTAAAGAAAAAAAAATTATATCTCAAACAAACGCATGTATGGACAAAACAATACATTAGATGGTGCCTCAGTCAGCCACCTAAATATAAGTTCCAACAGCAATATCACAAAATAAAACAATAAGTGGTCAATTCATGCTAGATACAATATATAATTACTTTAAAAAAAAATTACAGTCATGTGAATCCTTTGACCCAGCAACTTTTTTTCTAGGAACAGCAGAAGAGAACATAGTGTTTGGAAAGATAGAATTCAAACAAAAAATAGACCAAATCCCAGATTTCAGCCACCCAGGCATGCCTGGAATCCCAAAAAGAGTTTTTTCACACTTAGAAACTCACACTACACAATATTTAGTGAATATAGCGAATTTGCTTACAAAACAAGTATATAAAATTCCAAACCTAAACCCTATATCAATAGTCCCTTTTTTAAAAAAACAAGAAAGTCCAACCACACTTGAAAATCTTCGTCCAATATCGATGAGCTCACTAGGCATTAAAATACTTGAATCTGTCATCAAAGACAGAATAGAGCCATACATCACTCCAACTATATCCAAACACCAATTTGCCAAAAAAGGCTCTTCAGTTAACCAGGCAGCATTCATCTATAAAACAGTCATAGACACAGTAAGAACTAACAAAAAGTATGCACCAGTAGTAGTACAATTAGACATAAAGTCAGCATTTGATAATGTATTAATAAACAAGCTAGTAGAACTATTAATAAACTCTACAATCCCCAAAGCCTATATTTACATAATCACTAATTTGTTACTCAACCGAGAAATATATATTACTATAAATGGTAAAACAGCTACATCAATAGTACCAAACTGCTCCATACCGCAAGGATCTCCACTAAGCTCACTACTATTTGCAATATATATCAACCCACTAATTAAGGAAATTGAAGAAAAAATAAATGGAATATACATACAACAATTGGGCTCCTATGTTCCATGCATTGCTTACATGGATGACATATCTGTCTTCTTAAAGAGCAAGAAACAGATACCCAAACTTTTAAAAATAATAGCTAATTACTCTAACACATATAACCTTAATGTTAATGTTGAAAAATGTTGTGCCTGGAAAATTTACACCTCAAGTCCAATTACAGATTATTTCAAGGGAAAGCCTAGCCCTTTTTTAGGTTTCCCTTTCCATCTCAGTGCAATTGCAATGAGAACACAAATTCAAAATAATTTGAGGGAAAAGATTGTGAAATTGATAAATTCAATGGAAAAGGCATATCTATCACTATATGCCAAAATATCACTGTTTAATATGCTAGTAATAACCAGAATAATTTATTTCTCTCCGATTGTGATTTTCACAAGGGGTTTCATTAATAATATTTATACTTTATGCAGAAAGTTACTGTGGGGGAAAAAACAATATCTGTTTCCATCAAAAAACTACAACTGCCATTGTCATTGAATGGACTTGGTTTACACAACTTACACATTTTCCGTATACAGAAAACAATAAACATCATAGCAACTTGTAATAAAATATATCCAATAATATCACATACAATGAAAGTGACACCAACAGACACACCACCACCATACAAAGGTTATTGGAAAGCACTTCTGAAACCACTAATGAATACAAATATACCTCCTATACAAACAGATGGTACTAAATATAAATACTGGCAAACATATAAGTTCATCTATCCAGGCATACAAAACACAGCAGAAACACTATTGGCGATTAATAATAAGCAATTAACTAAAAGATATAAACATTGGTCATTAGAACCAAAATATTTTGACTTCCTGATTAAAATAAATCTGGAAGCACTTCCGACATTAAATTTTTTAAAATATAAAAGATACTACCATAACATAGATGACATATGTTCCATCTGTCATCGAGAATCAGAAACAATAAATCACTTCCTATTCACTTGTCAAGGACTTGAAAACACTCGCAAAATGATCTGCAATATCACAACACGGGAAAATACAACAATCAGATATTTGCTACAAGCATATGAAAAAGGTATATTTTCCAGTATTAGGGCTAGTACATTTATCCTTTATGCCTTCTGGTGCACAAGATGTAATTTTAGTATAAACACAAATACCAGAAGACATCAAAACATAATTAAAAATAAATTAATACAAATCCAACAAAGAGATAAAAGAATTACAGAAACACAAACATACATTGACACATGGTCTCAAATGCGACTCACCTCAAATCTATAACATGGTATATTGCCTTCAAAGAATAAATGTTTTTTTGTTTTGTATGCTCTGATAAATAATTTTTTTTTCTATTCATCTTCGTAAAAAGTTTTACAGTTTTTGATTTTTTATTATTGTGGGATTTATTTCTTTTTTGTTTATTTGATCCAATTTTTTTTTCTTTGTGTATAATTTTTTGTTTCATTATTTTGTTATCATAATAATAATATGATGTATTTTTTATATGCTCAGGTAATGAATCTTTTTTATTCTATTTATATTTGTAATAGATTTTGTTTTTCAGTTTAATTTTTGGTATTGTAAGGTTTTTTCCTTCAGTTTTATTGATCCAACTATTTCATTGTATACAATTTTTTTTGTGTGTTACCATTATTTTTTAACAATGTAATACATAATTTTTACTATGTGTGTTTTTTTTTTTTATTAACAAAAAAAAAAGGTATTGTAAATGTATTAACTCTGTAACCTATTATAACCTTTTGTTTTCTTTGTGAATAAAGTTCCTTTGAAACTTCTTCTTCTTCTTCTTCTTCTTCTTCTTCTTCTTCTTCTTCTTCTTCTTCTTCTTCTTCTTCTTCTTCTTCTTCTTCTTCTTCTTCTTCTTCTTCTTCTTCTTCTTCTTCTTCTTCTTCTTCTTCTTCTTCTTCTTCTTCTTCTTCTTCTTCTTCTTCTTCTTCTTCTTCTTCTTCTTCTTCTTCTTCTTCTTCTTCTTCTTCTTCTTCTTCTTCTTCTTCTTCTTCTTCTTCTTCTTCTTCTTCTTCTTCTTCTTCTTCTTCTTCTTCTTCTTCTTCTTCTTCTTCTTCTTCTTCTTCTTCTTCTTCTTCTTCTTCTTCTTCTTCTTCTTCTTCTTCTTCTTCTTCTTCTTCTTCTTCTTCTTCTTCTTCTTCTTCTTCTTCTTCTTCTTCTTCTTCTTCTTCTTCTTCTTCTTCTTCTTCTTCTTCTTCTTCTTCTTCTTCTTCTTCTTCTTTTCTTCTTATTATTATTATTATTATTATTATTATTATTTTCATTACTAATACATAATCTTCTAATAATAATAATAATAATAATAATAATAATAATAATAATAATAATAATAATAATAATAATAATAATAATAATAATAATAATAATGATGATAATAATAATAATAATAATAATAATAATAATAATAATAATAATAATAATAATAATAATAATAATAATAAAGTGATTGGTGCATTAAAGCTGCAAGAACGATATAAACATTCACTTATTGTGCTCATTCAATTTTTTGATGCATTAAAAGCAACATATGAAACTGAGAAATGAATAACAATCTTATTAAATCCAGGAATGAGCATTCTCTTTTATGATGACAATGGTAAATGGAAGAAATATTTTGATCACTTATTGAATAAAGATACAAGAATTTAGATGAAATATTTTAGTGATATATTCAATTTTATTTACCAGATTTGGAGAAAGATATCCAGCTTAATGAAGTCAAAACATCTCTTTCTAATCTTAAAAATAGAAAGATTGCAATTCCTAATGAAATATTTACAGAAGATTTGAAATATGGTGATAATGTGTTTGGACCATCTAATCTAGGAATGCTTTTATTTTTCCAAGCTTTAAAAACAAAGGGAATAGACAATGATTGTAATAATTGTTGTGTGTGTTAGTTTCTATACATACTCAGTAAGTAAATATAACTATTGCAGTGCAACTTAATTGAAGAAAGTTCTTCATGTGGGTCTAACTGCAATATATGCAATAATGGTCAGGCTGAGACTCTTTCCCTATCTGCGATACCAGGGTGCCACTAGACTATTACAACCTAGATTATTTATAAAGTAGGCAGATACATATGGTTAAGTTTAAACTTTTATTGATCTATAACCTAGCTACTAGCTGATGGCGAAGCTGAGCTTAAAATATCACTGTCTATTTAAAAATTCTCTTTTATTAAAAAAAAATATATATATATATATAAATAAATTACTACCACAATTAATCAAAAAATATTGTATTATTACGCACACACATTAAAAGAAAAATTCTGGAAACTAAATGGATGCATTTAAGATTTAATATAATTTCAATATTTTGTTAAACGTAAATACGCTACATAGATTATTCATTTATATACTCGATTCCTTTAACTACAGGCTACAAGTTCTCATCCAAACCAATGCCAGCATACTGATATACCGATGTGATCAATGAAAAATGAGGATGTTAGCATAAAAAAACATGCTGACAGAAATGTGCATCTGTCTGGCAAGGTAATCATTTGGAATATATATTAGACGTGCTCCATAATGGGAAATTGTGGTCTTTTCTGTCTTACTATAACCAACCAGAGCATAAATAAATGGCATAGAAAATATGACTATGACCATTGGCAATGTGATGGCTACAATTTTGGTCCATGCATTCAGTTGGGTATTATGCCTTGTATGCTAATGTGGCACAAAAGAATGAGAATCCAATGCACTTCTTCATATCACATTGACATAAAACACCCATACATCTTTCCACCAATACCGAATGAACTACAAAACTAATAGCCCAAAATTAACTCACTAAACTAACATAATCTTACGAATCTATGCAGCCATTTACACTTATTTTTAAATTATTAATTTAAAAGAAATTACAAGAATGAAAATAATAATAATAAACATATATATATATATAACAAATAATTTAAATTTCTGCTTAATCAGATAAAAGAGTTTATGAGTTAGGTATCATTTAGGTTTAAGTATTTGAAAAGTTTTTGTTTTAGATTATTAAAGTATTTGAAAAGTTATTAGATTAAAGTTCATACTTTCAGTAGGTGAATGTTTATTTGAAGTCCGTCTTGGCAGTCCACAATGGGTCGCACAATTCCAAGTTTTTACTTTTTTATTGACAGTGATGTAATGGCATATATGTATACCATTACAATATATATATATATTGTGATGAGCACGCATACTGTGGTCACACATGTACCTACCAAAACATCCACAAATTAGAAATGTTAGGGTTGGAAAGAAAGAAATAAATAAGAAAGAAAAAACGAGCTTGGAAATTAACAAAACCAAGAAATGTTGAAAATTAGCACAACAAAGAGAAAGAGAGGGAACTAGAGTTAACAAGATCGTTATCTTTTGCTAGTCAAAGTCCGAGTTTTGATAAAAGTAAATATTAAATTATAATACTACCAGCATACGGTAGGAAAGTTAAAGCAGTAAAGAAACATAAATAAAACATGTAGTAAAATATGATTTAGGAAAAGTAAAGTTAAAAAAAAAAAAAAAAGGGGAAAAGAAAAAACTTCGATAGCGCGGAAAGAAAAACCTAGAAAATTAATATGTTCGAAAAGATAAGAATCTGGGCTTCAAAGTACACATTTGACGATAAACGAAATGCGGGTTTTATGGAGTAGAGTTAAAGCAAGAATTAGATAAAAAATAAATGATTATTAAAATGTAAATAAGAAATAAAGAAAAACATGCGTTAAAATTTGTGTAAGTAATCAAAGAAAAAATAAGGAAATAAATAAAATGTACGTAGTGCTATAAAATCATATAAAATAAAGTTACATATGGCCAAAGGCATAGCATGGGAGGTGTCAACAACAAGTGGAAACAAAGAATCTAAAGGACAAAGACCATTGGAATGTTTTAATTAAAAAAAAAAGAAGAAAAAAAAAAGAAAAAATTAGGTGGAGAGCTAAGGAGATTAAAGGAAGGATTAGAGCTTGAGACTTCAAGTCGACAAGGTGAAAAAATCGCGGCTCCAAGAATCAGCCGATATAGCTAACCAACATGACTTTTACCGTCGATATCTCATATAGTATGACCGGCTAAGGCCATCATGATCGCGGTCAATCCGGACTTCTGTACCAATGGTTCTGCAATAATGTAACAGCTACGGTAGTAACGCCTGCCTATGGACTCCTGTAGTGGCCCGACCTGTGATGCCTCGTCCTCCATGCCTTATTAACCAAGAAGCTACATCCCGCCAAATATAAGCTACGACCGTCCCTCCTAAAGAAGTGGATAATCCACGTGACGGTCGACAACACGTCGGAATGAACTCAAAGACTAAACCCTAGGTAACTTAAATATTATTTTATATATCGTCAAATGTGCACATAAATTCCATAGACAATGGCCAAATGCCTTTCATGAATGGTAATGACATTCTTTTGATAGACAGCTAGGCTAACGAGTTATAAATGTGACAGCATTTATAATGATTTCAAGTATTTATTTATAAGAATTTCAAGTATTTGTTTCCTTATAGCACTATAGAATATAATATGTTTAATTTTATGTTAATGTTTCTTATATCTTTTATTATCAAATTATTTGTTAGTATTAAAAATATATTAATTTATTTAAATCTGTCTTGTCTCGTTCTTCGCCACTCCACAAAATAGTCTAATACTGGGAGGGTAGAAATATTATTTCATTTTTTTTGCATTCTTTTAGTTATGAGATTAACACGTGAAACGTTGATGGTGCAGGATTTTATCCTGTAAAATTTATAAATTAGCCAAGCGCTGTAACTGTAATATCTTACAGCAGCCGGGAGAAAGTTGATCGGGAAAAATAATCTGGAGGTTATATCCGTATAGCGTACAGATTCGGTCAAGTACGGAAATCGGCTCGTCTGTTTCCGTATTTCTCTCTGCTTGAGGTAGCGGAAGGTGGACGATTTTGAATAATAAGAATTCCCCATTACATATATAAGTGAAAGGGAAGTTGGAGCTTTTCGATCGTCCCGTGCCCGTTACATATTTTGGGGGCCAGTCCGGGATTTGAAACTTCTGCCCAATTAACAATCACGTGTTGAATAGTTATATAATATAATAAATATTTTCTAAAATAAAAATTGGTTAATATATGTGTTTTCAAACATATAAATTTAGCGTTGCAAGTTAAAGTGGCGAAGAGCGAAGGCGAAGGGGATAAGTTTTTTTTTATAATACTCCATACGAGCGTTTCACGTCAAATGTGTACAAAGAGTAGCGAGGGGGAAATTTTTTTTTAGTATTATGAAAGTTATTGAAATGAATAGTGAAGGATAATCTCAGATAATAATTAGTCAAGTTATAATGAACAAAGAAATCATAATGTCAAATGATTACCGCCATGTAATATAAGTCGTGTTGAAAAAAAAAAAAAGATATACGTATGATTTTAAGATAGTGAAAGGAATATAATTTACAAAAAACGTTTTATGTGTAATGAGGGAGATTATCCCAGGGAAGAAATATATGTGTATGATTTTATTCTAAAACGACCGTAAAATAAGGGGAGTTTATAACGAAATATTAGAAATATATATGTCATAAGTACATGCGTCTGGAAACACAGTCAAAATGAATTTCTTTAGATATATCGATATAGTAGTGAGTTAAAATTTAAAAAAAAATATATATATAAACATGCAGCATTGAATTAATTAAAGTGAGTCAGAGGTAGATGAGTAGGGAAAAACGAGGACAATCATCAAGGTGGACGGGCAGTTGGGCAAATCTAGGGCAGGCGGACAAGAAGAGGAACCGGAGTACAAATGTTTGGGTTGGCTAGCGATCTAAACGCTAACTGATAAATCACAAATATTAAATCGTTAATCAAAGTAAAAGGAAAGCAGAGAATCAATAGAAAAAAAAATTTTTCATTATATAAATATAGCCAGAAGAGTTTAGTAAAACAATATTAAAAACGTAGATTAAGGGTTAAAGAACATTATATTTATGCATACGAGATCCCAAGATAAAATGGACGTTCAAGGAAAGGAAGTGAGAGAAGGGAATGAAGATAAAGAGATGAAAGCACCGGGTAAAATAAGTAATAATGATATCATGGATATGCTAAGGCAAATGAGGATTGATCAACAGCAATTCGTGGAAGAATACATGAACAGACAGGAGAGAAGAATAGAAGAATGGATGATCAAGGTCGAAATCGATAGCCAGAAAAGAATGGCTGCATTCAAGGAAGAAGTAAAAAATGAGATCATCCAGCAATCAAAGTCTAATGATACATGGGCTGGATTTCATCCAGAGATGGGGATGGAGGAACAAAGGAGTATAGGGCCGTGTGGATATGCGAAATCTGAAACGGTTGAGGAGAGAGTTAGAGAATTAGGAGATTGTGATTGGGAAAAGGATATAGGACATCCAGAAAGGGAGATAAGACCGTTAGATGAAGAGACGGATGTAGTTAGAGATAAGAGTCAAAGAGTGATGATGAGCGTGCAGGAGAGTTTAGGTCAAGTGGCAAAAGTAGTAGCCAGCTTAAACACAAGAGTGGAAGAATGTGTAAAGAGTACAGCCAATAGCAGCATTAAGGCCAATATAGAGGGCCGAGAACCAAGAACTAATGGAGAAGACAGAATCAGAGAATCTGGAAATTACATGGACTATCCTGTGGGCTTCCACCACTTCCTGAAGGTACAAGTTTTCAATGGTAACCCTGGAGAAAGCCCGATGGAACACTTGAGCAGCCTGGAACGGTACTTCCAATTCAGTAGAGTAAGTGAAGAAGCCAAGATAGCAGTCGCTTGCAGCCATCTGCAGGGCGAGTCTCAAGTCTGGTGGAATTCGCTATTCCAGAAGCCCATTACGTTTGCAGCATACCAGAGAATGTTGAAGAGCAGTTATTGGAGTGAGGAGCTCCAGGAGCATATGTTGCATCAAATAAAACAGCACAAATGGGGACCGGAGGAGTCATTCGTAACATTCTTCCGTCGACAGGTGGCTAGATTACGACTAATAACGGCAAACCCGTTATCGGAGACGCAAATACTCCGTATAATTAGGTCCGGGTTTCCGAAGGACATTGAACGTACTCTCATCGGTACAGAGAGGAAAACGGTGGACCAGGTGGCGGAGATGCTGAGTGCGCTGGACACCACTAGGGACAACCAACAGAATGATGAATCGCCGTCGGAACCGCGTGTAAAAGAAGCACCTAGAATAAGAAATGACTGGGATCCTGGGGAAAGACGTTGGCAAGAAGAACAAGGATATTCTAGGGAATGGAACCCGAGGAGGCAAGGAAACGGACGACAGAGAGAGGAGACAGAATATAAGCGTCCATATGACATGACAGTGAGTCATGGACCTCGAGAGCAACATCCGCATCCCAGAGGAGGAAGAGGTGATATCAACAGAGGAAGACAACCACCAGATAAAACGTAAGAGCGATCCCAAAATAAAAAAAAAAAAGGAGGGCTAGATGATGACACATTCAGAAATGGACATGGACCTCGAATCATGGAGAACGGATGGGCATACAGAAACTAACGATATAAAGAAATGACGAGCCAATAGATGGCCAAACAGTATGAGGGACTTTAGGATAAAATGATAAAGGATAAATTAATTGGCAGGATGGGGTTGTAGATTGAGGTTGCGGGAAAGTAGGCTTAGATATTTGTAGCTTGATCTTATTAGCAGTACTTGGTTTTGCCTTCTTCTTTGCCATGCTTGTGTGTTCTGCGGTGCATCAAGTATTATCACACAGAGAACACAGGGACAGAGATCCCAGTATCACAATGACTCACTGGATTAATATTTCCAGTTAGATATTAAGCACATATATCGTGAGTCAATGGTCCAAAGACCAATCTATGGGGAAAGAACCCCTTTTGGTATGAATATAGAGCTTTCAGAAATACACTGGGCTCATGAATGAGCTGGACGGAAAGATGCCAGTCGTCCAAGCCACCTCAATAATAGTGTCCGGAGTTGGCACTTAGAGGTGCCTTATTGCAGAAATGCGATGTATGAACAGGTTTAATCGGGTCACAGAGATATCCTGTGGATTCGAACCTGTAGATACGAGTAGCGGCAGAAAGTAAACGCATGCATGGTAATGTTAGGATTAAATTGGTTTGGCTATACTGCTTGGTTCAGCAAAGAAAGGGATATAATTTACCTGGTCGCCTCTCTATAGATTAACCTCATCGCCACATCATAGTAGCAATAATGAAAAAAAAAAAAAAGGAGTTCGAACAATAGTTGGGAGCACTTAGATTTCCAGGCATAAGGTTAAAATTTTTTTTTATGCAAAAAAAAAAATTTTAAAGGGGGGAACGGTGTAATGTGATGAGCGCACATACTGTGGTCACACATGTACCTACCAAAACATCCACAAATTAGAAATGTTAGGGTTGGAAAGAAAGAAATAAATAAGAAAGAAAAAACGAGCTTGGAAATTAACAAAACCAAGAAATGTTGAAAATTAGCACAACAAAGAGAAAGAGAGGGAACTAGAGTTAACAAGATCGTTATCTTTTGCTAGTCAAAGTCCGAATTTTGATAAAAGTAAATATTAAATTATAATACTACCAGCATACGGTAGGAAAGTTAAAGCAGTAAAGAAACATAAATAAAACATGTAGTAAAATATGATTTAGGAAAAGTAAAGTTAAAAAAAAAAAAAAGGGGGAAAGAAAAAACTTCGATAGCGCGGAAAGAAAAACCTAGAAAATTAATATGTTCGAAAAGATAAGAATCTGGGCTTCAAAGTACACATTTGACGATAAACGAAATGCGGGTTTTATGGAGTAGAGTTAAAGCAAGAATTAGATAAAAAATAAATGATTATTAAAATGTAAATAAGAAATAAAGAAAAACATGCGTTAAAATTTGTGTAAGTAATCAAAGAAAAAAATAAGGAAATAAATAAAATGTACGTAGTGCTATAAAATCATATAAAATAAAGTTACATATGGCCGAAGGCATAGCATGGGAGGTGTCAACAACAAGTGGAAACAAAGAATCTAAAGGACAAAGACCATTGGAATGTTTTAATTAAAAAAAAAAAAGACAAAAAAAAAAAAGAAAAAATTAGGTGGAGAGCTAAGGAGATTAAAGGAAGGATTAGAGCTTGAGACTTCGAGTCGACAAGGTGAAAAAATCGCGGCTCCAAGAATCAGCCGATATAGCTAACCAACATGACTTTTACCGTCGATATCTCATATAGTATGACCGGCTAAGGCCATCATGATCGCGGTCAATCCGGACTTCTGTACCAATGGTTCTGCAATAATGTAACAGCTACGGTAGTAACGCCTGCCTATGGACTCCTGTAGTGGCCCGACCTGTGATGCCTCGTCCTCCATGCCTTATTAACCAAGAAGCTACATCCCGCCAAATATAAGCTACGACCGTCCCTCCTAAAGAAGTGGATAATCCACGTGACGGTCGACAACACGTCGGAATGAACTCAAAGACTAAACCCTAGGTAACTTAAATATTATTTTATATATCGTCAAATGTGCACATAAATTCCATAGACAATGGCCAAATGCCTTTCATGAATGGTAATGACATTCTTTTGATAGACAGCTAGGCTAACGAGTTATAAATGTGACAGCATTTATAATGATTTCAAGTATTTATTTATAAGAATTTCAAGTATTTGTTTCCTTATAGCACTATAGAATATAATATGTTTAATTTTATGTTAATGTTTCTTATATCTTTTATTATCAAATTATTTGTTAGTATTAAAAATATATTAATTTATTTAAATCTGTCTTGTCTCGTTCTTCGCCACTCCACAAAATAGTCTAATACTGGGAGGGTAGAAATATTATTTCATTTTTTTTTGCATTCTTTTAGTTATGAGATTAACACGTGAAACGTTGATGGTGCAGGATTTTATCCTGTAAAATTTATAAATTAGCCAAGCGCTGTAACTGTAATATCTTACAGCAGCCGGGAGAAAGTTGATCGGGAAAAATAATCTGGAGGTTATATCCGTATAGCGTACAGATTCGGTCAAGTACGGAAATCGGCTCGTCTGTTTCCGTATTTCTCTCTGCTTGAGGTAGCGGAAGGTGGACGATTTTGAATAATAAGAATTCCCCATTACATATATAAGTGAAAGGGAAGTTGGAACTTTCGATCGTCCCGTGCCCGTTACAATATATATATATATATAATATCAAATGATATAAATATAGTAATCAACATAATCTAAATACCAAAAAATTTCATATGCCTATACAAAAAATAAATAAATCTTTCCTATAACCAGCAAATGGCATTGCTGTAAGCTAGTTATAGCAAAAATTTTATTAGTATTTTATATAGGCATATGGAATCTTTTAATATTTATTCTAGAATATTTTGATTATGTATGTATGTTAGGTACAGAAATCAATGATAAACTATACCACTATTATGCAGACAATCAGCTGCCACTGTAAGATGCTAATGATCTTCACATTTCCTCACAGTTCATTATACTTCATTTTATTTTCATCACTCACTTAACATCTTCATTACACTCTTATTGCTTTTCATTACAAAAGGAAATAAATCCTAGTGGGATTTTTTATATAAGAATCCATTTATGTCTCATTATTTCTCATTTGCATAATTTACATTTAAATATTTGATTGACATATAAGATTTTTTAGATTAGTTTACAAATAATGATATAATTTATTCATGTACAATCTGCAAGGATTTACACAATAAAATAATAATAAAAAAATGGTGCTTGTCTTATAGATAAAGATGCTGTTGGATGGCACCGTTTTCATGCTAAAATTATAAAATATGACAATTCCCGGGCCATTGATTATAATAATTTTTCTGTGCTTTTTTTGTAATGCAAAAATAAAAACAAAACAAAATCGTCTTTTATAAATATTATTTTTTATTAACGTATACAATTTAAATGATAATAATAAATGTAAAATAAAATCAACAAATTACAATTTGATTCGTGTTTTTCTATCGTATATTTTTTTAATTATGTTACAGCTTTTTTTTATCAATTTTCTATCGGATATTTTTTTACTTGTGTTACAGCTTTTTTTTTATCAATTTTCTATTGGATATTTTTTTACTTGTGTTACGATTATTTTTTTTGTTGTTGTTTAAGTAAAAAGAGATATTACGGATATTTTTTACTTCAAATAGAATGACAATAAAAAGTAAAAGTTGTTACGGTTAGGTTTAGGGTTAGTTTTAGGGTTAGGTTTAGGTTAGGTTTAGGGTTAGTTTTAGGGTTAGTTTTAGGGTTAGTTTTAAGGTTAGATTTAGGGTTAGGTTTAGGGTTAGTTTTAGGGTTAATGTTCTGTTGTTTGTAATGCTAAAATAAAAAAATTCAAAATCGTAACCGTACTCGGACAAAATAAAGAAACTCAAACTTTTTTAAACAACAACAAACACATATAAATGTCTTCTTTACTTATTAAACATGTTTATAATATTTGCTTTTTAGGAAATTTACAAAAAATCATGTATATTTGTACTTTTCTTACTGTATATTTTTTTGGTAGCACTCTTCTTTGTCTCGTGGAATGTTACGACAGTACGTTACTTGATGCGTTACCTAATTGCAACTCACTAAAAACATAGATATTTAACATTTTCCCAATTAAAACTTAAATACAGTACATTGTAAAAAGTCTCAGAATTATTACTTTAAAAAATCTGAACATTTCAATACTTTAAAATAATAAAAAAATCCAATGAAAACAACATTTCCATCCAATTCAAATACAAACTCTCTCATCAAGCCGTAACTATTTTATAAACTGTGCGAATTCGGAAAATGTAATTGCTGCAATGCGACATACATGCTGTACTGCGATGTGACATAGCAGCCTGCATTCTGTAGCACAACAAAAAAGTTGTATTATAGAAAATGCGGGTTCAAACGTGTCGGCCGCGGAAACAGCATTTTTATGTGTTTTGGTGTGAAAACCGCACCATAGAATGGCATCTTTAGCTATAAGATGAGTACCAAAAAAATATACATAAAATAATAATCTTTAATTATATACCTAATTCTCTTTTTATGCAATTTTTTTTGCAAGATTTTGAAATAACACTTCTCTTTCTACAATTGTTTTAAAATAACATGATCTGATAAAAAACACAAAAAAAACACATGGTACTTGGGGATTAGAGCTGCTATAACATATTCATGACTGGAATGAAGAAATGAACGTTATTGTATGGAAGGCTTACAAAAATCATCTTATATACTGAAAGTAATTTTTTGATTGTCTTAAGTTGTTAAACATTTTTTTAAAATTCTAAATAATTTAATGTAAGAAATATAAAATAATTCATTTTCCTTTTCAGAAGATTGTAAATATTTTAAATTCAGAGTTTCTTTACATATTTGTTCATCATAATTATGTCACAAAAGTAAAAAAAAAATGTCTGTTATTATCATCTAATTTTAAAAAAAGTTTTATCACTTTATTTCTCATTATTTTAAAAGCAAAAACCACTTTTTCGGCAATATTTCTCCAAACAGAGAAATTTGTTTCTTTTCATTGTGAATTTTTGTCGTTTTGTTTTATAAGAAAAGTAAGTACCTTTTTGGTATTGATGTTTTGTTTGCATTTTGAAATTTGATTTTGTAAAAAATTCCTCGTTGGCATTGATTTAATCGATTAATTTGTTTAAATTTAAATTTATTAAGTTTGCCAAAAATCAGTAGATGGTAAGTTATACACTGCAAGTTTTAGGAATAACAATGGTATTCCAATCATGTGCAAACATATGACTATATTGTCACATAGAGATGGGTACTTTTCTGTTTTTTGAACAAACAAGATGGCGTCTGTATTTTTGATAAATGTACAGTTCGGGACCTACAATTTCTCTTTTTGAATGTATTAGTTGTTAAATTAAACAAATTAATAAGATAAATGAAATAAAGATTATAAATTCCAATAAATTACATTAATAATCTTTATTTCAATCTTTATTTACTTTTGACATGGAAGTGATGATACATATGAAAAATTTTGTGTGACAATAAATGCATATGTTAAGTGGCTGTTTTCCCCACAACAATAACCGTCAAAATATTTTTACTCACCGTTGTCTAATATAGTTTCCTGGCAACACATTTTTCTATTGTGTTTGTAATTAAGGTCTTTTTCACTTAATAATACTTTTCTAAAATTATCATTTTTCATTTGTATAATAGTTGTTATAATAAAATATCATTTAGCTTTAGGTCATAATCACAAGCTTTTGCTAATGTCCTAAGTCAATATCAAAATCCTGATTTTTTATGTGGTAGTTGCTTTCTATTTCTCAATATTAATCATGCTACCCATTTAGTTATTGCAAGTGTGAAATAAACATTTAGTTTTTCTTTCAAATCCTGACATGAAACTTCTTGAGAGGGGGAGGGGGTAATGGTCCTGGAGTCACAGAGTTGATTTTCTAATTTCAAAATCTTTTTTCCAGTGAACCACAAAAGCAATCCCAATATATATTTATTCATAAAATTTGTTGTGTCATATTAATTATTTATATAGCTATTCTATTAAGCATCCGAATTTCAGATCCGTAGTAAAAGTGGGGGAAAAACTAGGCACATCTCCATTTTCAATTATTTCTACAAAAAGGATTCCTAAATATTTAATGTTATGATTATTTTCTTCCATTACGTTTCCATCTGAGGTAATTCTAACTTCTTTATTTTCTTTTTTTTTTGAAAAATTATTAAATATATCTAATTACTTCAATTTTTTTAGCCATTATCTTTATTCCTACATTTTTACCGTTATCTAATTCATACTTAGAGAAAAGCTTTAATTTATATAATTAGCCAGGTATGCTACTTAACAACGATAGTCATAACCATTACACCGACTGTAAGAAGAAATTGTGGTATTTATTAGAGAATAAATCACAATAGAAAATTTGCTTTTAGCTTTGTCAACTTGATAACACACCACACACCCGATAAAATAAAGAAAATTCTAGATTGTAGACGATTTACCAGCCAACTTGGAAGTATACAATGAGAGAGCTTGTTGCTGACATTGAAATAATATATAATGATAATCAGCAAAGAGATACAATTATTGGTCAAATAGTGCAGGCAACTGCTTGGAAATAGGTCAAGAGGCAAGACAAGGAGTGGTTTAAAAATACTGAATGGACTAAGCAATATTTTTCAGGAAAAATAACATCGTTTGTATGAAGGAGTATAAGGGAAATCAGTTCGTATTATTGTTCAAACAGTACTTTCCCGCTAAAATTCACACACAGATTAATAAACTAAATTTTAAACCAATAGATTCGTACATCATAAAATGAAATAAAGATAAAATTTGTCTGTGGACTTATGTAGGTTTTGTGATAAGGCTTTCTCGAAATGTGAATACTTTAATATTTAACCATCTGTTCCAACTCCACCCAGACTGTTCGCGAATATAAAATTACCTAAAATTGAACATCTACTATGCTTAACAATTGACATCAGGCGCACCTATTATTACAAGGCTTCTAAAATGATGGGCCAATGGCTTGTAGCACAATTCGATTTTGACAGATTTATTATCAAATCTTCTTTCGAATATGTTAACAGAATTAAAAATATTCAACTCCATAAGCAAGGCCGTCTGATATCATTGGCCATCACTGAGCTATATGGTTCCACCCCACATAAAGTATCCATCAAAATTATTAAAGAAATGCTGGATAAAGTCTACTATAATGTGAATGGAACTCAGTTCATTATCAAATGCCTAAATTGATTTCACAATGATATTTATTGCCTTATCTAATAATGTTTATTACAAGATGAATGATGGGTGGCCAATAGGCTTTCCCACGAGCAGCAAAATTTTGAGTATGATGCTTATAAATTTTGAAAAAGAGATCTTACCTAAATACTTTAGGCTAATTCCTAGGATAATATATATATATACGATATTTTGGATGATGTCCTTATTTGCATTTCCAATGCGTAAATCAAAGAAATACAATACAATAGGATCATTCGAATTGTTCTTCATTAAAATGGACAATCGAGAATGAAGATAATCTAAAAGGCATCAAGTATTTAGACTTGTATATTCAGTATGAAACCTGCTTGTGAAGTTCATTCACATGAGAAACATTATTCGCCCTGAGTCTACTATCCTTAAATCTCATAAATTAATGAGTCTCAAGATATTTTTGTATAGGAACTGTAATCTGTGTAACCTTGAATCTGACGAAAAATAACCTCTAATCTTATATCAAGATTTACACAATGTTGGATTTAAATCTAACAGTAAAATTTTTTTATTCTAAAATGAAACATCCCTTCATTAAAACCAATGACAAACCCTGGATGTCACTGCCTTCTATTCCTTGGGCTACCATCATACAATCTGTGCTGTGACTCATCAAGTTGGCCATTGCATCCCTCCCATTCTGAGTCGGCTAATTAACAACACCAAAGATATTCTACCTTTATAGCTGAATTGGCTGGCAATTTATCCCCACCATATTGTGCAACACAGATATTTATATAACCGAGCTAAAATGCATACTGATGCAAAATCAATTTTCTACGACCATGAATCTAATTTTGACCACATCTTCCAATCTACCTCCACCAAACGTAATGATGCAAAACGCAGGGTGAAAAAAGCCTGGCACATTGCCAGAGATAAACATGCAATCAACAAAAAAAAATCCTGCATCCCCTCTTTTAAAAAAACCTCCAACATAAATAATTTATTTACCATTCAAATAGGCAAACTTTCTATTGTAAATTATTCTCTAATAAACATCAGAATTTATCATAGTCAGTGCCATAATTATAACTATTACTGTTAAGTAGTCGAAAGCATGGTAGGCATACCTTGCTAATTATATAATTTAAAGCTTTTCTCTAAATATGGTTGTATATATATATATTTTGTAGTATTAATTCATATTAAAGTATTTGGGAAACCAAGTATTGTTTGTTATAACAATCAAGCGTTAGTGGTCAGAGGTTAGCCCAGCTGCCTTGCAAGCAGTTGTCCCGGGTTAGAGGGTTCGCTTCCTGGTCGATGCTATGACACATGAAAAAGAAATACCGAAGTGACCTAAGCAATGTCTATTTCTTTTTACTCCATTAGCAGTCTATTTTAATAAGCAAAATATTTTCTGTAAAAGAACTTTATAAAGTTTTATTGATTTGAAATCATTTTATAATATTTCATACTTGTCGGCGTAATCTTCTTAGAATCATATTGTCTATTGATAAATATTGTTCAGAAACTGAAATGCTGTTTGAACCAAAATGTCTTTTTGCAATTGGCAAATCCAATTTAAAACGATAATTCTTAGTCATTGATCATTTCTAAGACTTTTATTATTTGATTGTGATATAACTTTTAAATTCAGATTGTTTTTTTTTTGGTTAGTTTGAGTTTAAAGTTATGATTTTAGAAAATATCTTATATAGAAATGGTGAAATCGAATAATAGATAAGTAATTTTTAACATCTTCTTATTCATATTTCTTAAATATTAATTTTAATATTGTAATATTTCAATATCCTAGTATATTATTATTCGTGCCCATAAATATTTGATATATACCTTTTTCAACAATCTCTATTTTCTTATCATTATTTCTTGGAATATTTTCCATTCTTCATTGATTTAATTGCTGCATCATCTTTTTCTCTTTTTAGAAAAAATCTTAGATTTTTTTAGGGGGAGGGGTAATTAGGCTTAGAATTTTATATGTCTAGTTCATAGTCAAACTAGTTAATTGTTCAATAATCATTAAAAATAGTAATCATATTATTGATTGAAACTTTCACCAACCAGTAATGAGCAAACCTTGTAAATAAAGTCTAAGATTTCGTTATTTCTCTTTGAAGAGCTATTAGAAAGACTTTTACCTGGCAAGCACTGTTTGAAGCTATTGCTCGATCTTTTGCGCATGAATAGTATTTATAATATATATATAAATAAAATTTTATCTTTATCTACTACATCCTTTAATTAAATGTAACTTTAGAAAATCACAATATTGTAAATTGAATATTAAATGACTTTACAAAATTGTTATCGATAGTATAAGAGAATATTTTTAAAGGTTTTTTAATTTTAGACAAAAATAAACCATACATATTGAACAGGATACGTTATCCGCTTCAAAGGCAACTATTGGGAAATCAAAACCAAAATATATAATTATAAAGATTTTAAAAGAAAATTGTATTTAAAAATTTTGTATTTTCTTGTTTATTTCTTTATTTATTAAGAGGTATGTGCCACAACACACCATGGAAATTGTAAAACCATTTTAGATTAGGAGTTTCGATTAAGTTTTTTTGTGGGTGTTTGTTGTTTTAATCTATTTTAAAAGCTGAAATTCATTTTCTAATTTATTAAAAGTGGGATTAAAAAATAAAACCACAAGAGAAGTAAAGAATAACTCTACTGAAACTTTTTAACTAAGATCTAAATGAGAGGAAAAAGAGATTAACCCTAGTTAAATTTTTTTAATTAAGATCTGGCTGGAGATACAATGGTATATCAAAGCTCTGTGAGTTTGTTTGAGATATATAACTTTTATACTCGCTAATGGCGGACTGCTGATGTGAAGAGAAATTAGATATTTGTTGAATGGAATCACCAAGTTAAATTTTTGCTCACTGCTAATAGATTTTGCTAATAGTATTTGCTGATTGCTGTGCTAAGAAAGAATTGCTGTGCTAATCGCTAATAGAAGAAGTGAATATGCTAAAACATTGGAATAGGAATCGTCCATCCAAAACCCAGAAACTACCCTCTTAAAGAACCACGTTAAAAGTATGCCATGCTAAACCTTTACAAGTCAATCTCCAGAGCTCAAAATTGTATCACCATAAATATGCCCTAATGTCCTAGACCAGAACTGATCATGAATATTGCCTTCACCCTTCCTGACCAGAATACTGGAGATCCAAATCTTCGTAATGAACTGTAGATAGACCTAAACTGTGCACACCACTGAAAGAAATCAGCCAGACAAAACAGGGCTTAAAATCTCAGGCAAAACTCTCCATACTGTAGTGCCACTCAGTGCAAGTCAGAGTAATCAATGGATACAAGAGGGCTTATGCATAAAATCCCTATCTAGTGCCCACTTGTCTAAT
>JAQFVV010000017.1:12725828-12805828 GCA_028023455.1 Epiperipatus broadwayi
TCTCTGGGTCTAGCTGGCAACATTTATTATCATCAAATTTTTTGATCACCGGTAAATCAAATTTTCTACGTGATGTGATATGATGCTCCGTGACTTCTCCTTATATGGAGTCAGGAATCTCTCAGCAACTATGTCCAGAGAAACCTGATAGCCACTTTACCTTCCCTTTCCATTCGCCACCCTAAGTTTTTCCATAATTTGTTTCATACCTTTTCCACAACATAATCTTTGTTAATTCCATGGCCTTCATATCTAAATCCCCCTTATCTTTTCCCAAACCCAGCATAAAAACCAATAACCACTTTCTGTATAATCACTTTGTTTATATTCATTCTTCCATAACTTCATTATTTGTAGCCTTTCTGCTTTTAAGCATTTACATTGAATTAATAGATGCCTAATATTTTCTATGCCTTCCTTATACAACTTGCAGAGTAAATCACTTATATTTTTCTATTTACATGTATATTCCCTTGTTGCTAAAGATCCTGTTTGAGCCTTAAACAGTAAACTACTTTCCTTGCTATTATCATAAATTAATTCGCATCCAATGTTCCGTTTATTTCTATATATATTTTAGATTCTTTTTACTCTCCATACTAGTACTCCATCTCTCCAACTCCCTATTCTTTATTAATGCATCTATTCTTTTATCCCATTCCCTGCCCCTATAACACTCAACAATCCTCTTAAAACAATCATCCCACCTTTTGTACAAGTATACTGATAAAAATTCTTTATCCAAATCTTCTGCATACTGCATTATCTTTTTCACCCATCTTGTTGTTTGCCCTTTACTTATAACCCAATTAAATATTATTTTGGCTATTCTTTTATTATCCATAAACTGCAATCTACCAAACATTTTCATTTTGTTTTTGCATCTCTCATATTACCAAAAAACTTGACCACCCCATTTTCCCTTGAATTGCCTTCTTTGCTATCCACACACCTGCATGTAATGCATGTCTTCCTACTTCTCTTTGTACTTTTTCTAAGTAAACTAATACCCCTTTATTAACCCATGACTCATCATTGCCATATGTTAGTCCTAATTAGGTCGACAGTCGTCTAGTGGAACCTTCAGTGAAAAAATGGTGGGAGTGCCCAGTACAATATATTGTAAATAATATGTAAGCTTATATTCTACCAGAATTTGTAGACTATTGTCAAGTATTACATAATAAATCTTAACAATATTCATTATTTTGCAAAGGCAGATTTTCAATACAAATTCTATGAACATTAGCATATACATTTAGCATATCCACGTGTATATAAATATAAACTAAACTAGTCTTCTATTCCTATAGATATTAATAGTCTTCTATTCCTATAGATATTAACTTATATTGAGCGAGCAGTTTTTGTTATGAGAAATGATATTGGCTCTTATATTTATGAAGTTCTTAGAATTAATTATGTACCAAGCATAACCACGACAAAAGTAAGGCAAACAAGGCAGATAAACAATGGGAAAAGAGTGTCAAATTGATGAAAAATGAATAAATTGCAAAAAACAAAACAACATCCCGAAAAACAAATGTATCAAATACTTTAAGAAAACTAACAATATGTGTCAGATCAAATATGTGTAAACTCGCGTACTTGCTTGGGCACACTCAATCAATTGTATCGAGCAAGGGCACCCAAGAGAGAATGCGAGTTTGGGCTTGTTTGTTGTACATTAAATATGCATTATTTGTGTAGTTGCTAAAATGATAGCGAACAGATAATATTATTTTACATTTTAAAATTTGGCAAAAAAGCCAATTTTATCAATTGAATAGCTGCAATTTACTAAACAAATTTATTTTGATAAAATAAATGTTGCAATTGCTTCGGAAAAAGCAAGAAAAATAAAACCTTAAAAAAGGACTTTTATATTGGGTATTTATTTATATAAGTATTATTGTTATACTTTTGTCTCTATTATTAAATTAAGTTACTGAAAAATTTATAATATTCTAATTAATTAGTTAAGATTGGTGTGATTTTATTTTTAATAAATGATTTGGGGAATAAAATAAATTTACTAATTATTAAACCTGCCTCTAACCACGCTCTCGTGCTTTGATTCTTTTATTTAAATTTCCTATGATTATTTCCCAAACAAATAATTGTAGCGTTGGCAAGATTAAAAGAATGAGCAGATTTAGTCACATGGTCTAAGATAGAATTCAAAATGGCGATGAAGTTCAATTGGCCTATTCCTTTAATGGTCAATTTTGCAATGCCAGATATTACGAAGAGATGTGTAAACTTAAAATCTAGAATTACTTAGCATCCTCATCTATATAACAGAGCTAAATGCAATAACCCAAGTGCATTCAGACCATGGCAGACATTAAGATTATTTGATTAAAAACAATCATAAATGAAAAATAAAATAAGCTTGGCTCATAGTTAATTCTAAGAATTCATAAATATAAAGGCGACAACATTCCTCTTAAAAAAACTAGTCACTTAATATATGCAAATATTATCTATGGTTAATCACCGATTAGTTTTGATTTATGTTTATTCTCATGTGGATATGCTAATGTATATACAAATGTTCATTGTACAATCTTGCTTTGATAAAGATATGCTGTACCAAAAACCTAGCTGAGTAGAATAAATATTGTTAAGATTTATTACAGTGATAGTTAACAATTGTTAACATTTTCTGGTAAAATATATTCTTAAGTTTAGATAGTATTTGGCTCAAAGTCCGGTTGATGTAACTAGTTTCTAATATATTATAAAAATGACATTAAAATACTTAATCATTGTGGGACAAATTTACTGGTTATCTTTGGCTATTATTGTTTAGAGTCCAGTTAATTCAATGCACCCTCATGCAAAAATTAGAACATAAAATAATGGTTATATTACAAACTTTAATAAGCTTTGATATTCCAGCATCATTATCCACTCCCACATGAATACCATCTTTCCAACTTTGTGAAAAAAAAGAATAAATATTACATCATAAAAGTGCCTTTTATAAAATTAGAAATGGTTTCAAAATTTTTTATTTAACATCGTTTTATACTAAAAAAATCCTAGGTCAACTTTTAAAAAAAAATCGAAAAGTTTATTACTTTGAGAATTTGTAAGAAGTTTGTGCTCCGAGCATCGGAAGTAACACAGCTACACTCCTGGGATTCGTAAACTTTGAGCTTCTAAGTATGCCATTCTATCACTGTACCAAATCAAATAGGGTTAATTAATTGTGGAATTAAGCACAAAGTTAATTACCTTGCAATATTAAGTACTGTGAAATAATCTTATGAATATATCTAAAATATTTTCGGTTTGATTCTGTCATTCAGATGGTTGAGTATTATATGCCCATCAAAGTAATTCATCTTATGATAAAGTTATAAGTTCAAATTTTGAGGATTACTAAGAGTTTGTTTAGTCTTATTTGAGTTTTTTGTTTCAGTTTAATTAAATCAGGTGTATTTATAGACGCTATAAAACATATTTACCTATTAACTAAACAATTTAATCATATTTGTAAGCCGCTGCATTATATTCGTTTATTTATAAACATACCAGCAACATCATTTCTAACAAAAAAATGTGCGCTTTTATTGTTTGTTTTATAAAAATCCATTAATAGTCAACTGCTTGGGTATTGGTGAGAGAATTTAGCTTTATAAAATAACCATGTTACATAGCCCCATATAGCTATTTGAGTTGGATAGCTGGGTTTGAAGACATGTAGATGTCTGAAAATTTCAGATTTTCCACTCAATAGATAACTTTTAGATAAGTGCTTGGTTTTGGGTTGGTATTTTTAGAACTAGGGTCTGAACCTACCCTGGCACCTCTCTGAGGAGTGCCAAAGCACGAAATCATGGTCAGGGGTTTGGGGGCTTCCTGACAGAGATATTTTAAGTGCTGGCTTTGGCTAAGCGTTTATCACAAAGCTTGTTGAGGAATTGGCAATCCTCATTGTTTATATTTAAACTTTGTTTTACTGATGTATTGGGGCAAAAACACAAAAATTGTTCACATAGCTTGATCCTTAAATTTCTACATTTAAAAGTGTCTTAATTCGTTCAGATGCTCAGAAGGTCAAATGTTATTTGAAGTTTAAAGTGAAGGATAGCCTAAATAGTTTCTTGTCTTTAATTAAATTGATCATTTAATTTATTCAATAAGAGATCAAACTTTCACTTGGTAAGTCGCCTATTTTCACCATTAAGAAAAAAAGTCAATACAGAGTCTTTTGTTTATGTAAAGCTATTCATAAATAACATCATAAGATATAGGGTATATAAGCACAGACTTTCACACGACCCACAGCTCACCACTCTATCTCATATCACTGATGTCGAAAAGATAAATAATCACTAATATACATATTTCATGCTAAACCAGCAATCGTCAGTTGGTCCAGATTACCATATCTACACATATATGCAATAAATGCTCAGAAATATATTAAGATAACCAATCTTCATACTTTAATGGACAGGCTTCAATTCACTCCACACTCAACAACTAATGATTGCTGGTTTAGCATGAAGTACGTATATTGGTGATTATTTATCTTTTCGACATCCAAATGTATCAGTGATATAAGACAGAATGGTGAGCTGTGGGTTGTGTGAACGTCTGTGCTCACATACCCTATATATTACATATATTGATAATATTGATACAGGTATAAAATAAACTTGTATTTCAGTTATAACCACATAAGATATAATTTAATGAATTAAAAGTACCGATATTCAAATAAAGCGATTTTTAACATCCTTATATTATGAAGAGTATTATCCATCGACTTTTAAATTTTCAATGGTCTTTATAAAAAACTGATTTTTTTATTAAACTGTAATATCACTTGATCGCCATTTTTATGCTTACGCAAGCTGATTTTCACAGAGGCAAAACTCTCCATACAGTAGCAGAAGATGCAGCGCTCTCAGGTCCAAGGCTCCTCACTGAGAAAAGCCACAAGCTAGAAACTAGTCTGGGGATATGGATGAGTAGACACTAGATAGGGATTTTATGCACAAACCTTCCTGCATCCATTGATTACTCTGGATTGCACTGAGTGGCGCTACTGTATGGAGAGTTTGCCTCTGTGAAAAACTGTAATGCATTTATACTTATTTTTAGTTTTACTATGTTTTAAAACACATTTAATTCCTTATGAAAACTTTACTACTTTTTTGTTAATTCTCATACATGATGTTGTTTTGCATTTATTATTTACATAGTTAAGTTTTATAATCTTTAAAGTTTTTGGCTATTTTTTATGTCTTTAATTTTCATTTTAAAATCGAATAAATGATTTATAAAAAATATCTTACCTTTTAAAAATTTAGCATTATCTTTACAATTAAATTGGATGATTTCTAGATTTTTCAGGACAGCAGGTAATAAACGGCTAATTTCTGAAGAGATATTCTCAGGTGGACATCGCGCAAATTTCTTCTTGCACTTCTCTTCATCCTCACTTTTTTAAAAAACCACAATATATGACATTTATTTACAATTACATTGTATTTTTTTGTTTACTTACTTTTCTGATTTTCTCTTTTTTTAAACAAACATTATTTATAATAAAGTTGTGCATATTTATATAAAAGTTGAGAAGTAAAATTTACTCATTTTAATATCTCTGACATTAAATTACATAAAGAAAATGATTTCTTGGCTTAATAATAGACTTTACAAACACATAGAGTTATCGCAGAATTACAAAGGCAATTTTTTTACTGCAATAATTAAAAATCATGAATATGCACCACTTAACTGCAAATGCATTTGACCATAATAATATTGCAATTAAATAATACATTTTACCCCCCCTCAACAAATATTCATTTATATGTATAATTTTATTACATTTATTAATAACAAAGGATTATTATAGTTCATAACACAATAGCCAAAAGTTTAATAAATCAATAAAATATCCATAATTTGTTGTCAAGATAATCCTTATAGATAAAAGATGGATTTCTATCTATAGAGTTTGTCTTGACAATAGATTAGGAATATTCTTTCGGTTTATTAAGTTTTGGCTCTTGAACTGAATTAAATTTGGAAAACAGTTAGCTATTAACAATTTATAGTTTAATATAGTACACGCTTATTAAATTAAGTCACGTGATGTATGTCTTGATTTCCTTGCAAATATAGTTTTACTCTTGAGGTTTTGGCGATGCTGTATTGATAATGCTGTTAATATATAGTGTATCTGAATTTAGTTCAGTCGCATATGGTTATTTAAATTAGATAGCTGGATTTGAAGACATAAATGTCTGATATTTTCAAATTTTCTACGTAACCGTTAACTATTAGATAAATGCTGGACTTAGGATAAAAATAATATCCGAATATCCTACCACCTAACCGATAACAGCCTACAGCTAGAAACCAGTCTGGAGATAGGGATATTCAAAAAAACTTGTTAAGAGCTATTAACACTCATTACATAACATATATAGACCTATGCCAGAAAGAACAAAACAAATTGGCCCAAATATACACTTTCAATGAATAAGCAAGTAAGCTCACAATTCTGATTATAATTTATCATTAAGGATTTAAGAGACTCATGTTTTGTTAATTTGAATACTATTGGCTTTTTGTTTCATTATACATTCATTTTGCATAACAAACCATGACTATTTGATTTTATGTTTTCTGTTTGTACTTTCTTTGTACATTATCGTAACAATACCAGTATCAAAACCATATTCATATTCCTTTTCTTGGTTATTAAAGACCAATAGCTTTCTTGTACATTAATACATGTTAGTCGTCCTTGCCCTTAAATTTGCCTTTGATTCATATGATATATGAAGAGAAAGTCTGCTCAACTGCATTCTACTGCATACACAACATTAGATCTGCCTAATTTATACATTTTATCATTATTATGATTGATTAGTTTACTTAAATTAATGGAAGTTCTAAATCTAATATTGAATTTATCTGCGCAGATCTTTCCAATTTTATTTCAAATATGCGGGTACATATATGGTAGTGCTATCTATTTTTTATCGTTTCTAATGTTTACTTTTCTGACCATAACATTCCTTTTAAAATGCTCGATATATTTGTATATATTAGTTTTACTTTATAACAGATCTTATCAAATCAGCTTGTTATAAATCTCCTTGTTCTCAATCGCATCGGATTCAAATTGACACAGACAGTTGTTGCGATACAAAAAAGCTTTTAAACCTGAAAATTTATGCGATGTTAATCTTACATTGATGCACCTTCGGATGATAGAAGGATTAATGATCGTTTTGTAGCAGAAACGGATGTAATCCAGCTTTATTTGTAATCCAAATAGCAATTTTTTTCATTTTTCTCATGCTCTATAGTTCAATTTAAACCTGATTTCGTTATCAATTCATTAAACATATGGTTAATAATATTTTATGGTGCACATACAAAAACATGGCCTACATAATATGTACATTTTTATGTTTATGTGATATTGGAAGGATTATGTTACATTCTTTGTATGTCAATGCCATAACTACCATCAACTGCACTAATAGATAAATCCGTTAGCCAAAATTCAAATTTGTAAATATTATTAAAGATGCTATTATTTCGAATAAGCATAGAATGGCCTCTTTTGATGTCACAGAATTATATAGATCTGTAAATAGCAAAAAATCCATCAAGATTATCAATCATTTATTAATTAATAAGAATATAGACGAACACAAGAAAGAATTCATTAATGGTGTTTTAACATGGATCGACAAGGATATTAAGACGGCATTTAATGCATACAAATTGGCAGAATCTTGGTCAATGAGTTTATCTTTAATGCAATTGTTTGTAGCATGGCATTGGCATATTAGAAAGAATGACATCATTTTTCTAGTATTAAATAAATATAAAAATTATACGTGTATATACAGGCTATGTGGACGATTTTTACCTATGTGCACCACAAAATATTATTAATCATATGTTTAATGAATTGTACACAAAATCACGTTTAAATTGGACTATAGGGCCTGAGAAAGATAAAGAAGTTTGGTATTTGGATTTAAAAATAAAATGGGACTACAACACTTTGTGGTATAAAATGATCACTAAACCTTCTAACAGTAGAGGGTATATCAACATGAGATCTCAAGTACCAACTTCACATAAATTTGCGATTTAAAAGCATTTTTCATTGAAACTATTATCTGTGTCAATTTGAATCTGACAAAATTGAGAGCAAAGAGACTTATATCATTGATTTGATAAGATCAGGTTATAAAACAAATGATATACACAAATATATCGAGCGTTTTAAAAGAAATGTTATGGTTGAGAAGGAAAATGATAGAAACAAATAAAAATGAATAGCACTGCCATACATATCGCATATTGGAAACAATATTGGAAAGAACTTTGCAGATAAATTCAATATCAGATTTAGAACACCCATTAATTTAAATATATTAATCAATAATATTAAGAATAAAATATATAAATTAGACAGATCTAAGGTTGTGTATGGAGTAAGATGCAGCGAAGAAAATTGTCTCTACATTACTATTTTGAAACAAAGGCAAATTTAAGGGCAAGGATGACACATCATGCATTAATATACATGAAAGCTAAGGATGATTTAACAGACATATAGATCTTTTATAACCATGAAAAGAAATATTGACATGGCTTTGACTCTGGAATTGTTAAGATAAGGTGCAAAAAAAGAAAAAGAAAGGAACAACAGAAAATCGAAAATCAAAGAGGCATGGTTCATTATGTAAAATGCAAAATTAATATGTATTGAATCAAAGAGCCAATTTTGCTCAAATTAACCAAAAATGGGTCTCTTAATAAATTTCAAACTCAGTGACATCCACGATTATGTTGCTTAGCACTGAAAGTATACTTGGTCTATTTAATTTGTTTTGTTCTCTGTTGTAGCTTCAACATTAATTTATAGGAATAGTAAGGACTGAGACAACTGTAGCTTTAGGTAATATTCATAATAAATATAATGTTTGTTAATATTCACTATTAATTCCTGAAGATATTATTATAGTCTGTGTTAATTTAAACCTTAAATAATCTTTCAAGACAGAATTTCAAAGTAATATTTTTAATACTTTTGTTTATTTACAATTTATCACAAATATGAATTAATATCAGGCAAAACTCTCCATATAGTAGTGCCACCCTGTGCCAACCAGAGTAATCAATGGATGTCAGAAGACTTGTGCATAAAATCCCCATCTAATGCCTACTCATCTAATATCTCCAGACTACTTTCTGACTTGTGGCCTTTGTCAGAGAGGAGTGTTGGATTTGAGAGCACTGAACCTCACTGATGAAAGCCACAAGCCAGAAACTAGTCTGGGGATATTGTATGAATAGACACTAGATGGGAATTTTATGCACAAGCCTTTTGGCATCCACTGATTACTCTGGTTGGGACAGGGTGGCACTACTGTATGGAGAGTTTTGCCTGTTTAATAACATTTACATGCTAGAATAAGAGATAGTGATCATGTGATGTTTAAATAATTAATATCATTATACATTAGCTATGTTTACTATATCATCATTTTAGAAGCAATTGATAATCTTCTAATGCCATCTTTAGTATATTTAATTTACTAACTTGCATTATGCCATCATCATTGGCTAATGCATTGCACAGTTTGGCACAGTTGCTAGAGGGTCTGACTTGGAGGTTCCAGGATCTGGGCTCAGGGAATTGGCACTCAAACTTCTTATGAACTCTCAAGAACTACAGCTGTATGCTTTTTTTAAAATCAGGTAATAAAATTAGTGCACATTAAATGCCACTATTTAATTATACTATTACTTATATGAGATGAATTGGAAATAAATAAAAGAACTAAAATAAACATTTGTAGATTATATCTTGCAAGGATTATTTAGGAATAAAATGGACCCAGACCATAATAGTATCTAAGAAAATTAATAGTGAAACTGACAAATATCATTGCCTACATGGTCATTTTAATAAAACTCAAAAGCAATCAGAAGTGGAGATGACATTTTTGTTTTCAAAAGTTCAATTGAATAATGAGAAATGAAATTAATTAAAATTATAATATTAATTAGTTCCTAAAATATGTTTCATACTATTTAATTATACTATTATATATATATATATAACTATTAGAAATCGGTCAACACTTAGACAATCCCAATATAGATAATAATCAACAATCTCATACCATTGTCAAGGCAACCTCCTTTTAACAATTGTTAAAATTGATAATGGTTTGAGATTATTGACTATTATCTATATTAGGATTGTCTAAGTGTTGACTGGCTTCTAATGGTTACTTATAAACCCATTTAACCTTGCACATTATATATATATATAAATGTTATCCATTTGGATATAACTATATATAATTTATTGTAGTAAATATATATATTGTAATGCTACTGAGAGTGCTCATTAAAATTTTTTGTCTAAAAAAAATTAATAAAATAAAATTTTCATAAATAATGTGAAGGTTTCAGTTTGAGAGACCGTTGTTTATAAAAGTCCAAAGGGTTTTGTTGTTAGTTTACAAAATGCAGTTTACTTTAGAAGCATTAAAATCAAAAGTTTAAAGATTGAGTGAAAGGGGGAGAGAATTAACTCGACAATTAATAAGAAAGTAAATAAAAATTAAAAGTTATGACAGTTCAAGAATAAATCTCTCTCTTTTTGTTTAAAATATGAAAGAGAGAAAAAAGGAAATCTTAAAACTAAAAGCTTAAAATATAAATAAATCTCTTTTCGTTTAAATTCAGGAAAAAAATCTTTTCCTAATTAGAAATGTAAATATATATGTGCATTAATAGTGATTGTAAACATAGGAAATAGTAAATAAATGTGTGTGGATTAAAAATAAAAAAATAAAAAACAGAATATGCAATGGCTACTAATTAAAAATCCACAAAACAACAAATTTGCAATGGCTACCAAATGAAAACATAATCAAAAGCTTATCTAAGAAATGTATTCAAAAACAATGGAGGAATTTCAACAACAAATATAACTGGTGGACATAAAAACCAATTACCAAAGTGACAACAGATCATTACATAAATAGTGTGGATTTTCATTAATCTAGCAGTTGAGTTTGCAATCAGTTGAGTTCAATCTATCAGTGAGTTCAGTTCAGAGTTGAGTTCAATCTATCAGTCAAGATCACAACCAGATTAAATCCATCTGTCAATCATGCAGTGTTAATCGTTGTTGAAAACATATGACCTTGCTTCAGCCTGAGTCCAAATGAACCTGATAAAAATGATGCTAGCTTAACAACAATTTAAAAAACTGCCAGGATATATAACTCATAAAGAACAATACCATGGAATACTAAGCATTAAACCTCCACAAGGAAAAACCTCAAATCCAACCAGTTGGAAATATTTTCATGTGCAGTAACAATCAGCAAGAAGACCACATTCAAATCCTATAGGTAATGAGCAACATTTATTATTTCCATTTCTAATTAATGTAGCCATTGCAATCCTTACAGCTTCCCAGAGTCAGTTAATAAATGAACTCTATAGCATGCATAAAGAACTATTGATGTGCATGTTTTGAAATGTTGTGTATATGAACACTTTATGATATTTTATATTGATTTCATGTGTTTATTAAATGCCATGTATTATTTAATGCTTGTGTTATATTCTATTTTATTATATGAATTCAGAGTGTGTGCGTAGTCATTATATGTAATTAACATTGTCTAATTTAATTAAGTTCTTATAAAAATATTTAAAATTAGAATAAATGTGTAGTTAAAATAAATTATCTTAAATGTAATATTTGTTGGTCAATTCTTTTACCACTAATTGAAGCAACAATTTGTTATTGTAAAACTTTTGATTGAGCTAGTCATAGGATATTTCAAGTGCTGGATTATGGGCCTACTGTCCATAGCATGTTAGTTACCCCATGTAATTATCTGGTACCAGAGGTTTATCTCAAAACAAATAAAGTGCTTTGGATAATGGGGGTGTGAATCTAGCAGTCGAGGTGGGCCATGGTCTGGAAATGTGATTGTGTTATGCATGGTATAGCTCAGTCTGACCATGGGTATCACTGATATCTCTGCTATCGATGGTATTCACCCCTCTGCTCAAAGGTCCAGTCCGTTCACATAACATTTATAATATAAAAATATAAAATTAGAATAAATAAGGTTTAAACCCAGTTAAACCTAGCAAATAGAGTACTCCGGATGTCTTCCAAATGTGCCTGGTACAATATATATATATATATATATATATTGGCCAGATTCCACTGGTCATCGCCTAGGTAACAAATATTATAAAAATGGTAGCAGAGGTGTTGCAAATATTGATATATAATAATAATGAACATTCTATTTTTGTATTTTATATTTTAATGCTTGCAGCGCCTCTACAATTATTTTTATAGTATTAATTACTCAATTGATGGTCAGTCTGATTTGGCCAAAGTGTTGGTGTATGTATATATACTACAATAAATTATACCCTGATAATAACATTTCATTTATATCAGAAGGCAGTGAAAAATCTTTCTTTTAATATATATATATATATGTAGAAATAAATCACTTAAAATAGAAAAAAAAATATTACTAATTTTACCTACAAATCAAATTAATATCAGCTTTCAATAACATGGTTATATTGTAAGTCGCCATATTAAATTTGTTTATTTTATCTTGGAAAAATTTCATGCATTCTTCTAGTTGTTCTTTACATTCTGTGCTAGAATCATCTAAAAAATATTATTTAAATGATAAATATCACATGCATATATAGATACACGCACACATTAAATTACTCAATATCAATATCTATATTAAATTAATAGTGACTATATATAAATGCAGAATGAGAATACCTAAAATAATTTTTTACAAAACATTACGGATCTTTTGCAGTATTAATATTAAATTTTATAAAAAAAAACATACCTTATTTCAACAATTTTTATCCATGTGAGATAATTGATTGGAATATTTAGGACTTTTATATAAATGTACATAATGCTTTTTATCATAGGAGATTTTAAGACCAGAAGTGGAAAGGATTAAAAGAGTAGTTTTCTTTTGTTTAAAACATAGTTTTGTAAAAATAATAAAAAAAGAGATTATTATATTTACTTTTTTTTTCTCATATGTCATAGCATCGGCCGGGATGCGAACCCACAAATGTCTGCAACCAACTACTTGCTTGCAAAGTGGCTGCGATGACATCTCAGCTAACAACATTTGACTATTATATTTACTTTTAAAAGAGAATAAAACTGTCACATATAAAATATTATAATAAAAAGAGAATAAAGCTTTTATTAACAATGGGATAGGGAGAGAATTAGAAAAACTTTCTCTTTTTTTTAAAAAAAAATTTTAAATGTTAAAAATAAATGTGTAAAAATAAATTTTAGTAGAAATCAAAAATAAAAAGATTAATTAATTAATTTGGAATGTTAGTGAGATTTCTGATTGATAATAAAATCGAAACCAATAATTGTAATAATTAAAAGAAAAGCATGTAAACTATCTCATTAAAACAATAGTAGATTAATTTAAAAAAATTATATTAAAACAAATGTAAAATCAATTAGATAAAATGAAATGCAAAAATTATTAAGAAAAAGCAGATTCAAACAGTGACCAAAATTAAAAATAATGATAAGAAACTAAAACAATGGGAGAAAAAAATATAAAAAGTTGCAACTCTCTATTGTTATTTAGTCTGGTCAACAATCTCAAATTCAGTCAGGTCTGCAATCTGTTAGATCATTCCATTCTTGGGTCTGTAAATCAATCGGGTCTTCAATCTGTAATTCAGTTTGGATTATTATTATTCAGTTCAAACAAAATGTAGAATGCAGACTCAGAGTTTTTCATTGAGAATCCAAACAACCAGAGATCCAGATATTCAGAAATTCTAAATGCAGTAGTGAACCAATCAATTACTACTGCAGTCAATGTCAGTGCAAAAGTCATGGAACTAGCAACATGCATTGATAGAAGAAGTTTTCAGGAGGGATTCAGGCTCCCAGAATCCTCTGCTAAAGTTAAGTGTCTTTGAATGGAACCAATGCTGAAATCATAAAATAGATGCTGCAACTATTCTCTCTCTCCCCCATTGTCAAGACAAAGAATGGAAAACAAGCCCTGGGACCACAGATGGAGATCAAAAATCCAACCAGTTGGAAACTGACAATCATGAAAACCCAAGTAAAGATATTTTGATACCTGTCTGTAGAAACATTATATTTCTTTTAAATGAACTTTAATTAATGAAAGAACTATTATAAAATTTAGCCTGAAACTAATTATTTATATTTCTTTATGTAAAATATATTGTTATATTATATTAGATATGTGTATGCTTGAATAAATATTAATGTTTGCTTAAATATTATTTGGTCTGTTCTCTCTCTCATTAATTTCAAGTTATAAATGTTATATGTATTAAGTTAAATGTGCTCGACCCTGGTTAAAAGTATGAGCTAGCTTGGTATAGTTCAAGTGCTGGATTGTGCACATGTCATCCAAAGCATGCTGACTATATAACATATTTGGCTGGTACCTGCATTTGATCCTCAAAACAAATAAAATGCTTTGGATGGCAGGGGTTTATTTTAGTAGTCAAGGTGGGTCACAGTCAGCAAATGTGGTCATGTTATGATTTGTATAGCTTGATCTAGCCATGGATATCATTGATGGTTATGATATCAATGATATTCTCCCCTCTGCTTGAAGGACCAGTCCATTCCCTTAGTGTTAAAGCCAAAAGATATAAAGTTATTATAAAAGATATTTAAACCTGGTTAATATGATAATAATTTCAGGGGACGGAGTTCAATATAGTAATAATATAAGGGGATGTAGAAATAAATATTTATGATATCTCATAATATAAACAAAATAGAGTGAGTATATATTTAAACTTCTACCAAGCAATTCAAAAAACTATCATATTGATCTAGACAAATGGCATAGGTTGGACAAATGATGATTATTAGTACAATTAAAAATTTTATACTTATTGGTTATCTTAACTATATCTTTGTATATCTAAATAAAAGTTCTCTTTTTACACAGTAGATTGGTTCATCAAAATTATGGATAAAAGAAATTAATATAAAAAAATACATCGTATATATGGAAAATAAGGAGATTAGTTTCAGACTTAAGAAATCAATAAAAATAATAAAATAAACCATATATAAAATTTCGTTAGAATGTTATATTTTTGTGTGCTATCAAATTTTACTTCATACACACTGAACATAAATAAAAAATGAATTATAAGGACATAAATTTCATCTGAAAAGTAAAACAAAACTTGAAAGTGATAACACAATGAAAACTCATGGGTTTCTCTACACAAGCCATTGAAAACATCAAAGTTCAAAGCATATCATCATTTGCACATTGTAAGTAAAAAAGAAATATAAAGATTATTAATGCAATTTATTACAATTTATTATATTTATTTTAATATTTACTGAGGCTATAACCTCGATAATATGCGAATAAAATGCGATAGTAGGGACCTCTACAGATGTTTTAACCACATTTTATACGCATATTATCGAGGTTATAGCCCTCTTTTCTTTCATAGCGTAAGCTTGTGGTTAAAACATCTGTAGAGGTCCCTACTATCGCATTTTATACGCATATTATCGAGGTTATAGCCTCAGTAAATATTATTACAATGTGCGTTTAATAAATTTATAATTACAACTTTATATTTATTTTATTTAACTTAACTTTTTTAAATTTAACAACTAACACATTAAAAAAAAATTGTAGGTCCCTAGAACTGTACATTTATCAAAAATTTGACTGACATCTTGCTTGTCCATAAAACAGAAAAGTACCCAAGATTTTATTCACTGTGTGACAATAAAGGCTTACATTTGTGCATGATTGGAATACTATTGCTATCATTAAAATTTGCAATATATAACTTATCATCTATTGATTTTTGGAAAAATTAATAAATATAAATTTAAACAAAATTAATTTTTTTAACATCAATACCAACAAAGGGATTTTTAAAGAAAAACTAAATGTCAAAATGCATAAAGCATCACAATACCAAATAGGTACTTCCCTTTCAAAACAAAAGGACAAAAACATTATAATGCGAACAAACAACTTTTCCGTTTGTAGAAATATTGCCGAAAAAATGATTTTTGTTTTTAAAATCATAAATAAAAAAATGAAACTGTTTTTGTAAAATTAGGTGATAATAATAGACCTTTTTTTTTGGTTAGTGTTGTGACGTAATTATGATGAAATCTAACTCAGAAACAAATCTTTAAAATAAACACTGAATTATAAACATTTACATATTCAGAAAGGAAAAATAAATTATTTTACATTACTTACATAAAATTATTTAGAATCAAAAAAGGTTAATAACAACTTAAGACAATCTAAGAATTACTTTGAAAATATAAACTGATTTTTTAAAAACTTTCCAGACAATAATATTCATTTCTTGATTCAATAATGAATACATCGCAGCAGTTCTCATCCCAAAGTATCATTTTTTATACCGATTATGTTATTTTAAAAACAACTCATGTAGCAAGAGAAGTATATATTTTTTAATAATATAAAATATCAAAACTCCACTCTTTTACAATTTATAGCAAAATATATATTTATTTAATTGATTACAGTTTCAACTGTTCCCAGCAGTCTTCGTCAGTGGGAAGGGATCATATTATAATAGGGTATCGAAATGGATAGGTGGGATGTTTAGGAAATATGTGGATAGAAATAGTAAAACTTATATAAAGAATAATAGGAATTGGTTAGGGAAATTAGGGAAAAAGTAAAAGAATATAATAAATATAGATTGACGATGCTCAAAGTGGATGTAGTGTCTATATATACGAATATAGATGTTGATAAAGCAATTTATTTGGCAATTAATAAATATAAAGAGGATAGGGAAAAAGAAATAGATATACCTATAGAGATAGTAAAAGATTTAATGGTATTATGCTGTAAAAATATAACATTTGAATTTAATGGGAAGTTTTATAAAAAGGAGGCAGGGTTGTTGATAGGAGGTACAATGAGTGGGGTACTGAGTGAAATAAAAGAGGATTGAAAAATGGAGGAAGAAAAAAGTGAGAATGAGATCTGACGAAAATTGCTGGGAACAGTTGAACTGTAATCAATTAAATAAATATATATTTTGATATAAAGTGTAAAAGAGTAGAGTTTTGATATTATATATTATATAAAGTAAGCAAAAATACAGAAGAAGAAGAGGAGGAGGAAGAGTCTTGAGGATTATATTATTATATATTTTTTAAACTCGTGTTATTTCAAAATCATGCAAAAAATCATGTTAAAAAGAGAATTAGGTACACATTAATCTGCAAATGACCACTGAGAAGTAAAATCAATAAACCCTCTTTATAAAAGTTAGTCACAAAATAATATAATGATGATAACTTAAATTTATTATTTATAATGATTCATCTGAGTGGCACCTATAGTTATGACTATAGATTATTGTAATCTTATTTCTACTATTATTTCCCATAATTGTAGTTTATTAAAGGAAGCAAATTAATACCTGATTATAGCACACTTGTATTATTATTGTATATTTCAAATAGTGAATAGAATTGTAAACAAAGAACTATTAAAACTTTAAATTTAACAAAATAAATAATGTAATAAAAGAAAATTTCAACATTTTCTGCATATCAATATTCACATTGTAAATCAAAAATGCTAATTTAAAAACGAAAATACAATCATTATCATATGTTCTAATAGTTCCAGTATTTGTTATTTGACACGTGTCAAACTCAAAATATTTATATAGAAAATTCTTGTAATTTGTTAAAAGAACAAGTCTACACTGACGTAGTAATTTAATGTATGTATAAACAAATAATAAATTGAATTAAAAGAGCAAGATAAATTTTCCATTTTTTTTTTCCAAAGGCAGATTCATGGTCTGATGAGAAACAAATATTAATAAAAACAGAGGAAATATTAGTAATACTAATTAAATACATAATTAAATAAAATAGTTCATTAAATATGAACAAAAATAAGTATGAAAAGTTAATATACTTAATTATGTATAAAAATCAAGTAAATTTAAATGACTCATTTAGATCTAGTATTTGAGTTTTAATTGCAATTTTGAAACTTTAAAATTTATTGCTTTTTCATAAGTTGGTATTCTTAAGGTTCATTGCTTTACAACTATTACATTGTTATAATATTGATATCATTTACTTTAGTACTTTTACAATGCTTTATATAATTATGACCCACTGTTGACAGTTTCGATTGCTCCAGCAAATATAAGTAGAAGTTGTGAAGAAGATTGCTGGAGCAATCTAAACCGTCAATAGTGGGTTATAATTATATAAAGCATTTTAAAAGGAATAAAGAAAGTAAATCATATTAATATTATATGGATTTGGCAATGCAATAAATAGAAAAATGTACTATATTCTTATGAGTGTTTTCATTTTTTTTCATAAATTTGTTTTTATTTTTATAGTCAAATTACTTTTTCAACATTCAGAGTTTTATCTACTGATATTTTACTATTTCATATAAAGATTTAGAATGTAAATATTTTAAATTTGATTAAGTCTTGCTATAAAAGCAAAAGTGTAAGTTCATATTATGGGAACATAATCTGGTAAATAAAATCCTGACAGGATTGGTCACAATTAGTGAAACACCCACATATTTAGGAATCCAACTCTGTAGGAAAAATATTTCTATTAGTAGTCATCTTCATCTTATAGATTACCAGACTTGCCTTATTTCATGGTAAATACACAACTATGGATTGGAATTCTGCTTGCTCCTAACTTTATTTGCAAATACAGACTGAATAAACTTAGGATACAACTGTTTTCTTCTAGAAGACAAAAGATCATCTATATCAAATATTTGAACCCAAACCTATATACCTCTCAGTTCATGAAACAACTAAGACCAAACACAAATATTATTATTTCTTAATTCCACATTGGTTTTTGAATTATAATTTTTTGAATAAACTAAGTATATTTTTGTATGTTTATAAATAAGTCATATTATCAATATCATATTTACTTTCCTAAGACTTTATCAGATTAACAATATTTTAAAATAAGCTAATTTTTTCTATGTCAGTTTATTATAAATTTAAAATAAAAATTTTCAGATTAACCTTTTGCTGGTGACAGTTTTAGTTGTTTTCACCAGTTATAAGCATCTAACATTAAGTTTAAGATGAAAACATTATTATTAATCAGAATATAACAAATTTAATTTCATTTGATAAATAGTTTTGTTTACAAATGAAGTAAATTCTAAATAATTACATTTGACTTTTGAAAATATTAAAAAAAATTACATCATAATCAAAACAATCAACTCCTTGCACTATCATTGTTAGTAAGGGGATTTTAAGTTCAGAAACAAACAAAATCTTTTTTATTTGACATTTGTTTTTAAAATGTGAATTAATAAATATTAATATCTCATAAATCATTCAAAGTATATTTAAAAGTTTCAATTTTTTAATATTTTTTATAGTAATGCAATATACTCACACAGATGATCATAAATTGCACCTATTACATGTTAGCAATCAGCTTATAAATGCTCTCAGGGTATTTCTATTGTCCAAAAATATAATATATTTTTTTAAACTAAAACATTTATGTTCAAAATAAATAAGTAATTTATATTCTTGATTTTTAATAATAATTGCATAAATATTATACAAAAATTATCATGAATTTTAATAAACTCATAAAAATCAAGTTTTTTGTTATTCAAACTATGTTCTCCAAGTAATGTCATAAAAATATTGATGTCAACAACACTATAGATACTTATCAAGGCATCACTTAAGCATCTTTTATGTTGCCAAATTTTTGCTTGCCCTGACATCATGGATTTGTTTTGGAATTAAAACTTTAGAATAAATATATATGATGTAAAATATTTAAAAAATAAATTTTAATTGTTTTTATGTTAGACTATTTCCTTCAACTAATGTTGAATGTCTTTAGAAAAATTTAACTTTATTTAAATATTCCAAATACAATTAACTGTTAGTAATAGCACACAGGTTAATTTATGCATAATGTTTTGAAAAATATTATTCTTTCCAGATGTTGCTGGCCTGACTAATGATGGTACTAGCATAGGAATGAAATCTGGAACCTTAGGTTCTTGAATATTAAATTTTACTGTAATGCTCTAACCAAGTGAGCAATTCTGCCAAAGGCAACAACCAGTAGAAATCTTATATATTTATCTATGAAGTTCTTCCTGATTTTTCCACTTTTTCTTAAAAACAAAGTTGATTAATGGTTTCCATACATTATGCATTGTCTCACTAAAGTGACATATGGGGTGTCTGCCATTTTCATATGAACAGTCTTTTTAAATTTTGTCTTTGTACCTTTTCTTTATCTAATATTTTTGTATTTTCCCAATTAAACATATGCTTAATGGTACATAAATGGTCTGATACCTTAGACATATCTTGTTTTCACTCTTCTAATCATCAATTTATGTCATTGCAATCCATATCAATGGGGTGATAAGTCTCACCAATATATGTTCTTTCACATTCACATGGTATTTCATAGATACAGTTTTTGCTTTTCAGCATTGCAACTTCAGGCTTTGTAGATCTTAGAATTCCTCATAGGGTGGGTTGACTCTAGAAAGTCATTTTCATGTTATACTGTTGTGCATATATTAACATGTGTGCTATTATTAACAGTTGAATGTAATATTTAAATAAAGTTAAATTTTTCTAAGGACATTCAATACATTCGATACTTATATTAGAAGATAGAAATAAGTCAATATAGAAATGCAATTTTAAAAATAAAGTTTTCAAAAACTCTCACTAGGAAATAAAAGCTTTACAATAAAGATAATCTAATGAAATATTACATTATTTAATGGAACTACATATAATAGATTTATTTTAGTTGTTTTATGCCAAAGATAAACATAAGTTAAATGCTGCATGATTATATTTTTTAAAAATATGTCTATGCAGCATTTATTTATATTCGTTTAAAGAGAATGACATGAATAATAATTTTAGGACATGATGTATAACAGAGTATCACAAATGTTTGAAAATTAGTTAGTTAAAATAATGTATAGTGTTAAAAGAGAATGCAACTTTTGCATCATGAAGATTAGGCTATCCAGTGAATTGAAAATTAGATTATCAATCAATTGATATCTTTGGATAAGAAGAAAGTAATCTTTAGATTATGTGAGATATTAATGCATGCCACTATTACTCAAAAATTTTAATGTTAAATAACAATAGTTTTTTTAGTATTATTAATATCATAAAAAAGTTAGACCATATTCATATAATATTATATATTATAAAGCAAATAAAAATAATATACTGTAAAGCAAATAAAAATATGAATGGACCATTTTCATAGTCTGTATCAGTGTCTACTATAAATTTTCCAAACATATCAACATACAAATTCAATCAAACATTTTGTAATAAAATTCAAAATGTAATTAATAGTTTAATAAGTATTTCAGATGAGGGCTGCATGGATAAGCAACACCTTTGTACCAATTAAATTACAGTGCCTCAGGTTCCATAAAATAATATTTTAAATTAAAACAAAATCCCAACTTTTGATGGCCACAAAATAACTCATACAAATTTTCCATATGGTAAGAAAAGATTAGGATTAATTAGTTTGATTCTAACCAACGTGCTAATTAGTTTCATTCTAATGAGATTGTAAATTAGTTTGTTAAAAATAGTTCATGTTTGTTTCAAAATTTATTAATTACTTTTAGTTTAATTTAGAGTCTCTCATGCACAACTTGTTTATGTTTTAGATTAACAAAGTTAGCTTCTCAAATATTTATTCAAAAATAGAACATTTACACTACTTTATGATTTAATGTTTGCATGCTCATTATTTCACTATAATAACTTAATCATATTGTACATACTATATGTTATTTTATACATGCTATGCTGTCTGATATCTAGGAATTAAGTATTTACATTGCATACACTTAAGAGAAGATATTTTAAATTTTCATACTTACATTGTTTATTCAATAAATTTTTGGAAGCCATTAATATGTCTTGCACTTCATTTAATGATAGATTATGTTAATAACTAAAATAATCAAACAATTAGTTTGTTAAATAGAATAAATAAATTTTTTAGGCACTTTCCCAACAAAGCAATCAAGAATTTTCAAGTGATGTTGTATGGATAAACAACACAAAACACTAAATATAATAGCATTATAATGAACTTTGATAAGAAGTAAATATTTTGGTGCACACTAATATCTTTTTAAAAAATTAGATTTTTTTTTTACTAATTCTGTTTTTTTAAATTTGGATTGTTATGTATTTGGGTAATATTAGATCAATTATGAGTTTTTAGCTAGATAACAAATCCCATGACAGTTCAAATCCAAGTTAAAAAAATAGTAAAACATGTAATAAAATATTATTGCTAATAAAAAAATATAATTATCAGTGTTACAAAAAGGCAATATTGGTATTAAAAAAGAATTAACCAACACAGCACTGAAATCAATCCCAGGATCCCATATTTTGGAATCTGACACTTTATCTCATTATACCAAACATACTATACTAGTTGTTAGGAGAATTTGAACACAGACTTTGAAGTTCCTCTCATCTATTCACTCTATCTTATATAACCAATACATATGACCACATACATACATGGACCAACTGATGAGTGCTAGATCAGCACAAAATACATATATTGGAGATCATTTATATTTTTTATATGTCTGGGGTCATGTGGCTCAGTGATATAAGATGGAGTGAATAGCTGAAAGAAGCTCGAGAATCTATGTTCAAATCTCCATTAATTACATCTAAAGTTCAATATATGCTTTATACTTGTATTTAAATATATTGATTCATATAAATTATGTCTGGTAAATGCAATTACCTATTATATAACTAATGTCCAACATTTTGAAGAATTAAACAATTCAAAACAAAGCAAAACTCTCCATATAGTAGTGCCATCTTGTGCTAACAAGAGAAATCAATTATGTGCTAGAGTGAGATAGTGATCATGTGATGTTTAGTGATTTTGAAGAATTACTATAATTATAATGAGGCAATAATAGAATTTATAATATGTAGTATATTTTGAGCAATTGTCATAAGACTAATTCATATTTAAATAAAAATATTCTTACCATTTTTATTTACATATAAATTTTATTAATTATTGTGGCATCATGACACCCCCTTGATGCAGCACTTTTGTGAAGTGTACAAAATACACACCCAAACACCGGAGCCCTGGTTTAGATGTTTATTTTAAAAAGAACTTGATTTATTTCAAGTAAGAATTATTTTTTTATAAAAGAAGTATTAATTAAAAGTAAATTTGCTGAATAAATAGATTTACTTCTTTTAGTGCATGAAAAAATCAAAAATTACATTTCTTTAATTCACCAAATGTTTATTAGTGCATAATTTTGGGAGGAGGGGATCTTTATTTCATGTTATTTAATATTGTTATTATGTTATTATTTTGCTGCATTAATAATTTTGTTTTGTTATTAAAATTACTCGCATCATTATATTTCTTTTTCAAATAAGTAGATTATTATGATGCCTTTTCCAAGATAGCAGACCCATGCCTGAGAAATCTAGAAATTTAATTTGTACTTTTTGCCCTCTATTGAGAAATTTTGCTATCATTTTTTTACAGCTTTAAAATTCACACACACACATATATATATATTTTAATTTCAAAAAAAATTCAAAAGACATCAGAATAATGAAATAAACAGAACTTCAAAGCATTCAAAACTACACATTAACACCTAATCATTGTATATTTGGTACTTTGAGAAAATATTAGAAAGTATTATAATCCAATAAAAACTTGATTTTTTGAAAAGTTTATGATTATTTTTATATCATAGTTGTATGATAATTATTAGAAATCAAAAGATATATTATTACATATTTATTTTTTACAGAAATGTTTTATTTTTAAATATAAAAGAGTATATTCTTCTGTGTTTTTACCATAGAGATTAAGTTTGTGGGAAATACAACTGTCTAGAAATGATCTGACTCAACAGTTAGTTATACTATTTACTGATGTCATAAAAATTATGTAAAAAATTTAAACTTTTAAAGCATAAATTGATAGATTTACTAGATATTACAAATAATTTGTTCAGATTTTTAAAACAAACATGAAACAAAGAAGATATCGTTCATTTTACAAATTGAATCTGCTCCACCTGAAGTTTGATGATGTGGCAGTGCTTTGTTTGGAATAAAATCTAATTTTTAAAATAATTCTGAAAATAAAATATGAATTTTAAAATTTATTTAATTTCTAAACAAAAATATCTATCAAATGAGGTCAAATTTATTATATTCTGATAAATAATAACGGTTTAATATCAAAATGAAAGCTTAAAGTCCAAAGAAATCTGTCAGAATACAGGAGGGTTAAGATTTGATAAGTAAATTATTTTTTTCTTATAATTTTATGTTGGGAATAAGTTGAGTTCATATTACTTTTAATTATAAAATGGCTTCTGAACATATTATGTTGAAGTGTTTTACATGTTATTTTGCATTTGAATTTTAAGAAATGATATAGATGGGGGTATGTGATTGAATGCCTGTTTTAAATCAGCAGTCAGCATCAATTAATTTTGCTGTTAAATGTGGGGACATGGGTATTCCTATATGTTCAGCTCTTAATAATCACATAGTTTTCTAATAATCTTGATTGTTATAATGTACAATTATATATATATATATATATATATATATATGACAATAGATGGCATTATACCAAAAACACCTTCAAGCATTTGTTTACATAAACGTCAGAGCGAGTATTTCACTATCTCTAACTTAATTTCCACCTTCATATCATGATTTCAAGCTATTTGCTATCGTCAGTGAAGGACAGGATTAAGAAACTAGATCTAAAACACAAACTCTGAGCATTTAAGAAACAGTTTCTATTCAGCTTGCGAGCGTGAATCTTTTAGACATGTAATGTCTTCAAACTCAGCATCGCATGCCAGATAGCTACATGGGTCTGATATCAGTTCAGCATCACCACATAGTAGAAGTCTCTGCAATATATATCATTGCAAGAAAGACCTCAAAGGTACATTTATGAAAAACAAAAAACACAAGTTTGAAGACATTACGTGTCTAAAAGATTCACACTCGCAAGCTGAATAGAAACTGTTTCTTAAACGCTCAGAGTTTATGTTTTAGATCTAGTTTCTTAATCCTGTCCTTCACTGACGATAGCAAATAGCTTGAAATCATGATATGAAGGTGGAAATTAAGTTAGAGATAGTGAAATACTCGCTCTGATGTTTATGTAAACAAACGCTTGAAGGTGTTTTTGGTATAATGCCATCTATTGTCATAAATACAAGCATATGCAAGTTTTTAACTTGTGTTTGTTTTTCATATATATATAAGGCCAGATGGTATTGATAAGTGAGATGATATATGCAAACTTCCTCCTATTTGGAAAGATTTAAAAAAACATTCTTAATTTAACATTTTTGCTATTGGTGGAATTTTATCATTTTTTTTAAATCAGTGATTGTAGCGCCTCTACAACTGTCTTTCTACCTTTTATTACCCAGTAGATGACTTGTGTGATCAAGTCAAAACATCGATATATCAATATTTAAAATATTTTAACATGGATGAACCTCTAAAATATGTCTTATATATATATATATGAGTATGAATTCTTCAAGCATAGTGTATGAAACTAACATTATATGACTATTATGTCATAAATAAAAAACATACCAATCACTTTGCAGAATGCACATTTTGAATCCAATTATTTTTTGTTAGTTGTCTTGGAGTACCATCTGTCCATTATATAATTTTTTTAATTAAACTTTTTTAAAGCATAAATAAACAGCACTATAATATTTTTTTAAACAAGTCTATTTCACGATAATAATTATTGGTACTGATTTATTTTGGTTAACTACATTGAGATTTATTTTTAATTGAATCTTTAAAAACTGGTTCAAAGTCATGAAAGAATAGTGAGATAACTAATTGATAAATGAAAGATTCGTTGGATTTGAAAAAATAATTTATCACACTACTACTACTACTACTACTATGTAATTTAGAAATTCAAAATGTGATCTAACATCTATAGTTTTTGTTCTAAACTTTTTAGTATTATTTGGCGTTTTCGATTTGTTATTTGGTTTTGACAAAATGGAAGGGTAGTGGGAGAGAGGGAGAGAAAGGGGGAAATACAGTAAATTGTAAGTTTTCAACATTTCTTTTCAAGGTTTAATTTTTATTTCTCTTAATATTATCGAATATTGACTTACAAAATTGATTTATATATAATTTCAAACAATCTTTTATTTGTATAACAGATTTGTTTGGGATTTGTATTCTTATTATTTGCCAGTCTTTAAAATTCTTCAATTTGTCAAGCGTTGGTGGCCGAGTGATCAGCACAGCCGCCTTACAAGCAGTTGTCTCGGGTTTGTGGGTTCGCTTCCCGGCCGATGAAAAAAATTCTTCGATTTTTTTCTTATTTACTCTTTAGAAAGTACAGGGGGAAGGTAGTTGAAACAATGGTCAATTGTAGAAGTGTTTTCAATCTTTGAGAAAACAAGAATTGTCAGCTCAATTCAGTACAAATTACAAATCAAACCAAACTGACTGGCTTTGAATCATTAACTACAACAATTGAAAAAAAGGTCAACATGAATCTTGTTTTTTTGGATTCCACGGCCTAATAGGTATTTTTTTTAATCTTATAAACCCTCTTCCCCAAAATCCATCACTATTTCCTACAAACTGAGTAATTTGGCCTGGATGGACAATGAAAAACTGCTGTAAATTCACACATAGCTTCATAGACAATCTGAGGCCTAAATAAAACACATAAGGCAGTTTATTTTTATCTAATTTAAAGGACTAACAAAACAAACAAGCAAAAAATCAAACACTATAATATTTCCATTTCTTTTTCAAATAAAAATAATTTAACAATGAAGAACAAAAAATATTTTTAAATTAATTTCTAAAAAAAAAAAGCAAATTAAGAATTTTATGTAATGTAGGGGAAAATATTTTATTTTTATCTTTTAGATTTCTGTTGCATTTTTGACTAATTTATGAGTCTAGATTTTAAGTACATAAAGTACACCGAATCTCAGATTTATTAATTTGTTAGGCCAGAATTATTTCATGATGTTGATGCAGTGTTTTAAAGAGGTAAAGAGAAAATCAAATGGAAGTAAAGAAGTAGATTGGTACCTAATCATTAATCAAGATGCAATTATTATAAACACATTTAAAGATAAATCTTAGTAAGTAAACTAAGCATTTACATTTATAATCAATGAATTGATTAGAAATATGTCTAAGTTACAATGAATGGTGCATTCTGTAATCATAGTGCTTGAAATAGGTTGATTTAAAAAATACCTAACATTATTTACTATGTTTTATAGTCATGAAGGCTTAATTTAAAATAATTATATAATTTGAATGATCACTATAGTTACATGTTGGATGGGTGGTGCACCAAATGTAACTAAAGAGAATAGTTGAATTCAAAATGTGTGTTCTGCATGACTATTAATCAGTTTTTTCATTTGTTGTAGTAACAACTAATTACTTTCATATATAATTGGAGAATTTATTAGTCCAAGTTGATTATTGTCTTGTGCTGGGATAGAGAGCATTTTAAAATATTTATGAGTCATAATCTCAAATACATATATATTTATATGAATTAAATGATATTTGTATACTTTTCCAGTAATCGCTCATCTAATGCTGCTAAACAAAAGACCATGTGCATTAGCTAGCCTGGATACAATTACAAGATTTAGCTAATCTAGTAAATTCTTTAAAGAAGAAAGAAACCATTACAATTAAGAAGAATACAGAGCCTCATTTATATATGGCCTATTTCATCCTTTTATGATAGTCCTTTATTTATTTATTTGAAAAGCCATGCAAGTGAACAATTTTAAGTCAAATATTTGTTAATATATATATGTAAGTTATAAATCAATATCTGTGTTCCAATTATAATGAAAATTTATGTAATTCCATGAACCAATGCAATAATTAATACAGTAAACAAATTTTTTAAAAAAAATATCAACTATAATTTAAATAAAAATACTTTCAACAATCTAAGTTGTCGTTATCAACTATATTCAAATTCCATTACAAAAATCGTCATAAATGTATACAAAACAATTACGTCGTAAATCAATTTTCCCACAATTCATTAATTTTTATATTAGCAGCTTGTCTATTTATTAAATGCTGCTTTCATAGTTTATTAACATAGTTTCCCTAATTTTATGTTTATCATTATTTCTTTCAATACATATAATGTTAACTTTATCAAAATCAAAATCATAATTACATGTAACTTTATAATCAAAAAATATTCAACGTGATACGTCATCATTTTAACTCTCATTTGTCTTGATTTTTGTATTTGTTTATACAACAATAAATGCTCCTTTGCTAATGTACACTGAGATTCACCTATATATCTTTTTCCACAAACACAAATCTGTTTACATATCACACAACTTTGATTTAAAATACTACACCTATTTTTTGAATTATTTATCAATCTATTTAATTCGGAGTAGTATAAAATGCAACTTTACATATATTTTTAAATATTTGTTTTATAAATTTCACTTGCTCATTGCAAATAAATGGTATTGATATCCAATAACATTTTGTTTCAGCAATATCTTTAGCACTTAAAATCTTATAATTTTTATTAAAATTACTAACAATATTATAAATCAAGTTATGATTATATCCAATACTTAATAAGTCCTTGGTAAATACATTTGTATTACTTATTTTATCAGGATTATATTTATACAATTTATCGGTATTAATACCAATTTAATACCAATTTATCATTTCTAAATAAAAATGATTTTAAACCAAATAATTTATGTATTATTGGCACATTTTAATCCCAAGAAATATATCCTCTTTTTTGAATATCTTTTATTACCATACAATAATCTAATTTATTTTTATTACGAGTAACTTTAAGATCCAAATATTGAATTAACATTTTTTCTTCAAAAAATTTACTCCATTTTAAATCTTCTAAACCATTTAATTCATCAAATAACAAATTTATAACATCTAAACTACCACAAAATATAAACCTTTAAGATTAATGATTGATTTCAGTGGATCATTTCATTAAAAGTTTTCTTGGTTTTGGAAAAAATTCTATTAATTCATCGATTAATTTTGTAAAGAAAATTCATAATATTAATATTAGTGATAGTAATAGTATTTGTACATTTGATATATGTGAATGTACGGTTCAATAGATAGATTAAAATCTATGAATATTATATTAGATGCTTTGACGTTTCAAAAGTTAATGTTAAAAAAGTAAAATTTATAAATGATGTAGTATGCTTTATTGATAAAAATATATATGCTATGTTTAATGAAGATTTTTATAAAATGTATAATGGTTGGCCCATGGTTCTTTCAGTATTTTCACAAATATGTAGCTTTTTAATATCAAGATATGAGGCTATAATTCTAAATAATAATATATATTTCCAGGGTATTAAAATATATTAGAGGTATGTTGATGATGTTTTTGTTTGTGGTAGTGTAGATGTTATAAATTTGTTATTTGATGAATTAAACGGTTTAGAAGGTTTAAAATGGAGTAAATCTTTTGAAGAGAAAAATGTCAATTCAATATTTGGATCTTAAAGTTACTCATAATAAAAATAAATTAGATTATTGTATGTTAATCGATTTGCTCAAAATATGAAAATAAAGATTGATTATGATGAATTAGAAGAAGTTAACAGTTAAAAATACCTTGGTCAGATTATTAATATGGATGGAAACATAATGGATGAATTTAATCATAGAATTGAACTTGGTTGGAGTGCTTTTGGTAGAAATAACTTGATACTAAAAAGAAATATGCCTATGTGTTTGAAAAGGAAGGTTTTTAACAAATGTGTTTTACCAGTTCTTACTTATGGATCTGAGACTTGGACACTTAATAGAAGAGCAAGATAGAGACTTCAGACTACTCAAAGAAGTATGGAGAGATACATGTTGGGAGTAACAAGAAGAGATCGAAAATGTAATATATGGGTAAGAGAACAGACATTACTGACCTCATTGAAAAAATTAAAAGATTGAAATGGAGTTGGGCTGGACATATTGCTAGAAGAGATGATAATAGATAGACAATTAAAGCTTAAACTAAATTCCAAGAGATTTTAAAAGAGCCAGAAAGAGACAACATGTGAGATGGATGGCTGAAATAAGAAAGTATGCAGGGGTGATGTGGAGAAGAGAAGCTAAAGATTGGAGAAGATGGATTAAACTTGGAGAGACCCTCATCCTGCAGTGGATTGATAATGATGATGATAATAAAAGATATTGAAAAAAGAGGATATATTCCTTGGGATTCAAATGTGCCAATAATACATAAATTATCTGGTTTAAAATCATTTTATTTAAAAATGATAAATTGTGTAAATATAATTCTGATAAAATAAGTAATATAAATATATTTACCATGGATTTATTAAGTATTGGATATAATCATAAATTGATTTATAATATTGTTAGTTATTTTAATAAAAATTATAAGATTTTAAATGCTAAAGATATTGATAAAACAAAATATTCTTGGATATCAATGTCATTTATTTGCAACAAACAAGTGAAATTTATCAAACAAATTTATAAAAATATATGTAAAGTTGCATTTTATACTACTCCGAATTTAAATAGATTGATAAATAATTCAAAAAATAGGTGTAGTATTTTAAATCAAATTTGTGTGATATATAAATAGATTTGTGTTTATGGAAAAGCACATATAGGTGATCTTGCTGTATATTGGGGAAGAGATCAAAGGAGCATTTATTGTATAAACGAGTACAAAAATCAAGACAAGCAAGTGTTAAAAATGATGATGTATCATCTTCAGTTTTTTTGATCATAATGTTACATGTAAGTATGGTTTTGATTTTAATAAAGTTAAGATTATATGTATTGAAAAAATAATAATAAATGTAAAATTAGGGAAGCTATGTTAATAAAATATGGAAAGCAGCATTTAATAAATAGACAAGCTGCTAATATAAAAATTAATGAATTGTGGGAAAACTGATTTATGATGTAATTTGTTTTTGTATACATTTATAACGATTTTTGGAATGGAATTTGAATATAGTTGATAATGCCAACTTAGATTGTTAAAAGTACTTCTATGTCAATTATAGTTGATATTTTTTTAAAAAAAATTGTTTACTGTATTAATTATTGCATTGGTTCGTGTAATTATATATATATATACACACCTGGGGCTCGTTTTATGCGATAGATAGGTTCCTCAGAAAACATGCGCAAATGAAATCGCACAAAAATAGACGTAACTTACCTTGAAAAAGGGGGGATATGGACTGTGATTTTTCAAAAATTGCATAAAAGCAAAGCACCAACATAAAATTACTTTAAAATTCGCGCAAAAAAAAAATAAGAAAATAAAATATGACTAATAAAAAATTTCAAATTTAAAAAAAATTGATACAAGACAAACTTTTTTTAACTATAATATTTAATTTTATTCAAAACAATATATTTTTATGCATAATTTACAGTAATTTACATTTTTTTATACATGTTTTAATTATTATCAATATTTGCCGATAAACAGGTTTATTTGCAAACTGGTAAAAAATCAGATTCTTCACAAGAGGAAAAACGACTAGTGCCAACATCACTCTAATGTTGTGTTAATGTTTTTCTGGTGACAACATAATTAGTAATTAATCTAACAACTAAAAATTAAATTCTTATTTTTGTCTTTAATTTTCAATTTTAATTGTGCCCACTGCTATTACTCACCTTTTAAAAATAAACTTGTGGACACTAAATGATTAATAATTGATTACATTCTTTTTTAAAAAGCAAAAACAGAATGTGATTTAAAATGCAAAATTAACACGCACAATGTTTGAACAAATTTACATTATAATCTTGTAAAATTTAATGTGTGTATACATAAAATGTGGAAATCATGATTTTAATTTCATTATTGCATAAAATTTTACTATTATAAAGCACTGAAAATATTGAAATTACTAAGATGAAAGTCGAATTCCAATAATGTGCTATTACTTTCAATATGACATAAGTGCATGAAATTTATTATTTAAAGTAATAGCGCATTATCGGAGTTCGACTTCTGGAGAAACGTGAATCACGTAACTTCAAAATCACGTTAAATAAGTCCGCGTAAAAAGAGACCCAGGTGTATAAGAAAGTTTATTTGTTACTTTATAACTCAACAAATATTGTATCAATATTAATGAATCATGTATGGGTTTTTTTTTATTTTTGTAGAGAATTTTATAAGCTATGAATTTTTGTTTTATGATACATAATAGTTTTAAAACCTTTGGCAATCATATTTTTCTTTTATATACAGTTTATCCATTTAAAACAAGGTTGCAGTTGTAAATGCATGCACATATCTCTTAAAGAAAAATGTAATTTATCTGATTTTAAAAGAAAAAAATTGGTTTCAAATTTGGTATGCAAATTTTTTAAACTAAAGACAAAATTTAGTATTACTCTATTTATTAATATAAATACTAATGGGTATATGCTAATAAAAAGATAGGCCCAATTTATAGAATAATCAATAAAGTAAATCAGTATGCAGGATAGCTTCCCAATATTTATCTTCTAAAAATGTCAACTTATGACAGTTTAATAAAGTAAACTTTTTACAGTATTTTATAAATTACTTTAAACAGTATTAAAAATTAGGTGATATAATGTTTTAAAACAACCTTGCCTTCAAATAAACATTTAAAAAGGCAAAACTCTCCATACAGTAGTGCCACTCAGTGCCAACCAGAATAATCAATGGATGTTAGAAGACTTGTGGATAAAATCCCTATCTAGGGCCTACTCATCCAATATTCCCAGACTAGTTTCTGGCTTGTGGCCTTCGTCAGTGAGGAGCTTTCGCATCCGTTGATTACTCTGGTTGGCACTGAGTGGCACTACTGTATGGAGAGTTTTGCCTGTTTTGATAACAGTAATGTGCTAGCATAAGAAATAGTGATCATTATAGCGGAAAAAACATTTAAATTAGAACACAATATACATATTTGATCTAGTAACATTGTAAGGCCAATTTTGCACATTATTTATCCAAGACGAGGATGATGCAATTAGCAAGAGCTCTGGGAACTACAGCTGATTCACAGCAATGATGGCATAAATCAGGCTCAGTGACAAGCATCATTCAGAGTGAACTGCTATGTGACAGTGTGTTCTATATCTTAAACAATGGTGAAACAATGTTTTAACATTAAATTTTGTTTTAAATTGAGAAAATCTTCTATTAAAACAAATTGAAAATTTTCAAATAATGCATGACAGTGAAACTATTATAAGACAATAATTCTTTCAAGTGGTTTGTAAGATTTTGTGATGGCAGGGAGAACAGTGAAAATAAATGACAAATGTATGTCAACATTCATGATTCAGATATGCTAATATCTTATAATTTTTGTGGTAAATATCTAAAATATATAATTACACAGCATATGCATTGATTCGGAGACTGCACTTCAGGTAATTTGGAGAGAATATAGGTCACATTTTTACTTGGATACATATATTACAATTACTACCATTATAAACATTAGTATTGGTTAATAAACTTTATTAAAATCATACATAAGCATGAAAATGAATAAATAGTTACCCACATATGTTAATAGATAAAGAAAACCAACAACTGTCTCATAACTAACACACCTGTAGTATTTTATCTAAGAAGAGACATTCTGAAGATTAAATCAATCTACCTTCCCATTTCAAAATAATGACATTATTAATTAAATTAGAAATATATAGGTAATACAAATTACAAAAAGAATTCCAGAAACTTATCACTTGAAGATAATTACCATATATAAATAAATATTATATATAATTATTTAAAGTAAAAATGCATGACTTTGATCAAAAGAATATGAATTAATAATAATACAATTCTTGAAAAAAAAATACACATTTAAATATATTATAACATTTGAACAATCTGCCATAAACAAATTCCACGAAACTAATCATTTAAAAATAATTATATATAATTAATCACTTTTATTATATATTTTTAAGTATGTTTTGAATCTTGTATATATTATTTATATCAGAGAACATGCTTAATAGTTAATAATCTTAGTTAGTTTGTCATGTAAGGAATATATTTTAACTAAAATTCCAAAAGTTGATTATATTCAGTTGTATAACTGATAATAAAAAGTTACATTTTTTGCAATACTCCTGTTGATAATTCATACATTATTATTTCATTTAAATACTTCACAAATAAAGAATCTGTAGGAGCAGCTTCTAATTGCAGTATATTATTTTATTCTACCAATGTATGTGAAGGTAGCGGTACAACTAGTAATACAGGTTGTTTTCCATTTTTATATTTAACCACTTGTCTTGACTAATAAACCAATGCATCCCAGTTTACTAGATTTCTCAGCCAACACAAAATGCCTACTTGTATTAACTCGCCTGAATATATTAAAGAATTAACAAACATAGTAACTTTTTTAAACAAGAGCAAAACTATTACAATAAATAAGTAAACACAGCTCACTTATATACAGATTTATTCAAAACTTTCGCAGAGAGTCCATTAATAATTCATCTAAAAAACCATGCAAGTGAAGAATTTTAAGTCAAATATTTGTAACATAATAAATCATTATTTTCCACTTTATATATAAACTCCTTTCTTGACAATAAACCAAATATTAATAATGAACATATGAGCACCCTATTATAGTAGGTTGTCAGCCAATGTAAAATTATTATTTGCAATAGCTGCTCTAGATATATATAGGATTAGCAAATCTAATAAGTTTTTCTAACAAGAGTGAAATTATGACAATTTAGATTTAAGCACTGCCTCATTAATATTGCCTAATTCAAACTGAATTCATTACTTTCTCATTTTAAAGCATTTAAACTTTATATGTAAACTATAGCCTTGACCAAAAACCAAATGCTGTTGATAAATGTTACAGCATACCATTTTACTAGATTACCTCCAGGGGAGATAATGCAAATTGTCATTATTTTGGTTATTCGGCATTGTTGAGCAATTTAGTAAGGTGGAGATGAAAGATTTAACAACAGGAGAGTACTGTATATATAAAACTAAAAATAATGTTATAATTATTATATTATATACACATGCACACACTCTAAAATTGCATAATTGATATATATATATAATAAAGTTTGATATCTGTATTCGTTCCACAATATATGTAATATACAAATCAATATATATATATATATCAAAATACAGTACAATTTACATAAATTATATTATTATTAGAAGTACTTTCGACAATACATTTTGTAGTCTTTATCAACTATATAACATTGAATAATCAAAATGTGACAACCTTTAACAATACCCATAGTTCAATTCAGATTTCCCACAATTCTGTTACCTTAACATTTGATGACTGGCGATTCATTAACATTTGACGATTTCTTGAAATCAACATAGCCTCTTTTATTTTACGTTTATTGTTAAAGGTTGTCTCGTTTTGATTAGTCAATGTTATATAGTTGATAAAGACTACAAAATGTATAGTCGAAAGTACTTCTAATAATAATATAATTTATGTAAATTGTACTGTATTTTGATATATATATATATATATATATATATATAATAGATTTGTTATATATATATATATATATATATATATATATAACAAATCTATTATGTTGAAGTGATTTACCTGGAATAATATATCCACAGAAACGAAGCTTTGTAAGGTCGATGTACACTTGCTTCATAAACTGAGAAAAATTTTTATTATTGCAAAATTTAGGGTCTTTTATCAGTTCTACCACACACTGAGTAAATTGATAATAAGAACTAAAAAAACCATAGCATTATATGTTTATTAAATCATTTTACTTTATACCAATTTTTTTAAAAAAATATTTGATATATACACACATTAATCATTTATATACTGAAACGAATTTGGTTTCATTGTATACAAGATAGTAGTTTGTGTGCATATGCATGTATAAGGTTTGAAGGGAAAAGTAGAATTTAACACAGACAAAATTTATTATATATATATTTTTTTAAAATATGTAATCTGGAATAACAAAATAATAATTAAATAAAGTTTCATATTTAAAGTGTTATAAATTATTTTAAGTCAAATACAATAAAAAAAAGTTTTATTTTAATATAGATATTTTATTAAATCATAATATTACATTTTGTATGTGATACGCATTTTAAACTTTCAAATAGCATATATATATATATATTAAAAATTATGACTCTACTTCGCAAAAAATAAATTTAACCCACATAGTTCATGCTCCTCCCTTCAACTGCTTCGGTAGTATACAGTTTATGATAATTTTTTTTATATTGTAAAAATTATCATTGATTTTTTTACTTTTTTAAACAAATATTATAACATTTATTTATTGTAACTTTTTCCTACAATATAAAAAGATTGTTTAATTATCTCAGATGACAGGAGTAGAAACCAAAGTAATTTTACCTCTTTTATATGCATCAATTATGATTTCATTTGTTATAAATATATTTCTTTACTAAAAGAAAGTAATCAATCAAGTTATTTCAAATGGCATGAATAGAAGCCCAAAGTAATTTTATCCCTCTTTTATTAGCATCAAAGGTTGTTTTTTTTATTACTTTTTCATAAAGAAACATTATAGGTTGATCAATAACTCCAAAGACTACATTGATCCAGCGCTCACCCCACATGTGGTGTACTCCATTTCCTGCCCCCAAGCCGGATGCCACGCCACATATTATGGTGAAACGAAAGCCACAATTAACACCAGATTGGCTCAACATCGGTACACCTTCAATAGAGCCCAAACGAACAGCAGTACATCTTCTGCATTTTTTGAGCATACTAAACAATCAGGGCACAATTTTATTCCTGCTAACCCTGTTATTTTATGCTCAGAACCAAACGACTACAGGAGAAAAATAAAGGAGGCATTCTACATTAACAGAGACATCCATGCAATCAACAGAAGAGACACGTGCTTCGACATCTCAAAAAAATGGGCTACGTAACAGTAACTCATTTGAATATTCTCATTTACATATATTAAGTACATTTTCACAAAGGCTATGAGTATGAGGCACGGTTCCTCGAAAACGTTCAGCCAAATTTATTATTAACTATATATTTTTTCTCTTAATTTACAATTAAGTATTTTTATTATTATAATATATATTGTAAATAATGTTTATAATAAAAATAGTCAAATTTAAAACAATATTTTTTCTACTAGTGGTATTACATACCAATTGTAAGGTGTGATATGTTGGACTGAATGTATAGAAAACTTTAAACTTTATTTAAACTTTCCAAATACAAACAACATATTAGTAATAACACACAAATAGACAATACAGGTTAATAATTACACAACATTTTGAGTAGTATTATTCTTCACTCTTCTTCAGGTATTGCTGGTCTATATGCACAGTGATAATATTCACTTAGAAGATGAACTCGCACCTTTAGATTCTTGAATATTGAATTTAAGGCAAATACTCTCCAACTGAGCTATTCTATCAAAGGCAACATATAGTAGGAATTTGATATATTTATATGAGGGTTGGTTCAAATCCTCCTGAGTCCTCCAATTTTTTTTTATAACGAGACTAATTATTATTATTTTTATTTTTTCCTAAGAGCAAGATTAATTAGAGGCTTCTATACAATGTGTATTGCCACACTGGGTTGACTTATAGGATTATTTACCATTGTCATATGAGCAGCTTCCTTGAATTTTCTTCTATGCATTTTTTTCTCTTTATCCAATATCTTTGTATTTTCCCACTTAAGCATATGGTCATTAGTAAATACATGATCTGCTATGGTAGACACATCTGTTTTTTCTCTTTTAACCATTAGTTTGCTTTTAGGAAAAAATAATAATTACTCATTATAAAAAAAATTGGAGGACTCAGGAGGATTTAAACCAACCCTCATATATAAATATATCAAATTTCTACTATATGTTACCTTTGACAGAATAGCTCAGTTGGTAGAGCGTTTGCCCTAAATTCAATATTCAAGAATCTAAAGATGCAAGTTCAACTTCTAAGTGAATATTGTCACTGTGCATATAGGCCAGCAACACCTGAAGAAGAGTGGAGAATACTACTACTCGAAAAGTTGTGTAATTACTACCCTGTATTGTCTATTTGTGTGTCATTACTAACAATTTGTTTGAATTTGGAAAGTTTAAATAAAGTTTAAAATTTTCTATACATTCAACATTCACTCATAAATGATGGAAATAGTCCAACATATTACATCTTATAATATACCATCATTACAAACCTTCAGACAAATACCAATTGTAGTCTTAATGTTACAAAATTGGTTGTAGCCATTATGGGTTAAATTTTTTTGACTTTTCCTATTTTAACAAAAGTGTAAAATATTTCAATGTAACAGAGAAAACAATATTTTTATGGAAATCAATATTTTTTGAAAATATAATGTACCTTAATCATGTGGTCTATTTTTACAAAATGATTAAGATTTTTTTTTAATTAATCAATTTACTGTCAATGTAAATTGAAAATAGGATGACATAGTTAAATTATTATATAGTTTTATTTATTAATTGAGATGGAAAATAGTATATTTATTTATCCCATTTTCAGATTATTTTGAATAGATGATAAATAGTGAGTTTAACTAAAGTGATTGCTTTTATATTAAAGACATAAAATGCAGATGTAGTATGTGTAGAAAGCCATCTCTGAAGAACTATTGCCAGTTTTCATGTTGTTTGAGTTTAAAGTTTTAGAGAAGTAAGAGACAAAAACATAGTCCAATATATGAGAAGTAGATTACTTTCCTTATGAAACTAAACAGAGGTAAGAACTGCTAACATTTTTCTTATGCCCACCCTGAACATGTCAATAAAAGGCTAGCTTACTTATCTTGAAATTCCAGTGCTGAAGGTATGACCAACGTCCATCACTAGAGGGCATTACTAGATTTACAATCTAGAGTTTTTCATTAACACTACAGACTTCATTAGGTTCTTAATTGCTGATATTTATATAGGAAGGTTATAATTTATTGGTGAGAACAACTAATAATAGATTCCTACAAAGCCCTCTGTTGATGAATGTTGACCATATCTTCAGATTCTTGGCTGATTATTACATAGATGTTAATTAATTTTTAGCCCAACATTGGGCACCAAAAATTAATAAAACAATTTTATTCATAAGGAGTATATAGCACAGAGTTACCTGGTAGCAGAAAAATAAATCAAAGAACAAATTTATTATATAGTGATTTAGGTTCATTAAGTTATATTAAAACATACATTATAATAATTTTTACTTATTGGATTTTATAACTAAATGAAATACTTTAGCTGCTGGTTTATTTGTTTATAGAAAAAATGATCTCAATGGATACTTACTCTAAATTTTATTTCATATATACACCTATAGATGATCTCAAATATTTTTTAAATACTATCATAGACTATGTTTTTGTGGTAAATCAAGTTATTTAATTATTAAATTAGTTGGTTGTGTATGTTAAAAATAAATTTGTACATGTGTGCATATCATTTGCATCAAAATTTTACCTAAGTTACTCTAACAGAGACTCCAACCAAGAATCTTATCAAAGTCACATGTACAAATATTACATATTTTAAGTAATCTTAACAAGATGTATTTACTTTGATATCAGATAATCACCATCATACTAATTAATAATATAATCATATAACTATTTAAAATACCTCTCAAAATTATAATCTCGCATATAATTAATTCTAACATGATTTATACTTCCAAAATCTAGAGTATAAGCACATGAATTATAGTTAAATGATGGGCGTACATCAAAAATATATTTATAAAATAATGCACATAAATTATTGAAAATATTTTACTAATTACATATAATGAATAAGCAAATGTTAAAACATTTAACGACTAAACAGGTTTGAGTTCCATGACACATCTATATTGTTATGTAATCAGCATCTATGTAAACTTTTAACTAACAAGTCAAGCCTACTTTAACAAATGAATAAAATAAAGCACATTTTAGTGTCAGATTCAACAGATTGCCAATAAATCACTGTATTGAAATATTTATTCTAATAAAATATTTAAAATCTGATAGTATTCAGATATATTTATTTTTGAATAATAATTCCCATTTATTTATCTCTACTGATTTAAACCTCATATGATTTACATAGTTAAGATTATTTTCTAAGAAGTTAAATAAATATGAGAAGGATTTGTTTGAGCCAAATTATTAATTTTGATGAAGTATTTTAAATAAACATTCAGTTGCAAGTTTAGCTCTAACAAATTACTGTCTTTTTAAATTGATTTTAAACTTCCAGTTATAATAAGATTTCCACATATATTCAAACTATTTACAGGGTAATCATCGGTTTTTCATATATTTAAAATGTATACAATTGATAGTTACCACTTAAACATTCACAAATAAAGATAGTAATCAATATTTCTCACTGCTGTCAAGGCACCTCTGTGGTCAAGTTGCAATCTTTAAGTGTCTATATATATTCATTCAATAGACCATTAGTAAAAGTGGATTTCCATTCTTGCTATTAAAAGGTGAGAAGGTTGCCTTGACAGCAGTGAGAAATATTGATTACTATCTTTATTGTGAATGTTTAAGTGGTTACTGGTTGGTTTCTAATTACATAATTATTCCATTTAGCTTTAAGCATTATTTCACATTTGATAGTTGTAAATTTTATATGGTTAATTAATTTAACTACTTCAATGACCAAGATCATTCCAATAAGTTACTTCTATATACTTAAGAAGTTTCTACATGTAAAGTAATGATGCTTAAAAGATTCTTGTTACTTACACATTAGCTGGAAGATAAGTCCTTTATTGATGATTGGCATGATTTTTAGAAAAAAGATGAAAGAAAAAAATAAACAGATTTATGTTGCCTGTTATTTATACTCAAGTTTGTTTTAATGAATTTTTAATCCCATAATTAGATTTATTTTTACAATAATAAATTAAAATTTTGAGACAAGACAATAAAATATATAATAAAGCTTAATTACAAATCAAAGAAAACAAATCATGTTAAGAGTAAATAACTTTAATAACATAACAATAAACTTCTGCATTTAAATTTATTTTATGAAAAACCTAAATTGATTTTCCTGTTATTTTCTGTACTTATTTAACACTAAACAATTTCCAAATGAAATTTGGACAAACCTTATCAAAATTAAGATGTAAAGGAGATTAGCAAGGAATTAATTAACTGGTGGAAGTGTTTTTTGCCACCATTTTTTAAGTTTATAAGTGGAGAAAATCATAATTGTATTTAAAAAACAAATTATCAAACTGATTTTTTAAAGAAAAAGCAAAAAACAAAGGGTTTTAAATGAAAAAAAATGCAAACTGGTTTTTCAAAAAGACAGAATAAGATTTTTTTTTAATCCACAATGGCTATAAGTGGTATCTCATACTCACTAACACTCTTCAAATGCTGAAATTTCATATAATTTTTTAAATTGAATAGATGTCTTTTTCAGTATCTTCCTAATCATGTATCTATTTTCTAAAAATTTATGCTCCCTTGTCAGAAAGAGCAGTATTTCACGCTACTTATCTAAATGACTGTAAATGTTTGTTATTTTTTTCAAATGATCACTTTTTGCTACTTTTTAAAATGAATATTATAAAATTTATTGTAATGAATGACAACAGTAATAAGAAACAAATTTATTTCATTATAATAAGTAATTATAAGTTTAAAAAAAACCAAAATGAATCCAGTTAAATAAAAATAATTTTATTTTTTAATTTTTGCAATTTTATCGCTACATATTTTTAACTTTTTTGTACAAACATTTTAATATGTGTTGTAAATAATCCTTGCAATAAATAAAATCAAATTTCAAATGATATTTGAGTAAAGCTTATATTCTTCTTGGAGCAGTATTATAAATTACTAGTAGTCTGAGTTCTTGTAAACCATGTTGTAGCTGTTATGGGTTAAAAAATATTTGTTTACAATTTGAGTGTGGTAATAACTTGATCAGTTAAAAATAATTAAAATTTTAAAATATTTTATTTTTATATTAGAATACACATGTATATGCATGTATTCTACATCCATGTATCATTTAACCATTTATATACTTTTAGCATGGAATATTAGCTTATAAATGATTGAAATATTTTTATACTATAAATTGCACAGTGTGTACACAGCGCTATTCGTACACACTTATATCTAAATTCATTCACAACTGATGTAAAATTAAAATAAATCAATATTGACATAGATTTCATGAAGTTATTAACAAATAAAATATTATTTGTGTATTATAATGTGAAATGTGTGTGCTCATTTATAGACATATACGTATCTCTAGAATTAGTCATTATTTATGTATTAAAGTACAATTGTTTATATTAGTTATTAATAAATAGAATATTTTATATTATTGAACATGCATATGTGTGCATACATATATGTGATTAATTAATACCTATTACAATTTATGCATCTAGAAATTACAAAAATAATGTTTTATTTGTAATTCAAAATCAAAATTATTTATTTGTATTACAGAATACTTATCATACCTTTAATTTTTATTATTATTTTTAATTAATAAATGTATTACTCATTAAGTTATTCCAGTGATGTTATTTATTACTAGAATAGATTTTTATATATGCATATTATCTATTGTTCACTGTCACAATCTCTAGAATCCTTGTGATCCCAACCTAGTTTAGACAATAATGATATTTATATATCCAGATAATCTCTGCAGAACTACTTGGATGATGCAAAATAAAGATTACTTTTAAAGTCCACATACTTTACTTCATTTTATAGATTTGATAACTAGTTTATAAAATGCTCAATACACTCATGGTACAAGATGGCCAGGAGTGTTGATGATGAAACAGGCAAGACTCTCCATACAGTAGTGCTACTCAGTGAAAGCCAGACAAATAAAAAGCTTATTCGAGATTATAAGTGTTTAATCATTTAATCTTTAAAAAAACTGGCAATGAATTATACTAAGGTTAAAGAGGATTTTAGTTTTGTGACCCATTTAAAGTTTAAATTGAAAGAAGATTTTTATTTGAAGTATAGCCCTATAATAAGTGTGGACAACTTTTTTGCCATATTGCATTAATAAAATAATCTGAGGCATTAAAATTCCAATATGTTCTTACTCTAAAATTCTGTAATTAAAATCTTTTGTAAAATTCTGGACTGCAGAAAGAAGTTTGCTATTGATCAAAAAGAGACCATTAAATTCCTCTTCGAGGCTTTAAAGAAGCCAAGAAATAAAATTCCTAATGGCTGCTTTATAAGTTTTTATTATGACAGTTATTATAACTGTGTGATTATTCATATGGAAAACAAAAATGGAAGGAGTGTTAATTAATTCGCATCAGCTTGAACGGTGTCTATTGGCTTTTTATCTCTGAGTTTAATACGAAAATACACTTTCCCCCAGTTGCTAATTGTTGTTAACTTCAGTTCAGTTGTCATAGAAAACAAAACAAAAGCTTATGTGAATTTTTTTTTTTTAAATGTTTACAATTGAAATAGACAAAACTAAATTATTCCTTATTCTCATGAGAATTAATATATATATATCTGTGCGCAGAGCATATATATATATTAATTGATTTCAAACGCTAATGAAGTAAAGCCTTAACTATCTCATGAGAATGTAAAGTCATCAGAAAAGGCAATGGATGCATAGAAACTTCTGATTGAAAAGTTATCGCCACTCTATAATGGACTTTTATTTAGCTATTTACAATTACAGTTGACTTTCAAGAGCGATTACAGAAATTGAAAAAGATTGTCTCATATTAAATGGAATATCAATGGACTTTGTGAAGTTAGAAGAAAAAGTGAATAACCCATTGATTCAAAAAATGAATATGTACTTACAAAGGACCAAATATCAGAAGCCCAAGTAGATTGAAATTTATTTTAAATAAAATATGGTAGGCCAATGTTTTGAAGGTTGATAATATATAAAAGTGCCAAGATTAGTTACACCATTCAATAAAAGTTACCAAAGACAGATAATTGAGGTATACATTCCAATAAGTACTCATTGTGATAAAAAAAAAAAGAGAATTTTCATTTAGATATAGAAAATACTTTTAATCACACTAAACAATATAATGCTAGAATTAGAAAACGATTGAAAGATACGTATATAAGTTTTGCTAAGGTGTTAGAAATGAGAGAGGACACAATTTTATGGAATTTACTGAAAAGGAAAAATTGTACGTTATGAATTCTTTATTTGAGAAATATGCTAAGGAAAATGTAAATTTCTCAATGAATATAGAGTATTTGACTAATAGAAAAAATATCTTTCAAGATTATAAGGTTATTAATAGATTCAACACAAGAAACGATAATCGATTATTGAGAGGTAAGGTTATTATAAAATTAGAGAATCAAAACTATTAAAAATATAAAATTAACCGTTGGTAATCCTAACTTTTAGAACCATTTTAATAAATTAAAATTGATAATCTAATTGTTTTAAAATACTAACAAAATTTGAATGAGCAAAATCAGTAATGGAAGACCATATTTAGTGTTTTGGGATGAACCACTTACTATTCAACTTTTTACTAGTGACTTTAATCTTGTTGACTGTCTTTAGAGATAAGTAAATACTTTTTTTTACATGTCAAAGCGTTGACCGGGAAGCGAACCCGGGCCAGCTGCTTGGAAGACAGCTACGCTAACCGCTAGGCTACCAGCGCTTGACTATGTGAATTTACTTGGATCGTTTGGTCATAAAATCGCACTCATTGCAATAAAACTGATTTTTTAAAAATTTATCATGAATTTTGTTTGCTTTGTCCATTTTTTGAAGAATATCATTATTTGTTTCTATAATAATTGCACTTTCAGGATTTAGTTTAATAAAATATTTGATTCCGAAGAAAAATGTTTATAACAAATAATCTATTTTTTTTGCTGTTGGACAATCATTCACTAAGTTGAACCGGAATCATAAGTTGAAAATTTTATATCAAAATGTTTTTTTATATTATATTCTTTAAGTGAAGATATACTTTTTCTTGATAACTAAGATAAATAAATTTATTCTTAACTCATGTAAAAAATGTTTTGTGGCTATTTTATCGATGAAGACTCGATTTTCTTGTACTAGTTTTATTTTTTCATTCATACTAGGAAAACTATAATTACCATAATAAGGATAAAAAAACTATAATTACCATTTAATTATTCAATAGTTTGTAAAATTGCGCTGATATTTAATTGTAGTGGGTAACAAGAATCTCGGTCTCAGGGTGACATTTGAGCGTTCCATCATCAGATTTTCAATTGAATGGATGGTTGAAGAGTTTGAGTGTGGAGTGGATTGAAGCCTGTCCATTAAAGTGTGAAGATTGTCTATCTTAATATATATCTGAGCACGTATAGCATATATGTGTAGAGATGATAATCTGGACCAACTGATGATTGCTGGTTTAGCATGAAATACGTATATTGGTGATTATTTATCTTTTAGACATATATGTGTTTAAGTGTATCAGTGATATAAGATAGAGTGGTGAGTTGTGGGTCGTGTGAAAGTCTGTGCTCATATACTCTATGTATTAAACAATCATTGAAATTATAAAACGTGTTTTATTAACTCATTTGCAATTTGATAATAATTAAAGAGATGTTATTTGGACAGTTACATTTTTCCATTTGATATTCATCGTGATTTTATCTTAAGTTTACTGTCAATTATAGACATATTCAAATTGTATTGTTGTCTAGATCAAATTCAATGTACAATAAAAGCAGACCAATGACATAACAATGTAAACAAGTAGTTAATCGCATAAACAGATCTATTATATATAACTAGGTCATCAAAAGTGGAAATAATGAAATTCAATATGCTGTTATTTCATATAAATTATAATAAATAATAAAAAACATATACAACAACCAATATATCATACATGAAAAGCTTTTTTCGGTACATGGTTTAGTGCCCCCTTTAAATGTTAATCTATTATAAAAGTTAACCAATTATTACATATACAATATTATCTAATGTTCCATAATGGAAATAAAATAACAGTAACAAAAATAAAATATAGATCCAATATAATTAGGTTAATAAATAGGACGATTCACTGTGATGTTGGAGAGCGCTAAAGCAGAGATCAATTTAAGAGAGCATCAGACAACTAGGCAAATATTATTGTCCCACATTCAAAAAGGCAAAGATTATTGTCCCACATTCAAAACAGTAATTTACAATCTGCGATTATTCTGACGGTAATTCACTTTATTAATTTAGTGGTAGAACGTAGTCAATCAAATAGTGTCGATCTTTCAAGTTAAGTTTCATAAGAAAAAGTAATAGCCTTTTTTAAATAGGCTAATATAATTTAATAACTTTATTGCTCGGTAGTTCATAAGAAGTTGGAATGCAGGAAGTATCATTATTGAAATCCCAGTATTTTAGGACCCGGATCTGTCATTCTAATAACGCACTAAACTATTCAAATAATCGAATGATTTTATTGCGTTAGGATTTATAAAAAGCTCGAGAGCGTGAAACTGCTTGCACTGGAATCAATCAGATATTAATCTAGTGTGGGACACACAACAACAGCACTATACCACATAGGCCACTCTTATAGTTATTACTGTGGGACACACAGCCACAGCACTATACCACGTCGGCCATTACTGCTAAAAACTACATATTTGTAGTTATCTCAATCGCAATAGTTAGTGCTGCTAGAACTACAATCGAACAGATTTTATTCTAAAGTCAGACTCGCTAATGCAGCACTACCCCACAAAGGGGACTTGCTAAAAACTACATATTTTGTAGTTACCTCAATCATAATAGTCGGTGCTGCTAGCACTGGAATCAATCAGATCTTATTCTACAGTTAGACACACTAATACAGCACTACTGCACACAGGCCACTCTGCCTACTTATTACTGCTAAAAACTACACATATTCTAGTCAGACACCCTATCACAGCACTACATTGTGCAGACCACTTCGCTAGCTATTAGTGATAAAAACTGCACATTTGTAGTTACCTCAATCATAATAGTCGGTGCTGCTAGCACTGGAATCGATCAGATCTTATTCTAGAGTCAGACACACTATCAAAGCACTACACTCTGCTGGCCATTTCCCTAGTTATTACTGATAAAACCTACACGTTTGTAGTTACTTCAATCGTAGTAGCCAGTGAATTCTTTTACCTGGTGTAAATATTTATTATAGTTGTAAATAAATCCAATAATTGTGAGCATATTGTTATATTACTGACAAATGATTAGATCTTCATCGCCAATGAAAGAATTAGACGGAGATAATACTAACGTGCCAATTAAAAAAAACAATCTAATAATAAAAAATTATTAATTTCTAATTAAAACGTATTAAAAAGTGGAAGGAAAATCCCCTCAATGGCAAAATAAAAAAGTTAAATCAAAGTGGCTGAAAAGTAGTTCCCTGGAAGAGCGGACAATCTCATAAATTGTATCGAGTTCACTTCTCTAATAAGACAAATCTAAGTCAAAAGTTCGGAGTTAATATTAGCTTCGTTTATAAGCATGTTGAAGCAGGAACTTTAGATGTTACTATCAGCTTTTACACTTTCATTTCAGTTACATTTTAATAAGTCAATCTCTTTTAATAGCTTATTTGTCTCTTAAATCTCTAACTATGTTTCAGATAATTTCAACTTTTGTGTTTCAGGGCGAGGAATAAAGGCCTAGAGATTTCGCCACAAAGCTCAGGAAACTAGTATTAAGCATTGATTTTAAAGATTTCTTAATCAGACACTGAGAGATGTTTTTAGAGAACGATTGTACATTCTCCACACGCTATAATAGGGCAAATCAGGTGACTTTAATAAAGATCTCTCTGATGTCCAGTATTAAAATTACGGACATATATCTAAATTAGCGATATACTTAGCCGATGAAAATAAAAGTTGAGAATCTTCATCTATGATATCTTTAAAAACTGCCAAAGTAAATCATGGGCAAATAGCACCAGGAAATTCTAAATGCAATAAACACGAACACATTACACACCCGAATATCAACATAGATATAGGGTTTGCAGACATTGCAATCATGAGGATTATATAAAGGCAGTTTTTTTGAAAAAATATTCAACAAGATACCCAGAAAAGAATGGTAGAGGTCAGATTAATCATACCCCTTCACGAAAGATAAAGCAAAATCCTATATATCAATATAACATGAAGGCTTAAAAGACACCCATTCAGCTCTCAAAGCAGTGATTACTATTATTGACATGCCAATACTGGTAAAGTTGGATACCAAGTCTGCAGTGTCTATTGCATCAATCATTGACAAAAAATAATCGATTGAAATTTATCAGTAAAATGACACTAATTATCAAGATAACCAAACGCATCTTCTGGTTGAAGCAACTATAAAAGTTACAATACTATATATTTTCCTCTTGTTGAATGTTCACAAGAGGCAGCCATCTATTAGGCCATGTCTTGTTTATTCGTCTAGACTTTGTATTGATTAAAGTGAATCAAGTCACAGATATAATGAAATATAATAAGTGCGCTTATAAGCAACTACAGAGAAGCTTGTTATTTCTATAAATTAATTATGGCATTGCGGCTTTTGAGAAACTTATGGCATTCTGATATTATTAGCAAGATGAACTATAATCATAATGGAGAAATGATATAATTGTATGTATATGAAGAGATTTAAATATATTTAAATTCAAGGTTAATATTTAAGTTAGAGCGTTCATATTTTGGAGAGAGGGGAAGGATGAGTGTCGCCGGTTGATAGCATTCGCATTATAGAAATAACAAGCTTCCCTATAGTTGCGTATAAGCGCACTTCTCACAGTTATTACATTCTGCATAGAAGAAATATAAACAGCTAACCTCATTAAATACAATAAAGTTAAAAAGAAATATCTTAGATGTATATAATAATAACGTGAAACAGTACATGAGGCAGTCGCCTATAAACAAATGAATAAAACAAGAAAATCAAAGTCATTAACCTATTAATAAAATAGATTTAGATATAAATAAAGATAAACAATAAATCTGTTTCCCCAATAATCTATTGTTGACTTTAAGGTTCCAAAAATTAATTAAATGAAACTGTTTGAATTGGTGGAATAAAATAATCAGCAAATAAGCAACTTGCCTATTGGATACATAATCTTGAGCTCTCAATTTAAAATAATTGTATTGTCTGAGTAAAAGGAGTTGTGATTCATCTAGATGGCTATTCTCAAATGCTAAAAGGCATGCTATATTCTAGTTCCTATCTTAGACATTGATATCAAATCAAAGATCCACCAATGTTGGCATTATAAGAGAAACCAAAAATTTCCAATGAAAGACAAAAACCAGTCTCAAGTCTGAACAGTACGATGGAAAAGGCCCAAAGAGATATATGATAAAATGCATATAGTTCATGCACTATAGCTGTATGTTTATGGGATTATCAAATGAGTTCCAAAAACAGTTATGATTTCAAACATCTGCATATAATGATTGTCCAACCACTTCATGGATAACAGGATTACATTCAAAGATACTAGTTTAAGCATGACTATGAAATACCATGCAGCAGTGAAAGTTCTACCATATCGATGTCGATGTTGATGAACAAGTAAAACACCAATTGCGAGATCTAGAAAAGATAATACAATAATGAAACTATATCAGAAGATTAAAATAAAAGGTCACCAAGATGATTATCAGCTTATCACAAAAATTTATACATATCAAAGCTAACTTCAGCAATCTATGGGATGGAAATAATTATGGATTCCTCTGAAGCATATTATCAATAATGGAACATATCTAAACTGTAATGCTTTGTAGATTTATTGCAGATTCATTATACACGATTGACCGATGAAACAACAATAATGAAAACAAAGAGCCAATGACATAACCAGACCAGTAAATGTGATTGTTTACAGGGAGATGAAAGTGTCAAATAACAAGAGAAGAATTACTGCTCATATCCATACTAATATTTTGGAATCTGGAATAACTCTGATAGTAACCCAAGTTATCCACTATTTTCTAGAACGCAATTAGGCATTCTCATGTTCTGAACAAGAATTATCGCATCTTTCTCAGACAAGCCAATATTTGGAAGTGTTAAGTTTAATTACTAGATGCTATATACGTTTGTGTCTTGACATTATACTTACCTCATAACGTTAATGCTGCTCTATGAGAAATGAAAAAAAGAGAGCGCTGCTGTCGATTATGGTTCCAGGATTTATGCTCGTTAAATTGGGTTTGGTATAAAAGGGACGGCATAGATTTATCGCTCTCAGTTATCGGGATTTTGCCACTACGGAGCAGTCCCGAATAAGGACTGGTAAATAGCGAACTTTATTATATTACCATGTAAATCAAATTAGTGAAATCTTGTGTGTAAATCCATATGTAAATATTATTTTCATGTTCGTATGTAATTTGATATTAAAATATAAAATTAATAATTATGTGTTGTTCATATTTTGATGCTATCTTACCGGTTAAACTTGAAGAAAACCTTTAAGTCATAGCACCAGAAATACAGCATTCCTTCAACCAGCCGGTTATTATTATCAACTATTAAGCATTTGTGTTCTAATTGTAACAGGCGACGAACTATTGAGGAAATAATATACTTTACTTTGTCTCTCCTTTACTTATTAACCGGAAAATCTTCTACAATAAATACATAAACGCAATAACGGTGAAACTTCATTGAAATCATGTAACATTCAAACAGATTCGTCAAATTAAATTTATTAAAAAAACGTTTATTAAAAGTTTGAAAGAGCAAGTTAATGAGTACAAATTGTATTTATTATTAACAAAAAATATTCATCTATGTTTACACAAACAGTTTATTAATAACCAGTGTAAATGCTATACTTTTTAAAAATGATAATTAAAAAAAAAACAGTAAACTTGACAGACAATCTAAAATGGTTTTGAAATCGAGATTACTTATGGGAGCTGCTTAAAATAATTCCAAGGACTTTATTTCTTCAATTTCTTCTTTTTCTAAAGGGAGATGATTAAAAATTGATAAAAGATTTGAATATTCATGTTCATTAATTTTTTTTTCATCTCTTATACACTTTAAAGAAATCTTTTTTTATAACTCCTTCTTTAATTTTTTTTCACACTCCTTTTTTAATTTGCCTACAGTTTCTTTATCAGAGAAAAGGTGTTGAGCTCTGATGAAGACTACAGAAAAGTCAAAACTGTTACAAATAAAGGAGTTATAAAAAAAATTGCATTAAACTATATGAGAGATGATAAATTTTTTAAATATATGTGAATATATGAAGAGAAATGCAAAAAAAAGTAATAAACTTCTAGGAAGAAGAAAAAACATGAAGGATTAAGAAAATTAAAGAGCAATACTTGGAGAAGATTGTTTATAATAGAAAAGATGTTGAGCTCTGATGAAGATTGCAGGACAGTCAAAAATGTAAACAAAATAAAGAAGAAGTTATAAAAAAAGATTGCAATAAAGTGTATAAGAGGAGGTGATAAATTTTTTTAAAATATTTGAATATATGAAGAGAATTGCAAAAAAAAGTAAAGGAAAAGATATAAGAATAATAAACTTCCAGATTTGAATATTCTGAGATATAGGTTTGGAAATAAGGAGAAAAAGAGATTTGAAAAATAGAGCTAATAATGATAAAAAGAATTAATAAAAAAAGTAAACTTGATTGGACATATTGATAGAACATAGGCTTAGAGTTAAATATATTACAATATATTGAATGGGTCTGTAAAAAGCAGAAAGGAAGACATAAAAGTTAAACTAGTGTGAGTTATTGAGAAATGGATGGATTGAACTACGAAAGCTCCAAAGAGTAGAAAAATAGAGGGAATTGCTTTTGGAGAAGATTGTTCGGGCTGAATGTGCAAGTAAATCAATAATGGTGAGGTTTTATCTTTTGGGGAGGAAAAATGTTCATGATTTAGAGTATATTAAGTATTAAATACAAAATTTAGTAATTTTTAGTCTATAATATGTTCTAATTTAGTTTGAAAGCTGAAAATAGATTGGTAAAAAATCAACAATCATTAGAAAGGTTATGTGATTTGGAAGCACTAGAAATGATATTTTTAATTTCTCAATTTTTAACCAGAGACCATAATTCTCACACTTTAAGATCATTGAAAACAATAATTATAATCACTTTATTATTAACCATTAAAAATAATTTAATATAAAATAACAAACAATATCGTGAAGGCTCTAATATTTAAATTTAAAAGAACAACTACGTACTGTTTGGGATAGAAGTTCTTAATTTTATTTACATACATTAAATTGATTAAACTAGAAGTCTTCATTTGGCTTAATATAATCACATGAATCAAAATATTTATATCATAATTTAGGTATGTAACTAATGTTTTTTAAATTTTAATAAATCAAACATTTAAACTATTTAATTTAATTAAACAACTTATCTTACTTGCATCTTAGATATGATGCATTTTTATCTTTATCCTCCGGTTTCACTATAAAATATTCTTCACATCTGCTTTCTCTTACCATCCGCATACAAAAAGTATGTTCAACTTCATCTATAATGAGAAAAAAATATGCATAACTATTTAATAATATACTAATAACTGAAATACAGGCTTATTATATACCTGTATCAATATATGTAATATATAGGGTATATGAGCACATACTTTCACACGATCACACGACCATCACTCTCAAAACACTGATACATATGAGTCAAAAAGATAAATAATCACCAATAGATCTATTTCATGCTAAACCAGCAATCATCAGTTGCTCCAGATTATCATCTCTACATATATATGCAATAAGTGCTCAGATTTATATTAATATAGCCAATATTCATACTTTAATGAACAGGCCTCAATCCACTCCACACTCCAATTCTTCAACTGTCCATCCAATTGAAAATCTGAGAATGGAAGGCTCAAAGGCCACCCTGAGACTGAAGTTCTCATCACACTCATGTTGACCTCAAGTCAATTTGACCCCTCATGTACAGGACATAATCCATTTAATACATATACAAGGGATGGGCAGACATCTCTACTATGTAATAACTGAAATAAAGGCTTTTTGACATATATGTGTTCAAATGTATCAGTGTTATGAGATAGAGTGGAGAGTTATGGTTCATGTGAAAGTCTGTGCTAATATACCCTTAATAATATACTGTAAATTATTTTAATGGCATATTTTTTTCATTTTAAAATTTAAGTTAACCCTCTTGCACTACACTAACATTCTGATAGATTTCTTTGTTCTCATTTACTTTAAGCTTTCAACTTTTATTTTAATATTAAACCATTGTTATTTATCGGAATTTATGGGAATATAATAAATTTGACCTCATTTGATCAATATTTTTGTTTAGAAATTGAATTTTAAAAAATCACATTTGATTTTGGAATTTTTTAAAAAATTGGATTTTAGTCAAAGCAAAGCTACTATTTCATCATCAAATTTCAGATGGAGCAGATTCAATTTGCAAAATGAACGATATCTTCTTTGTTTGATGCTTGTTTTAAAAATCTCAATGAATTATTTTTAATATCCAGTAAATCTTTTAATTTATGCTTTAAAAGTTTATTTTTTTTTGTAATTACTACAATATTCTAAATGTTATAACAGACTGTTGAGTGACATCATTTCTAGATAGTTATATTTCCAGCTGCTACTTTGTATTTCCGCTACCATAATATCTATAGTAACAAGATTTAGAAGAATATAATTATTACTCAATCACTATACAAAAATGATAACTTTCCAAAACATCAACTTTATAGACCATCATATGTCGCAAAGTTTGAGATCACTAACCACATAATAGGCACCCATCAACATATATATACTCTAAAGACCTGATTTTTCGATTATTCTAATATTTTTTGAAGTTTTTGAAATTCAATTATTAAAAAAAAATATACGTGAATTTTAAAGCTGTAAAAAAAACTTCCCAAAATTTCACAGCAAAGGGCAAAAAAAATGCAAATATAATTTCTTAACTTTCGCCTGGGAAAGTTTCATAATTAAAACAGAATATTAAAGTAACCTTTAACTTATTTTGAAATATCTTATTAGATTAATTTAAAAAAAAATTTTTTTTAATTAATTATAATTACCCCGAGGATCTCAATATAATGTTGTATAATTTAAAAACATTGTTAAAGTAAAACAAAATTCATATATTAGCAAATATAAAATATAGGTAAAATAAATATTTTAATTAGTAATTAGCTTCAAAATTTTTAATAAACTTTTTCTCGAAAATGTATTTCAAAATAAATACTTACAAATGTATATATAGAAAAGCTTTATTTAATCCTAATAACATAGGATATTTAGCATGCTTTCAATTTGCTATGAATATGATTACCAAGTGATCAAAAACATGCTAAGCACCCCATATTATTAGGATTAAATGAATATTTTTCTCTATATTCATTTGTATGTATTTATTTTGAATTAGTAATTAAGTTACTAATTGTTTACACATTATCACGTTTAAACATTCATTTTGTATCAAAATTATCTTTTTCAGTCTTTCATTTATTGTTTTATAAGGATATAAATGAAATATTTTAAAAATACATTTTATTTTGAAAAGAAGATATACGAATTTAAGATGGACATTCTTGGAAGAAACATAATGATTAATGAACTGAAAACAGAAGCATTATTTTTGGAATTACTATAAATATTATAACTTTTATATTAGAAATATTCTGAGTATATTTGCATGCTTAAAAATAAATTATTTTAATAAGTGCATTTTGAAATAGTGATATTAATAACAAAATAACTAATTTTAACGAGATTTTTGGTCTGTTGTTACAGATTTCATAAAAAAATATCAGCCACTTAAAAATATGATGGTGATCTTATTTGTAGTTATGCTTTGGACTATTTCTACTGACTAGATCAGTGGGTTTCAAAGTCATATACAAGTCCCAGGGGGTATATGCCAAAAACAAATGCATCATAATTTTAGAACAACTTAGCTTAGACCAGCTTAGATTGCAGTATTTATCACTGTCTATAACATGAATTTAAACAAAAATATTTGCTTGAAATCGTACTAACCGCTGCAAAAGTTCATTCAAACCACATAGAAGCTGATCAAATGAAAGTTTTCCAATTATCCTCACTTCCTTACCCTATTAGAGTACCTTGGTGGAAAATACGTGAACAGGATGCGATTCTGTCATCCCTTGTTTGAAATTAACCAATGGCAGAACGTTATGCACGTGTGATACCTTTACCCGCAATTTGTTACTTATTTTTGTACTATTAACTGATAATAATGAATTTTTAGTATTATCAAAGTTGCTTATATTTTGGAAAAAAATATTTGGTATTATCAATAATTAATAAATTATTTGAATTGTATAAAATTAATCCTCAAAAAATGGGCAAATAATTAAAAATAATTTCAGTTTAAAAACGACTGGTTGAAGATGCTTATAATACTGTTTCTGCATCAAGCAAACAACAATAAAAAGATGGGATATACTTTTAGTCCTAAAGTTCGTTTCCAATGAGCTTAAGTATAAAAACATATATCTGAAACTTAAAAAAAATTTACTTAGCAAAGTTCAAGTAATCAAGAAGCCAAAATGAGGTTTACATCGACTATAGTCAATACTGAACCTCATCCTATATGTTTATTGTGCTATCTAATGGTTGGATGAAACTATCAATATTAATAAGACTCTTAAAAACTAAAGATTCTGAACATGAACACAAACCTTTATACTTTTTTGAACGATATTTGAAGACAATAATTTTCCCATCATGCAATTAAAAAATTATTAAAATTAACGAAAAATATTTAGAAGCATGCTGGGATATTAAATGTGATAACATGTTGAACTATTTCCACCATCTATCATTAAATCTTGTATATATAGAACATTTTAAACTTTAATACAAGCAATTTTTTTAGTAATAACACACAAATAGCCAACACAAGTTAGTAATTACATAACGTTTCCTGTAACACTATTCTTTAGTCTTCTTCAGGTGTTGCTGGCCTGATTAATGATAATATTAGCATAAGAGTCGGACTTGCACCTTTAGATTCTCACATGTCGATTTAAGGTAAGTGCTATCCAACTGAGCCTTTGATAGAATAGCTAAGTTGGTTAGAGCATTGCCTTAAAATTCGATAATCGAGAATTTAAAGGTGTAAGTCTGACTCATATGCTAATATTGTCACTGGTCAAATCAGCAACACCTGAAGAAGAGTGGATAATAATATCACAGGAAATGTTGAGTAATTACTAATCTGTGTTGTCTATTTGTGTATTATTACTAACATGTTGCTTGTATTTGAAAGGTTTAAATAATATTGAAAATTTTCTATACATGTAACATCTAATGAAAGATTTAACATCTAATTAAAAATAATGGAAGTAGTCCAACATATTATTACATATTTGGAAGTATCTCTTGATGTCTCATCCTTAATTGCAAAAGGCAAAAAAGCTGCACACCATTGGGGCAACATGTACCTCCAGCCACTGTAAAAAAGATACAAATAATTCATGGGAAAGAATGTGAAAATAAACTAAAATATGTTTCACTGGCAGCATATACGATTGGTAGATTTATAGAAATCATTTCTGATAATTTAAAGAAGTTATTAAAACCAATCACTCAATGTGGAAAATTTGTGGTAGTTTTCTATTCTATCGTGTCAGTCGTGTTGATGCTAATCAAAAACACATACATATAACGTTACCGGGCCCACCCCATTGGGTTAGGTTAACATAATTCATTTATTTCCTTAACACATATTATGATAATAATATCTTTATATTTATATTTCTTTTTTATTTTCTTCATTTTATTTTTTATTATATATTTTAATACATTTTCTTTACTTTTCTCCCTAATACCTTTCATATTTCAGATAATTTCAAAATGAACCTATCTCTGTGAATGAAAATGGACACACAAGCTGTTTTAGTAATTTTCTCAGAAAAATTACCTCAGGTAAGACTTCCAATATATCATTTTTTGTAAATTTGTGAGGAATGTGATGAAGTTGTTTATGAAAGTGTCATTTTATCATTTGAATTTCAAAATTTAGGATTTGTGAATCAGTGTAAAAACAAACATTCTTAAATCTGTTATAAATATAATTTTTTTTAACTTTTTCTTTATGAAATGATTATTTTAACAGCTTCATTATATTCTTTCATATATCTACTTGCTTTTACAACATTATTTTTATATATTTATTACATTCAAACACAAAATATCTAAGTTATTAGAGTTAGGGTAAATTTTTCTAAAAATTAAAGATGGCCGCCTGGTTTTCAAAGGGTTTAATAACCTTTACTGGAACAATTTTACAGAAATATACATTATTTTAAATATTCTATTCTAGTAAAATTCCCCATGTGGCAACCCCCCCCCACTCCACTTAAACTTTACAACTACATCGTGGTGGAAAAAAATGATGTTGGTAATGCTTTAATTATTGAACTGTTTTTTTACTTTTTCGGGTCATTTTTGAAAAGAAAAAAAGTTATTTATTGATTGATTTCTTGCAAGTAGGCCAGATGGTATGTCTTTTCATATTCACAAGAATGAAAACTTTATCAATTGATCTATCTTATTGCAAGAATTCTATTCCAGTAGAATTGATTAATTCCCCGTGCAGGCTGGCATCTGTGGACAGCAGTTGGCCCGATTTTGACCTGTCAGCCATTTAATTTGTTATGGACATGTTCTCGCAAAAATGTGACTTTTCACATGAGCTTGTCAAAATCTTGCTTGGACCTATCCTTTCTGAATTTTTGGAAGGTTCCAGGTGGAGTAAGGAAGGATGGAAAGGTATGGACAATTGTTAGGAGGTAATAGTAGGTCAGATGACTTGTAAGCTAATTCCTTTGACATGCATATTTGAAGAGTTGTGGCAGGCTTAAGTCCAGACACCATCACATGATACTGTAGTGAAGACTGAACTGTATAGCATTGGGATAAAGTGTGTAACAATAAAACAGCTGCCCACTGCTTAAATGACATCTTTTCTGTGCTTTATAGCATAGATATTAATGCCATCGGCAGTGGCTGCTGTATTTCAATGGCCTTTTCTTTATGTGCTTTTGCATAGATCTATAGCCTAGAAAGTGAAGGCCATGCAAACAGTATATTTATGTGCTTTTGCATATAAGTAGCACCATCAAGTGACTGACATGATGGAATAAAAAACTACCCTTTTCTATACAACTGGTTAGCACAGAAGTTGGCAACATATCTCAGTTATTGGTATTTATTAATATTATTTTAATAATGAATTGCATAAAGAACTATTTTTTTGTGAGAAACTTAAACATATACAGGGGGAAACATCTCAGCAGTAAATAACTTATTTATTAAAAACAATATTTTATGGAGAAACTGTTAAAGTATAACTATTGATGGAGCAACTGCTTTAACTGGTACAAAGAAAGGATTCAAAGAAAGGTAATTGAAATAGCACTGCAAATGAAATTTGTTCAAAATATACAGCCAGGATATTATCAACATATTTAATTTCATAAAAACAAGACCTTTAAATAATAGAATATTTACAGTATTATATCAAGAGATGGATAGTACCCATGAAAGTAGTCTGTATCATACGAAGGTTCATTAGTTATCTTGAGGAAAAGTGCTTAAAACAGTACTATAACAGAAAGATGACTGGTATTTTCCTATTGGATAAAAATAATAAAAAATTTGCAAATCATTTCAGTAATAATAAGTATATTTTAGACTTTGTCTGAAGGTTTGTAATGATGGTATATTATAAGATGTGATATATTGGACTATTACCATCATTTATGAGTGAATGCTGAATGTGTAGAAAATTTTAAACTTTATTTAAACTTCCCAAATACAAACAACTTTCTTAGTAATAACACACAAATAGACAATACAGGTTAGTAATTACACAATGTTTCGAGTAGTAGTATTCTCCACCCTTCTTCAGGTGTTTCTGGCCTTTATGCATAGTGACAATATTCGCTTAGAGGTTGAACTCGCACCTTTAGATTTTTGAATATCGAATTTAAGGTAAACGCTCTACCAACTTGACAGAATAGCTCAGTTGGTAGAGCGTTTGCCTTAAATTCGATATTCAAGAATCTAAAGGTACGCGTTCAACTTTTAAGCAAATATTGTCACTGTGCATATAGGCCAGCAACACCTGAACAAGAAGAAGAGGAAGAAGAGTGGAGAATAATACTACTCGAAACGTTGTGTAATTACTAACCTGTATTGTCTATTTGTGTGTTATTACTAACAAGTTGTTTGTATTTGGAAAATTTAAATAAAGTTTAAATTTTTTTATACATTCAGCATTCACTCATAAATGATGGCAATAGTCCAACATATCACATGTTAATAATAATAAGTATTTGTTACTAGTATACTACATAGATGATATCTTTGAAAAAGTAAACATGGTTAATTTGTCTGTACAAGGAAAAGGTAAAATTTTAACAATGAATGAGAAAATAACCACATTTCGAAAGAAAATAGATCTGTGAAGGGAAAATTTTGAAAGGGATATTTGCAAATGTTTCCATTCTTGTCTGATTTCGTTCAGAAAATAATGTAAATGTGACTATTTAATTTGATAGTAAAAGAATTTTATTAAACACATTTTTGTGAATCATATTATAATTACAAAATGTAAAACAAGCTTATTTTATAAAGTAACTTAGAAATAGAAAAATGTACATAACTGACAAATTGTATCGGAAAAGATTTGATCAAATTTCGTTTAATTCAGATATTTATTACAGTTCATCAGTGACATGAATACAAAATGAAGATGGTTATGCTCATACTTTTTGATTAGTTTTTTGGATACTTAAATATTTTCCTATCTACCAAGTTTGATAGCCATTTTTTAATTATACAGTTTCAGGGACTCTACAAGTATTTGTTCATGTTTTTTTCAGTTTTCTTTTATAGAATGTGCTAGTTGTTAAATTTTAAAAAATTAATAAATCAATTATAAATTCCATTCAGAAGGTTTATTTCATTTTTTTTTAAAATTTATATTATAATATGTAGTTTGTTTACATTCAGCATCTTTACTTTTGTCTCCACCATTTTGGCAAAATGATAAAAGTTTGTGATCTTCGTTTGACAGAATAGCATGCAGTGGAATATTTCCAAAGGTATGGGATTCTGCTCTCATGAAAAGTCCACATTAATTGCATGGTTTAACATTGTTTCTTTTATATTTTATTTTTCAGGTCCGCTTTAATGGCGTGATATGACATTTTATATTTCTTATACTTTTATTATTTTTATATTAATAATTTGACTATACAAAACAACCAAACAAACAAATAAAGTGGAAATGTAATTAATTTTTGCAGACATTTTTCCTTTATTAAAATAATAATAATACAAAAAGACCTGTAAATATTAATTGTGACCCTTCTTGTTAGTCATCTTGTTTTAAATATTTATTGTATGCCCCGGATTCTGTATAATATAAAATAAAATGGCTGCCAACATAGTAGACAGGATAATACATAAATTCTGTTAACCTATTGTTAGATACTTCTATAGCTTCTTAAGTTTAACATTATCAGTACACCATACTTTGAATCTAAAAATATATAATTAATTACCTTTAAAAATTGCTTGGTCATTTTTGCAATAATAATCCCATTCGTATATAAAACCTAAAGACATTTCTAAATTATTTTGATCATCAAGAGTAAAATTTTGACAAGTATGATTTACATTTTGGAAACATTGTAAAGCTGGTGGATAATTTCTGAAAAAATAAAAAATATGTAATTACTGACTTATAAAAAATTATCAATCTTAAAATTGAAAATTACATACATATATTTATTCATGTTTCCATCCATCTATCTATTCATCCTATCTTTCTACCTACCTATTTACATATTTATCTATATAATCAAGTATAGGGGATTTGAACTCAGATTTTCAAGCACCCTTCAACTATCCACATTACCTCTTACAACTGATACACATGACCACATACATGTAGAAAAGATAAATAATCACCAATATAAGTATTTCGTGCTAAATCAGCACTCATCAGTTGGTCCTGATCATCATCTTTTATATATATATAAAAAATCAGTGCTCAGTTTATATTAAGATATAATCAACTATATAATCAACTATATATCTAACTATCTAAGTAGTCTTAATCATAGAAAAGAAAATTTTATGAATCAAAAATATATTGGATAAATCAAATTGATCACCATCAATGATAAGTTTTCAATACTTTGATCATTATCAACTTTTCATCTACTATTACCTATTACAGAATAAATATTTTTCCATGTTTAATTCAGATTTTTTGATCCATAGTTTCACTTTTCTCAAAATACTAACAAATTATTTAATTTTTTTCATCATCTTATAAGTGGTCTATTTGACAATCTTTTGGGGTATAGTTTGAAACTTCAATTATTTATCTATTATCATCTCTTTATATTCAATCCAATTCCACTTCAGTCTCTTAATTCTTTCAATAATATCAATAATATCTATTTGTTTTCTCAATCAAATATTTCACTTTCACATCTTTCATGTTATTTCTAATATATATATATATATATATATATATATATATATATATATATATATATATATATATATATATATATATATCCATATTTTGTTGAGTAACCTTCTCTGCATTATTCTTCTGTTAAATATCCAAGTCTCAGATTCATATAATTAATTTATTAAAATCATTCTTTTCAAACATATAAACATATTATTTATTTTATTCATTATGATTGCATTCTATTAATAATTTGATCAAGATATGTGCGAGTGTTAGCTTCTTCATTGCAATTTAATTTTGTTTCTTCACTGAAAGTCCGTTAAACATTGTATTAGCCTATTTAATATTATCTTTAATCCTATTTGAATATGTTAGTTCTTTCTTGAAGCTCTGAAGCATTGCTTGCAAAAACAACCACATCACTTGCAAAATCGAGATAATTTATATAATTTCGATGTATTTTTATTATCTTTCCTTTTAATCTGCAAATTCCTTTTTATAAAATTTGTAAAAAAAATTTAAGATATGGAATCGCCTTGTTGTATATCCTTATTACTGCTAATATTATTGATACCATCATGTAATCTAATCTATGTAACATTATGATACTCTTCAGAATATGATAATACCCTGAGCCTACATCTTGCTGGTTGAAAGTTTTACAACTATCTCCCAAATGTATACAATCAAATATCTTACCTATAAATCAAAAAAGCAATGCCAATTCATACGCACTTTTTAAAGTAACTTTTGTTAAAACTTAAATGTGATCATTTAAGTTAAAAACATTTCTAAATCCCACTTCGTTTGAATCGAAAGTTTGCTGTATGTGAATTATAATTAAACGTGTTTAAGACAACCGATAAAAGACTGATAAGTCTGTAATTTCTAATATCATCTTTCTTAAATATCAATATTTCAGTCTTTTACCCAACTTGTACATCTTTATCATTGAGATATTTGGTGTTAGTTCTTTTCATCACTTTTTTCTATTTCTTACTTCTTTAATGATATCCGTAATAATTCTATATAAATCCAATTTATCTAAATCACTTTGAACATTTTTGATCAAAACCTTTTATTGTACATATATACACATACACCTACGTTTCGACTATCCAGCAGTCTTAATCAGAGCCGGTTTTTAAAAGATTAAAGTTAAACTGGCTCTGAAAAATACTACAGGACAGTCAAAATGTAGGTGTATATGTACAATAAAAGACTCTGAAAAAGACTGCAGGACAGTCGAAATGTAGGTGCATGTGTGTATATGTACAATAAAAGGTTTTGCTAAAAAGTGTTCAAAGTAATTTGGATAAATTAAATTTATATAAGATATCAAAGCAAAAATAAAGGAAAAGATGATTTTAGTAATATTTCTGAATAATAATTCTATTTCTTCCCAGATATTTTCCCATCTTCATAGATTTAATTGAATATCTTATCTCTTATTTAATATGCTTGACTTCTGAAGATGCATTAACTGTAGTAGTTAATTTATCTTATTTATTATTACTATATCATTTGTAAATTTCTTTTACTTCTTTCATAATGTCTTTTTTAGTAATAGTTCGATCCTTTTATCTTATTACTGGAATAAATTTTTCTTTTAATATGAAGATGACTTTTATAATTTGCAACTTTTATTATATTCTATAGCTTTCTTCATCAATTTGCTATTACATTTTCTTATATCATTATACATTTTTTTTTATAATTTTTCAGAACTCCAGATATTATATTTTACTTAATAGGACATGATACAGTATTTCCATATTCCTTTTTTTAAATAGTGATGTGTTTCTTTTATGTATTAGCTATTTAAGTTTGAACTGTCTTTAAAATCGGTGAATATTTTAAAGCAATTAGGAACTTCTAACTTTAATTTACTGGAATGTTTCTGAATGTTAGAACTTCCAATTATTGATATGGTCGTGTTTAATAGTTTATCTCATCATTAGGCAAAATATAATTCAATTCTACCGTATCTTCATTTAGATATTTTCATGTCCATTTCCGTTTAACGTTTTTATCAGGAAAGTTTTAAAGCGATTCCAACATCTTCAGGCTCATTGCTCCGCAAGAGTAGTCTTCCCATGTCTTTATGGTAGTTTTTTCTAACGTCCTAATTCACATACATAACTGGCTTTTCAAACACATAGGCATATTTTCTTTTAGAATCAAGTTATTTTTATCAAAAGTCCTCCAACCAAGTTTAATTCTATGATTAATTTCATTCATTATGTTTGAATCTGTATTAATAATCTGACCAAGGTATTTGTAGCTGTTAACTATTTGTAACTGTTAACTTCTTCTAACTCATCATAAACAATCTTTATTTTCATATTTTGAAAAAATCCATTAAACATTACTTTAAATCTTTTTAACATTTATCTTTAGTCCTACTTTCCTACTTTCATCTGATAACTCCTGCAAAATTTCCTACAGCTCTAAAGCATTATCTGCAAAAACATCTACATCATTTGCAAAATCTAAATGACTTAAATAATCTCCATTTACTTTTACTCCTTTAGTTTCCCATTTTAATTCACAAAATACTTCTTGCAGCACTGCTGTAAAAAGTTTTGGAGATATGGAGCCACCCTGTCTTACACTCTTCTCAATGTTGAATTACAGATCTGAGACTTGGACACTTAATAGAAGAGCAATACAGATACTTCAGACCACTCAAAGAAGTATGGAGAGATGCATGTTGGGAGTAACAAAAAGAGATCGAAAAACGCAATATATGGGTAAGAGAACAAACAGGTGTTGCTGACTTCATTGAAAAAATTAAAAGACTGAAGTGAAGTTGGGCTGGACATATTGCTAGAAGAGATGATAATATATTGACAATTGAAATCTTAAACTGGATTCCAAGAGATTGTAAAAGACGCAGAAAGAGACCATATGTGAGATGGATGGATGAAATAAGTAAGTGTGCAGGGTGATGTGGAGGAAGAGAAGCTAAAGATCGGAGATGGGTTGAACTTGAAAAAACTTTCATCATGCAGTGGATTGATAATAGTTGTTGTTGATGATGATGAATTCACATACACGTGACTTTTAATGTGTTTATTTGCAGCACTCTATTAATTTTCTAGAGTGATTTTAGGGAGTAATTGTAAGTGAAAATAATACTGTCAATATATCAGAGCACATGTATACATACAGAAGAGCAAAAAAGAATAACGATAACATCTCAATATTTTATGAACATGAGAAGGAGACCGGTTATGTGTTCGAACCCTCCAACCCCAAAATAGTGTGCGCTGAAGCTAACGATTGTAAAAGGAAGATTAAGAAGCGTATTTGTCATCAACGATAACAACGCGATCAATAGACGTGACACGTGTTTTGCTATTTCAAGAAAATGGACAAGCTAATTTGCATAAGCATTTACATACATGATCATTTATCAATGTCAGCAATGATTTAAAATCTATTTTGACCATGAATATGAGGGGAAAAACCTCGAAAGTACTAGGCCTGGATTAATTTATTTTGATTGTTTTTATTACCACTAACAGCTTCTTCACCCAGCGCGTTAAAGCGCTTGTATATATATTATTAAATTATATTTATGCAGACATCACATTCCTCTCCCTACGCTAGAAAATCACCGAATTACTCGCAGACTTAATCTTTCAATTCAATAGGCGGTCGATTAATTCGTACAAGTACTAAGAGATACTCTTTTGGCTTCGTCTATTAGAGTAGTTAAACCTTATTGTTTACGTACAACATCTTCCTTATTTTCTGTCAATACATCTAAATCTAGATTACTAGTTGGATCATTCAATAATAGATTTCCCTTTTCATTTTTTTATTCAAAATTTTATTTTGATGAATGTCTGGCAAAATATTCTCATAACAAAGTTGGCGAAGATGATTAATGTCTTTTTAATCCCCTCTGTTTTGTTTGCTAGTCTTACTTGCTTCGATAACACTTTCATTATTACACCAAACATCCATTTACGTTTTAGTAGATCGTGTATCCATACATTTCACGTACCAATAATTTTATTCAATTGATTTCTATCAGTAGTAGGTAATAGTTTGGTTAAATGAGTGTAGAAAGAGTGGAGCATCAATAGCTCTGCTAGAGACTCATTTGTTGCAGTGCTAGGCCTAAAATGCTGATAGTACATCCATTCCACTGAAGCTTTTAATGCATTCTTTATTTTCATCTTTCTCAGCATCTTTTTTTAAATGTTTTACAGCCTTCTCTACAAAGCCATTACTTTCAAGATGAGATGGTGAAGTAAGGATATGTTTAATTTTTTATCCTGCAAAAGCTCTTCAAACTTTTGAGACAAAGCCTGTACCCTTCTATTATTATCAGCTCTGGGAACCCATGCAAAGCAAATATTTCATTCAATACCACTATTGTGCACTCCGCATTTGTACTTTTCACCAATTTATATTTATTCCATTGTGAATAGGCATCTACCAGTATCAAGATAGATGGTCAAGTATGGTCTAAGGGAATGCGAGTCCAAGGAGTCATAGATTTTTCTCATGTTTCTAATTTTTTAGCCAACAATTTAGTAGTTTGTTGACAATTAGAGTATTTTTAATCATGTACTTGATGTTGCTTGTTAAATTTAGCCACCATATATATGATCAAACACTGCTATTATCATGACAATTTCAGGATAGCCTTGATGTAACAGATTCAATATGTGTGATCCACCTTTGCAAGAAACGAGTATGCATGGATAATCAGGATGCATCCAAAGCAAACTGAAAGTCCATCTTGCACATTCCAAATTAATTTATTAAGATTCATAGGAAATGTCTTCAGCCAGTCATATTTGATCCACTTTATAAGTTAAGCATATCCTTTATTATGCCAGGTCCACTCAGCTATAATTGTGCTATTTATACTTTGGAAGTTCCTCTGAGTACTTCATCGAATCTATGCAATTTATTTCTTTAATTACATATTCTTTTTTTAAAATTATTGTCGAGTAATGGAGACAGAGCATCTGCATGCCCAATTTTTTTCAGGTTTATAAACTAACTAATAATCATAATTGGACAAAATATTTATCCTACATAGCATTCACTGGATCACATATTCTGGAGTACTTTTTCTGTGCCAAAAATACCCATTAGGGGATGGTGGTCTATGCACATTTGAAATCTCTGTCCATAAATGTATTGGTGGAACTTCTTAATTGCAAAACAACAGCCAATTCTTCCTTATTAATTTGAGTATAACTTTTTTTAGCAGAAGGTAAAACTCTGGAGATATAGGGCCATTCACCTTCATGATATGGATGAAACATAACAGCTTTGATACTACATTTGAATGTATCAGTTATTATAATATCTAGATCACTACGGTAATGCATCCACAAACTTTTCAAGGTTAACAAAATTTTAGTATTTTTAAAAGCCATGTCATGTCCACTAGCCCAAGTCCAAAGCTGCTTTTTTTTGAGATGTTGGTTCAAAGGCAATAAACAGTATAATTTTTCCATCACAAAATTTTTTGTAAAAAAATTTAACTCTTAGAAATGCCTGCAGTTCTTTTACATTTTTGGGCTCCTCGGCATTTTTTATTGCCTTTACTTTGTCAGGGTCTGGGTATCAGCTATTGGCATTTATTGTATTTTTTATTTCTTTTGTAGATCATATAGATTTATTAGTATTTATTTTGGCTTTGACATTATCTAGTTTCGAGCAGACTGTATCCACTTACTTTCTAAAAATTCTGCTTCCATTGTTGAGTAATCAAGATGTCATCTAAGTAGGAAATTATGCTGTCCATAGCTCTAAACAGCATGTCCATTTTTGCCTGAAAAATGTTTGGTGCAAGGAAAATACCACAAAATAATTTATTACCTTGTAGAGTCCCTTATGAGTGGTTAAAGTAAACAGTTTCTGCTGTTTTTTCTGTTACTGGTATTTGATGGAATGCAATCATTAGATCTATTTTTGTGAAATAATTAGTTCGTAATAATGCTAATACTTTATGTATGCTTAGAGTCAAGTATGAACCTCTATTTATGTATTTATTCACAATCGTAATTACTGGTGTAACTCATGAGGAATCTTCAGTTAGTGTCAAAACTCATTTAAAGACCTACTCATCCGGCGTGTTTTAACTGTATCCATCAAAGCAAACAGTATTTCGTGAAGATGGCATGCGATGGGTTGTCCAGCTTTTATCAATTCAACATTTGCTGGCAGCCTAGTTCCCAGTTCAGCTGATCTGGATTTAAATAATCCTGGATATATTTTTTATGAGTTATACGTTTATATGTATACCCAAAAGTAAAGCCAGTTCTCGCAGCAGTTGAAAATTTTATTTACTATGTGCAATGAATAAATTCAGCTTTACAGAAACGACTACTTTTCTATGAATTTTGACTTTGTTTCTATTAAAGTCTGTCGCCATCATATATCTTTTATAGCATGATTTGCTTTCCATGGTTTTTGCTGATTTTAATCCATTCTTTACATGATATCAGTGACAACCCAGCTCTAGGACCATATGCGGTCCCTTTTGCTGTCATTTAACTGTTTTTATATTTGCTTTCATATATTCCAGCTCGGGGCAAGATTTGTAACCCGACTTTTTCTTATTAGTAGCTCCACGATCTTTTAAGTTGACAGATAGTTGCTAATTATACTTTGGAATCACAATCTCTATATGTTTTTTCTTTATGCTAGCAATTAATTTTTAAATATTCACATTTGCCACAATGGTGGCATGGTAGATCCTTGTTCTTTCTACTAGGAATTGGGATATTTGTAACTGTTGAGACAATCCATACTCGAAGGCGCTGCTTAACATAGTCTGTTGCGTGACATGTTTATCCATCGCGAGTTTATAATTTAAATTAGGATTGTTCAGCAGTACTTTTCTAAAATTTTATCCACCGTACCATATAATAATTGTTTCAATAAAGAATCATTTATTTCTGGACCAAACTCGCAGTCTTTTGCTAACTTCCTTAAAGCAAGTCACAATCTATATATTTTTCGTGCGGTAATCGTATCCAGTATTTCAATTTCAGCTATGCTAACTATTTAGATATTCTCGGAATGAAATAACCATTTAATATTTCTTTCTTTTTTTTAAGTGCATAATTTTATTTATCCAAAAAGAAAAAAATACTTTTATTATGTACATTTTTATTTAAAAATTACCTTTATGTCTATATAATATTCAACAAAATTTACAATGTTTTTAAACTAAGGAGTGAACTGTATAATATTCATTCTGAAACTTCCTTCAATTTCTTTTTTTTAAAGAACTCTTTCAATGATCAAAATATGAGAAATGTATAATAAAACAAATAATTCTGTAAACCATTTTTTAAAAAATATTAAATTTGGAAAAAAAAAAAACTAATGAGATAAAATATATATTTAGTCGTCATCATCTTCCTCCTCCTCTTCATCTTTCTCTTCAACTTCCTCTTCTTCACCTTCTTCTTCTTCAGACTCTTCTCTTTTCACTTTCTTATGTGACTTTTCACTGCCAGATGGACCTTATTTAATATTTCTATAACTTCTTTATATGGAAGTTTGTCTAGACGTTTGGGGTCAGTAAATTTATTCGCTAGCTGTATGACATCCTGGCCTGCAAAATAGAGAAGTGTCAATACTTTGAGATGCTCATCCTCTACGTTATTAAGAAGCATTTAGTACTCTATATGTTCTATGTAGCTTTTCCATGAGTCCACGTTATTTATATAAATTCATGAATCATAGAATTTAGTGCTGTCATTTTTTGTTATTCGCAGAAGAATTTATTCGTTCTCATCTGCTAATTTTATCTTTTTTGCTTCACTGGGTCTGCCAATTATCGACTTGCGCCACTTTCCTGTGCTCTGAGGCTTTCTAAAAACCGGTCAGACAGTGATAATAAATTAAACAGTATAAGAATAGAAGGTATATAATAATATTTATTAACATGAAATAAGATAGATATTGAAGTAGAAAACATTTAGACTATATGTTTAACTTCATTAACATAACAATAATAATAAGAATAATAAAAATAACCGCTATTAATTCCGTGGGTGAGGTTTAATAGAGTTCTGGTTTTACACTTTTTTCTGAAGTATTTGTTTGACTTTTGAGTGCTGCTTATTCTGCAATAGCGTTTTAAAGCGATTCCAACACCCCCAGTCTCACCGCTACGTAGGACTTAGTCCTTTCACATCTTTATATTATTTTTATAATGTCCTAATTTGCATATACGTGTCTTTCTTGCGTTTATTTGTATCATTCTCTTTATTACTTTTCTAAAGTAATTTTGCAGTGTAATTATAAATGAAGTAATTCGTGCGAGTATATCAAATAAATACACTTTATTTACACCAAATTATATATTTCAGACATTCCGTCTTTATTTGCAAATTTCACATATTTGTAACTTCTTACATTTCTGCCATCATAACTAAATTAACCCACAACACTTCCTCGTGCTCATAGTTTTGTAATTCTAGTAATAATGTTTTTCATAACAATTTTAACGTTTTTTTTAAAAAGAAAATTTTTATTGTATTGCTATATTGAATGTTACAAATACAAAAATTACATTAATTACATATCTATTTGAAACAAAGTAGATCCAATGTTCTACCATATTGCTCTTGTGACATAGCTTGGAGCAATTAGTTGGTCTCTCTTCATGATTTTTTCCATGACATTTTTAAATTTAGTACAATGTGGGTCTCTCATCCCTTCAATCGTTATTTTACATCTGACATACCACAGTGCCTAATTCACAAAAAATGGCCAGTCTTATATCCGTAAATAAATCCTGAGCTATATAGTCTTTAATTGATTTATAGTTTGCATTCGTATTGCTGTACCATTCATGAGTTATAGATCTGTAATTGTACATACTGGGACATCTAGTGGTCAATTGATTCCTCCTCTCCCTCTCACATCCAGCACACAGGATTGATCTTCTTGAAATTTCTCCTGTATGCCAAAAATGAGTTCTTAGGGAGGGAGTCCAGATTGATTTTTATTAAGAAATCTTGAAATTTTGCCTCAGAGAACCAAAATTTTGATATTGAAATCAGTTGCCGATTGGTAATCCCGAGAGACCTTTGTTTATGTTATTTTCCCCATGTATTATTTTATGTGCATTCCAGTATTTAATTTTTGATATAATTGGACATGTTGTTTGATGAATTTATATAAAACTCTATTTTTAAAAAAATCATAATAAGAATTTGTTGGTGCATAATATCTATACTTGATATTTCCTATTAACTTGACTAACTAATCCTGCCACTTTATCTGAGATAGGGTCAGTCTTCATAATGTTGTTCTTCCATTTCCTATTTACACTGAATCCCACTCCACTTGTTGTTTTATTAATATCTATTACTATATTGCACGTTCATTTTTCAAATCAATTATCTATCTCTTCATCTTTTCTTCTAAATTCACAAAGTCTAATAATATCTTATTTAGTAATAGAAAGCTATTTTTTCAATTCAAATAGTCTTATTGCACTTTAAAGTAAATCAAAGACCATCATCAAATGTCAGCCTAGGTTTATAATCAGAAAATTTCTTTACCCTCACTGCCAGCTACTGTTTTAGCTGTCATGAATATAAATATTTAAAAAAGATTAAAAACTATTGGATATGTGAAAAAAAATACATTATGCTATGGATTAGATTTAAAAGTAGATTTGCAGAACATTCAATTATTTGCAAATGAAGTTTTATTTTGACAGTATTTATATATATTATAACAAGTTATATGTACCTGCTTAAGATGGTTTATTTAAACTTCTTTATATCAATAATTTCAATCTGTGTGGTCTAGTTGCAATCTTTAGTGTCTGCATAAATATATTGAATCATTAATAAAGGTGGGATTCCACGTTTATTGTCAAAAGAATGTTGCCTTGACAACAGGTTGAGATTGTTGATTGTTATTGATATTGGGATTGTCTAACTGTTGACTGATTTTAATGATATATATATATATTGTAACAAAACCTCCCTCCACTAATAATAATAAATTTTACCTAACTATTTTTGATTTAATCACTAATTGTTATGAACGTCTTATAAATTCGTTCTCAGCAACTCTAATAGATTCCCAACGCGTATTTATGGACATCACTAAGATTCAAAGTTCCAATCTTATAAAAAAAAATAAGAATTACGCGAAGTGAATATATTACCAATAACAGTCACTGTCTTAAGAACATGTGTGAGAGGTTTTGACCATCAGCTAGCTCAGACTCAGGTCGGGTGGCATCAAGGCCGAGAGTAGACATGAATGAGAGTAAGAATTTCAATAATACATAAAATACACATAAAGAAAAATACCACCACAAGATTTGTACATATGGTTTCGTTATTGAATCAGATTTATTAAACGCTATTCTAAATGACAATTATCATTTTCTAATCACATAAAAAAATAAAAAAAATTAAAATAATTAAAATAATTGATTTATTTATAAAAAATATAATATAATTTAACATTTAACCCGTTAACCTTTGACCCGTTAACATAAATATAGTTAAAGCACTGCCATTTTGATTTGTCACATACGCCCACAACATTCTTTCAAATATTTATTATTTATAAAATATTACTAAAGTACCGATTTATCTATTGACTAAATTATTATAATACTTTTATACACTTAATTTACAGTTAAATTATTCAAATATATATCTCATGTGATATCTCCTTAGCCAAGTAAAATATTTATTGAAGTTTATCTTTTTTCTAAGCAAAAATTCTTATTATTGGCACCTTACAAATTTATGAGTACTTTGCGGATGTAAATCCAAACTATCATAGAACCATTTGTGGATTAATTCATTTGTTTGCTTATTTATTAGTCATTTTTTAGTTGCCTAAGTACCCCATTTATTGTGTCTATTTTAGATTGCCCAACTATGTAGAACATAGTTGGAGAAACTCATTTCAGAATTTTATTTATTACATTTCACCACTGAAATCTATGAGACACTTTCAGGCCAGCTAGCCATGCTCAGTTATAATATTTTCTTTATGATTACCCAATTCTGAAAGCTATTCAGTGAACAGTTAATTTTATTTGTCCACATTGTTGTAGGTTGGTTTCACTTACCATACTATTTATTATTGTTAATGACCAGTATTTTATTGTTCCATTACATTTTCTAGCTTGTTCAAATATGTGAGCATTTGTAGATCATGCAGCTTTTCATCCATTACTTTATTAATTTTCATGCAGCTTTTCATCCATTACTTTATTAATTTTCCATTACATTTTTGGTTTGTCCAACAGGAAAATATTGCTATATATGTGAGAATGTTGCTTCATTTGCATTGTTCTTATAATTCATAATATTGTTCATCAGATTTTGGCTGCCCAATAAGGGTTTGAGTCTTTTTCCATGACCCATAAAAGATTTAAAGTTATAAAATAATAAAGAGATGGAATTAAAATATTTGATGATTAATGATAGCAATTAATATCAGCTAGTTTTGTATATAGTGGTGTTAGATTAATGATGCAGTAGATAATAATTTTAAACTTATAGTTATGCTTTGTTAACCTTTCCTGAGAAAAACCATGGATCAATTTTCATGGCTTCAAGTCACTCAAAATCTGTCAATTTTTGTGCTACCATAGTGTTTTTACGATTATTTTAAAGCTGATGTGATGTGATGTATTGTGGCTTCTCTTTAAACGAAGTCAAAAATATCTCAGCAATTATGCCCAGATAAACCTGTTAGCCACTTTATTTTCCATTCCCCACTCTAAGTCTCCCCATATTCTGCCCCATCCCATTTCCACAACATAATCTTTGTCAACTCTATGGCCTTTAAATCTAAATCCCCCTTATCTTTTTGCAAACCCAGCATAAAAACTAATAACTCACTTTCTGTATAGTCACTTTGTTCATACCTATTCTCCCATAACTTCATTATCTGTACCCTTTCTGCTTTCAAGCATTTACATTCAATCAATAGATGCCTAATATTTTCTATACCTTCCTTACATAATTTGCACGCTAAATCACCCATAGTTTTCCATTTACATGTATATTCTCTTGTTGCTAAAGATCCCGTTGTTCGAGCCTTAAACAATAAACTACTTTCCTTACTATTATCATAAATTAACTCGCATCCAATATTCCGTTTACTTCTATATATATTTAAACTCTTCTTACCCTCCATACTACATCTCTCCAACTCCCTATTTTTTATTAATGCTTCTATTCTTTTATCCCAGTCCTTACCACTATAACACTCAACAATCCTCCTAACACAATCATCCCATCTTTTATACAAGTATACCGATATAAATTCTTTATCCAAATCTTTTGCAAACCGCATTACCTTTCTCACCCATCTTGTTACCTGCCCTTTACTCATAACCCAATTAAACACTATTTTGGCTATTCTTTTACTATCCATAAACTGCAACCTACCAAACATTTTCATTTTACTTTGCATCTGTCCTATAGAAACTTGACCATCCCATTTCTCCTTGAATTGCCTCCTTTGCTGTCCACACCTGTGCATCTAATGCATGTCTTCCTACTTCCCTTTGTACTTTCTCTAAATAATCTAAAATCCTTTTACTAACACATAATGCATCATTACCATATGTTAACGCTGCTACTGCAACTCCCTTCCATACAATACTAGCTACATCATATTTATTATATGATAATACTGTTAGTTTCTTTACCAAACTCTTTCTTTTCTTTACTTCATTTACCAATTTTTTCTCCCATTCATCCAAGCAATTTTCCTGATTACATAAGATGATTCCCAAATACCTATATCTATCCATCACACTTAACTTTATATCCCCCAATAAAAAATCTACATCCTCTTTTCCCCCAGTATTAACCATCATTATATTTGATTTTTCTTCACTAAATTTAATCCCCATCTCTTTACCCACCCTTGCACATGTCCTCAACATAATATCCATATCTTCTCTTCTTTCTGCACATAAAAAGATATCATCTACAAAAAAAGACCCGACAAAGTATATACTCTTTTGCCACCTATTAACGGTATCTCTACCCCTTTTCCTAGTCTTTCTATTACTTTCTCCATTTCACTCAAAAACAACAAAAACAAAATCGGTGACATACAACATCCTTACCTTAATCTCACCCCATTTTTAACTTTAATTGATTCTATATCCCCTAATTGGAAAGTATAATAATTATTTTCATATAATTTCTTAATATTTACTAAAACTTCATCCATTCCCAAATTGGCTAATCTTACCCATAATCTATTTCTATTTACTCTATCATATGCTTTCTCTATATCTATAAAACTCATATATAACGATCTACCTAAATTCCTACTCATCTCCATAAGTTGTGTAACTACAAACAAACTATCTCCTATACGCCTATCTGACCTAAAATCTCCTTGCATTTCCCCCACTACATTATTCTCTTCCATCCATTTTACAACTCTTCCAGCTACCATATATGCAAAAACTTTATATAAAACTGATGTTACCGCTATCGGTCTATAATTATTTAACTTTCTATGATCTTTACCCTTTCCTTTAAATAATAATCTTATTCTTGTATTATTCCAACTACCCGGAAAAACTGTCTTCTGTGCCATCTTATTAAAACATGATAATAACTTTGCTTTTGCTCTATGCTCTAAATTCATTACCATCTCTGCTGCCCATCCATCTAAACCTCTCACCTTTCCACTTTTCAATCTCTTTCCTGCCTCATTCAGTTCATTTTTTGTGAACCTAATATTCCCATTACTAACTGCTTTCATGTTTTCTATCACTATTTTCTTCACATATAACATCTTTTCTATATCCATTACATATCTATTTAAGATTTTCTCTAGCTCACCTCTAGAGCTACATTCTATTCCCTCATCATCTATTAACACCATCTCTCTTTCCCCTACATTTTTTTACTCCCATCTCTTCCACTTTTATTAATATCCTCCAACAATTTACTATTTAACTTCATCCTCTCTCTATAATTATCCATTTTAGCTTCTTCTTTTCTAAGTACTTTCCCCATTTAGCGTTAATATCATTTTCACTTTCTTTATTCTTAATAGCACACTTATATTCTCTGCATGCTTCTTTCCTTTCTTTTACACTTTTACTAACTCTCATTTTTTATTACTTTTATTCTTCTGCATATTCTCGACTAAAATCCTATTTGCCACTTTTTCTATTTCACCACACCAGTCCTTATACTCATCCCCAACCAACTGCTCCATGGTTTCTTCAACTTTTATTTTATACTCTTCCAACTTATTCTTATCATTCACTCTCCATCCACATCTTTCACTATTATTTCTACCTTTATTTCTATCCTCCATCACATTACTAACCATTTCTATTACAATAAAGTTATGATCAGTATTACATACTCTCTCTTCATTATCAAACACCTTAATTTTCTGTATTTTATTCATTCTGTCTTTCTCTACCAATACATAATCTATTGTGTGAAAATACATTGTTCCTAGACCATGTGTATTGTCCCTCATACACATTTAATAAATTCCCAATACTCAAATTTACTCTTTGACAAAATTCCTTCAAAAACTGACCATTTTTATTATCTACATCATCAATTTCTTCAATATGTCCATTCATATCCCCTATAACCATTATTCTTTTCCCCTTTTCTTTAAAACTCTGTATATCCTTAAATAGGCATTCATACATACTATTGTTCCACTACCTTACAGTTTGACTATCTCCAGTGGTGATACACACTACAGCCACCATCCATTCTTGTCTATCCAACCTTATTTCAAACCACAAATGCTCTTGACATTTAACAATCTTTAAATATTTTTTTGATATAACACCTATACCACCACCCCTTTTTTCTTTTTCTTTTCTGTTTATAACCTGCCATACTACCTCTTCCAAAATAGGTTCTTCTTCTTCTCTTAAATGAGTTTCCACTGCTGCTAATACCTCAAGCCCTTCATTTTCAATTGCTTTATTTAATTCCAGCCACTTTTCTGGTCTCCTACCACCTTGCATATTCAAAAACTCAATTTTAACAATTTCTTCTTTCCTAACTACTCTTTTATAAATTCTTTTGATTATTTCTTCTCCATTACGTTTATAACAAACTTTCTTACCACTAATCTTACAAAATCATTCCCTCTCCACATCTACACTTATATCTAAATCAACCATCTTTTGCTTATTTCTTATACCCCCTCCATTCTTTTTCTTTTTGATAATATTACAATTTAAAAGCCCACCCCCCTTTAAAAGTTTCCCAAATTATATTCTTTAAATATCAGACTCCCTAAAACTTCACTTCCTTGTTTTCCTAAATGCAAACCATCTACCATAAGATGCTGCCCTCTGTAGAATTATTTTACAAGTAAAAAGTCAATAATATTGACATAAGAAGCTACAACAAAGGAAGAAGGCAGACTTTCCTAGATGCTGATTGGTTGGTTTGCATTTTTAAAAAAAGAAGAGCACCTGTCAACAACTTTCATTGCCCCAAGCTCTTTATTTGATTCTAAAATGAAAATGAATGTTTTATTGTATTGTTTTTGATATTTCTTTACATATTATAAATAATTTTAATAAAATATGCTGCAGATATAATTATTTTAAAAAAATAGTAAGATTTTACTAAAAAATTCTTTACTTTTATATGAATGTAAATTAAAAAAGAAAAGAGTGCTTGTCAAAATTTTTCACATCTGTCAACAATGTTCATCACTCCAATCTCTTTATTTGATTTTCAAATGAAAGTGAATGCTTTAAAGTATTTTTTTGATATATTAAAATTATATTGCTAAAATATGCTGAAAATATAATTATTTTAGAAAAATAGTAAGATTTTAATAAAAAATTCTTTACTTTTACACAAACGTAAATTGAGAAAGAAATCAATGACATCAGCAGCACTTTCTAATTTGTTACAAACTTTCTTTTTAGGTTTTAGACTGTTGAATATTTTTATAATTATAAATAGAAATTTATTTTTGAAAAAACTTTCATTCACTTTCATAATCTGACAAATTATTAATATACTTTTTACAAATGAAACTAAAACAAATATAATATTAAGAGATGAATATATTTTTACTGCTGATTCTGTAATTCACCAATCAAAAGCTGTAAAACTTTAATTCACTTGTCCAATAAAAAAACCGTTCAGTTCAAAAATAAAGTTTTAATTTAGACTGGATTGTTAAATTGTTTTCTGAAAAATAGGTGTAACAATACATGAGTTGAGAAATGACAGAGTTGTAAAGTACTTTATAAATAAAATGTTTTGTAAATATGCCAAAAGGGTGTCTATGAAGGCAAAGTACCAGATGATGATATCAGGGCTTGCCATATAATAATAAAAATAGGAGTTTATGTTTACGACTTTAGAAGCACCAGATATCTGCTATATTTTAGTAAAATGCCAAAGAATGTGGGCTCATTACTAATAAATATTAAGTTTTCCTCATGAAGTAACTGTAATATAAATAACGAAATGTACTTGAAGCCAACTTGTTATCGGGGAAAATAAATGGAAAACCTTAGTGCTCACTCTGCAGATTTGTTAGCAAGAGCATGATACAAAATCATTTGAGCATAGTCATGACCTTTATGCTATGTTGAACATGATATAAGTTGAATGTTGAAAAATATAATATGTTACTTTGGGGTAATATTAGTGTGAATCACTCATCATTGAGAAATGATGCTATTGCAGCATGTTATATCGACAGGACCTCTTACATAAATTAGAATATTTATAAATAGAAATTTAATTAAGATATAGACGTCAACATTTGAGGCATAGTAGAAAGAACAAGTGATTCCATTTGGTTTAAGATAATGAAATAAATTATGGAAAATGATAAGGAATTAGATATGTTAAGTCAGAGAAGAGAAGTTAATAAAGTCTCTGTCACATCAAAAACTGATCAAAACAAATCTGTAATGGCAATGTTGCAGAGCATGATGGTTAAGATCAAATCAATGAAAACTAGAAAAAGTGTGAGCAGAATAAACTAGAAATTCAACAGAGCTAAGAAAGATTATCAAGAGATTTAATGAATAAGCTCAGTGAAAACCAGAAAAGATTATGCAAAGATCTAATGAATAAGATTGATGGAAATTGAGGAAAATGTGATAAGAATCAAATGGAAATGAAACAAAGTCAGGATATATTTAAACAAGAAAAGAAACAAGGCCAAGCAATGTTTGTAGTGAAGATAGAAGATAGTCAGTATGAAGTAGAGAATAAATGAAGATAAGAAATCAAATAGGTGCATACAGTGTTAGTTCATAAAACTAGAAAATAAAATGGAAAGAACTCAAAGTCAAATGCAAATAAAGATCAATAATTTAGATGATAGTATAAAAAATGGCAAAATTGGACTCAAGTGATAAAAACTAAGACAGAAAAGTATAGATAGGAATGCTAGAAAAAATGTAGAGTCCTAGAAACTAAGTTAAATGAGTATCAACAAATTAATGATAAAGAGTTAGAGTGTGGAATAGACAGAATGAAAGGTCCAAAGTTTAGGAACTCAGATGGAACAGTGTCATTTGTATTATGACATTATCTTAGATGTGATGCAATCCTAAGTAAATGACCATGTTTCTTTCAAAAGTAATTCCATCAGAAGCTTAAACAGTGATGAATAAGATTTTACCATTAGAAATAAAACCTATAAACTGTAAATGGTTTTATCATCATGGAACATGTAGACATGAATGTAAATACCTTGACTGAAATCATAGAAATTTGTCTCAATCACAGAGTAAGACCAGTGACATGTGTTTGCTTTGATGAGGCTACAATAAAATGTGTGAATATTTAGTACATAGTAATTACTACATCCATGAGTTTATTTGGTATGAAAAATCCATATTCATTAGAAGTGAGTTGATTATATTAGTTGAATATCATACAATTTATATGATGTCATAGACTTGTTTTACAAATACCTAATTACAATGAAATGTGTGGTAATGAATATAATTATTATGGAATATTTGTCTTGTTAATTGTAGTCTGTTAAAAGAAGTTTAAGACACATAATTATACATAATTATGAACTTAATTGT